>OU343217.1:51356159-51573981 GCA_910596185.1 Chrysanthemum makinoi | reverse complement strand
TTAGTAAGTAGTTTGTTTTGTAACATCGTGGAGAGGCCGATGGTCTTTACCTTGTATGCCCGATCCACGTACTTTGGTGGCGTTTATTTGTAAGACACTATAAATACCCTCCCCTCCCAAGGTAGAGGGTTGGGCTCAATCCATTTTCTTGTTTCCGCATAGTTCTCTCTCAAACTTTCAGGCTTATGTTGATTATGGTGGTTTGGTGTGGTTTGTGAAATCATATCTTATAAGGACTGCACTCCTAGCGTCCAAAGTGGTGAATCTTCCTCCATGCCTCCTCCACCCCAAGGACTCCAGCTCAACAACGATCTCCTCAGCTCTTACAACAGACCTTATTCACGAAGTTACCACCTCGCACCCAGGAAACCGGTGATCAACTGAATGCGGTGGTAAAGATGAAGAGATACGAGCCCCATCAACAACCCACCTCTCATTCAACAAAGAAACCAGCATCCTCATCTAGGCCAAGAGAATAGAAGAAGTCACCTAAGAGATGTCGTCTCATGGCTGAAATGAGGTGACTTTGAGTTTGAATGGTTCTCTACACTTGTTGATCTTGCTCAGCTAAAGATCATGGTTTGGTAGAAGGTCGAACATTGGAGCATTCTAAGTTACTTTAAGAGAAGTTTCGAGTGAAGAAGATGACCAAGTCCGGAGTTAAAGCGTATCAAGTGAAACCTTTCAATTGCTCAAAGGCATTCAGGAAAGTGCTATCGAGAGTTGAATACCATCTTGAAAACATAGCACGGGCCATGTCAACAACATCAATTGGCTCAACACGAAGTTAACATTGACTTCACACGAAAAAGACAATGCTCCAAACTACAGGCGGACGACGACCTTTACCAACCATTGGTCAAGCGGATCAACCTAAGATTCCATTGGCTACTTTTTCAACAAAGACGGAATTTCTTCCACGTGTAGCAATGGTTCAAGGAAATAGGCTACCTCGACACACTTCGTTCGGCAGCCATATACTCCAACTGTATAGCCATCGAGGAAAAGGCTAACCACATGTTTGCCAACAAATGTGGAGCGGTATGACATCGATGCAATGTGGGATTCACCTATTGGCGACATGAAGAATCTACTACAAGCGCAGGGTTCCGAAAGTCTAAACAGGAAGTGTCTGGTGATAAAGGGATCGTTCTTTAAGCATGTGGCTCTCTGGTCTAAATGTGACTACACTTTCCTCCGGAAAATGCGTGGTCAAAGACTACAGGTGAAAGGACTATGAGTTGTGAAAGCGGGACTTTCAATTTGTCTCTCAGCGACATTGAATTCACATCTTGCCAAGTGCGTGGGAAGAATGAGACAATTCTCGACTGAATCCAATCTTGCGACAATACATCAAGTCCTTGCTCATCTTCATCAAAAGCATAGTAATCCAAGAACGCGTAGAAGACTTGCAACTTGAATCTTATCGGAACCGCGTCAACTTCGGACCTCATTAGAACTTCGACATCAATCATCTTCCTCGATACACTCTCATGACAAACCGTTGGAGTAGTCTACCATAGTGAACTACATCGCGCTCCTTGATGGCATGTAGAGATCTTCATAAGTTTGGAGATCACACAGAAGAAAGTAGAGGACGGCAAGCTTGCTCGGTTAAAGGCATTCTAACAAGGCATTGGGTCAGAAGAGATGGAATTCTGGGAGAGCGGAATGTGAAGAGAATCATCACCGGATTGATGAAAGGTTGTTCGAAGGGATCGGTTCCGAACTTTGGAGAGCTTTAGGTGGTAGTTCGGTGATTACTCTCAGAGGCTATCAACGATTCGATTCATTCTTTGGACTACCTGATTCCGCAGTACCTTAAACATTTCATTTCATATTGATTGGATGTGTGATTTTTTTATGACTCTTTGCACACATAGCGATTGTACTTTGTTCTTGTAATGAAAGGACCCATGGTAAACGATTACCCACAATCCTATAAAAGGAGCGAAAGCTTCTTACTTTTGAGTAAAACTTATCAAAACTTTCATTTTTCAAAGTTTTGCTCAAAAGAACTACTTCCCACATGATTTTCAAACCTCAAAGTTTATATCACTTGTTGAGGGAGAGTATTTGTCAACCAATATCTTTGTTCCCAAAATTGTTCTTCGTATAAATCTTCCCACAAAACTCAAAATGGTCATATTCCATATCAAAATTTCATCAAAAATAACATTTATATGCCATTTTGTAAAGGGAGAAAAATTATGTGATAAGAAATATGTTGTGAAGTTGCAAATGAATCTTTGTGCTATTACTTAACCAATGAATTGACGATATCTTAAATGTTAGTAACTCCGAAAAGACTTGTCAGAAGGGTAATAATTTCAAGCTAGTCCGCTAGTGAGTATGCGTGTGTCTGCAAGGACTTTATGCGGAGTAGAATGTACCATTGAGAAACTCTTGGTAGACATGAACTTTGGCGGGTTTAACAACCTTTCGAGGCTTGTCCATACCTTCAAGATAGTTAATAGAGCTAGTTGTCACCTAAAAGTGACAATGTCTTTTAACTATACAACGTAGTGTCTCAGGGATTGTCTATCTTGAGTTGATCAATTCAAAGTGCGCTCTTCTCACATGAAAATTTCTATCAAAACACTTAAGCATGTGTGGAGGGTATTTCCAAAATAAAACTACGATGGTTCAAATGGTTTTACTCTATAACCACTTTGAGAGATTTTACGAAAATGGTTTATATACAATGGAGTTATAAGGTGATTAAGGTTAGGAATAACCGTCCCTATGATCTCAGAAAGTAGGAGGGATCTACCCAAGGACATCCAATAGTTAAATTAGAGATCCTTAGGTATGATTATAAAAGGAGAAAAATGAGAAATGGAGAAATAAGGAGTTGAAGAATTAAAAAAAGCAAAGAAAAGGGTGAAAAGAAATACCCTCCGTTATTCAACTTAGAGGCGGGGCACCGAGGTTCAATTCATATACTACTGGTTGTCACTTGATGACACGGTATAATCAAAGTCGTCATGGACCCAGTGACACATGCACTAAACCTTCTTAGCCACTCAAGTTTCTCAACAGAAGCTTGTTTCATTCTCATGAGAACCCTACGTAAACTATGCGCTTTCTTAGAGATTCTTTGGTATTGAAGAAAGGAGACCCTCTCTAGTCTCCGCCGGAAAAAACAAAATGCACTATTGAGTCTAGAGCCACGATTCATTCTCTTAGGTACACTTGACATTTTATTGCTTGTCGCTCAACAATAAGAACGCGGTAATACTGTGTCCTCCCTTGATCTTAGCAATCATCAAGAACATTTATGAGAGGTTCTAATTGTGATCCTCAATGATTGAATGGACTCTGCGGGGTCAACATCAAGCCGCCTTGGCGGCAGGAACAGGTAACTCAGTGGATTACGCTTAGTGTCTAAAGCGGTCTACGATCATGAGTGATGCTTGATTGTCTCGGCTCATGGTGTAGGTGTACCTTGGTACATCGCGTTATCTCACTTGTGGGACTCCGGTTCAGTGAAACCTTTCTAAGAATTAGAGTTGTGTTTTCACACTGCTATTGTCTCAAGTTCAAACTTGTAAATGCTGGAATCCGCTTATCACTAACCTTTCTTATGTTTTCTTCTTATGGAAGCTCTGGGCCGGGGTGATCGTCTGAGATTCTTCACATGCTCATATCAACAACATCACTAATGGAAGTTCTCTCTAAAGGCAACACAAAAGTCGAATGATTCTTCGATTCAAAGAATCTACAAAGTTTAAAGACCAATAGAACTTCATCGATCTCAAATCCAGCGTCAAAGAGCTCATGAGCATGTTGAAGAAAGGCGTGGAGACCTTTGGAGCATCAGCGGAGACACTGTAAGACCACAACAACATACTATCACTACCATCACAAGAACAAAGATCAAATAATAAAGAAAATTATGGCGATAGCTGAAACTGTTCAAAAAACAATTTCTCTACAGGAGGAGATTGAGAATCAAGACACTTCTTCTACAAGAAGAAAGAAGAATGTCGAAGGCGTCAAAGCTACTATTACATCAGCACCTACAACGTTTATCACTCTTTCATTCATCACCAACACTTGGGGAAGATTGTTGGAATCACTCCTAAACATTAATTTAAGTGTTAGTGATTCATATGTAAGCCAGTTAGCTTAATATGGCCTTTATGTTTGTTATTAAGCTAAGGAGGCTTATGTAGAAGGCCCATGAAGCCATAGCTGAAAACCAGAGGAACAGAAGTGTTGCCTAGCTCCTGCCCTCATACCTCTTGTAAACCTTCTATTGAAGGTGGGTTGTTCATTTTATTCATTGCACCTTACACATAACTATTCTCATTCATACGTGTGTGTGTTTAACTTGTTCAACCGATCACTCTTAATCTTTCTTTCTTATATTGATGCTTGTGTTACTAATATGGGAACCTAACATCTAGGTGTCACAGATTTTAATAATGATATTGTTAAGGAATTAACTACTAATAAAGCAAATAAAAGCAGAAAAAGGCAAATGTTTAATCAATAGAGGAGAGTGGTGCTAATCTAGTTAATCCTCCTAGCTAGTAATGTCTACGTCTACCTAGTTCCAATTACTACAGGTGGGATCAAATTCAAAAGGACAGCATTTGGTCAATTCACCTAACCTATCCCAAGAGCCACCACGGAGAGTCGGTGTCCTTCATAAGTCAGTTATTCCCCGTCCTAAGCCAAGTCATTAAGTACCGATACATGCTAGATTTATAATAGTGATGGGCGTTAGCAACCAAACACTCACCCCAATTCTTAAGTTCATCCAAGCGGTAGGTGATCGGTTGGTCAAATGCACAAGTAGAAAGGGTTGTGAGTTGGTCATATATTACCCTTCCGTCTCGGTCTACTCACTTAGGGTCATTTGGTCATATCTCCCAATTAGCAACCTTGCGAAACAGAGGGTAGCTACCAATAAACTATGCATGCATACACTTAGAAATAATTATACGGAAGTTATGTAAAAGAAAACAAAACAATTAAGGAATCATAATTAGGCCAACACCAAGAGGTTCTAGCGCAGCTCATTATTAACCATACAAATCAATTCAATATTCAAAGTTAAAACCATGAATCAAAGTAAAGAAAAGATAAAATGCTAATGCTTATGGGGAGTGATTTCTCCGCTTGAGGCAGGCTTGTATGCTCTCTAAGACCTGCCTTTGGCTTCTTCCCACATTCTTTGGTTGTCGGTGTGGAATGGGATGCCTTGAAATCTTGGAAATCATGGGGTATTTATAGGCGGAGTCAGGGTTCTGGTAACTAATATAAGGATTACACCGTAATCTTTAATTCCTTAAGTAATTTGCACTAGATCTGCTGACAACCTAACAAAGTGGTTACCGTATCTTCAATATTCCATGGTTTCGCGTGGTTGATGAAATAGTTACTGGTGTAGTCGGCGTGGAATCTCATTTGAACTAATAAGTTACGTAGTCTTTGGGGAGAGTGCCTTGCGTAACCGGAATGAGTTGGTTTTACGAGTCATGCTTTAGTTCTGCGTAATGTAGAGATGAGTTACTGCAAGCAACTTCTTCAAAATCGACATACTATGATAAATCTTTTGATATTTCTCCAATTCCTCGTCTCTTTAGCTCCAATGCTCGTAATTTACCTGAAAGTGGAAAACAATGGAAAACAAGCGTAAATCCATATAAATGATATAAATTACAAGCATTATCGGGGGAAATTGACACTTAATATTCAGGACTATTTGATGTTATCATACATATTGACAGATCTAGAATTTATTATTAATAGGATTTATCAAAAGGTTTTCATGTGGCTATTTGATATGCATGACTAATTGTTAAGTTATGTATTTATTGATTATAGGTTTATTTTTTTAAATACTTGCTTGTTTGTTATGTGTAACAAGGGTATTTTTATACGAAAAATAAATTGGCCTAAACAATGGTGAAACATGTGTTTTAAGCATAATGTCATGTCGTTTAATTGATTGATTTTTATGCACAAAATAGTTAGAACGACTCACCCATTAATGACAAACTGTGTGATGGGTACAAGGTTGATGCATTAAATTGTGACCTTAAAGATGAGGGTATGTAATATGCTTGTGACCTAATTCTTCGGCTCGTTTGTCGTCTTAATGGAGCTACCAAGTATTCCTATGAATGTGCATAAAATCTTAAGGGTGAATTGACCTAAATTCTACGCATACTTTTGGTAATTATCAATAACTTGGGTCTTATGACTCATACATGGTAGGGTATAGTGGTAATTAAAGTTAATTTTTTAATTGGTTAACCAATACCTCGATTAAAGTTTGATGATGAAAAGCTTAAACATTAAAACAAGGATATAAATGTTTTAATAAAAAATTATGCTACGAAGATGAATGCATGACATATTTGTACATATTTGATTTGACATAAAAATTATTACAATTTACCAAGTTGTATGCCATCCAGAAGCGAGAAACAGAGAACTTTTATTTGGCATTGAGCAACGGATTTAGATCGTAATCAAAGGGTAAAATATCCGTGACTGAGAGCGGGCATGGACGATTTTGAAGTTTCTTAAGTTGGACAACTTAATTGAGTTAAGCGGTGAAAGTGGCAACTGGCATAAGATGGGGATAAAACATGTTTACATGGCAATTGAAATTGGCTAAATGTAATCCCATAAATCTAGGAGTTAGGTTTGAAAATTGAAAATTGGCAATTGAGGTTCGACTTGTACCATTTTGAATACTTTCATTACTAGTAGATCAATTGATGTGATGAAAATATGTCAATTTGGATCCTAGTTTTCAATGAAAATTAAATGGTTATATGTTTTTGAACCATGGGTATATAATTTTCTTGAAAATGTTAATTATCGAAAATACTAAAATTGAATTTTGTAATTCTTTTGAATGTATTAATGCAACTTTTAACCGTAAATGTGGTTTAGTCTTTGATTAGTAAATTGATCCATTCTGCTTTCAAACAAATGTTTGATCGAGAATAATTTATCGAAAAGACAAACGAAGTCTCTTTTCCATGGGAGAAGTATGAGACTTAATCCTATTCCTTTTCATGAATGAGAAGATATATGGAACATTTGAATTGTATAAATTCTAATGTAACTCATAGCAATGAATTGCACATCTTATTTTCCATAAAGATTTCATTATCCTCATTTGGTGAATGAATCCTTTTGTAACAAACATGACTTTTGGTTAACGGGAAAACATGTATATGAGTTACTAAATTAGAAGCTGACTAATTACTGTAGTGAAAATTGGTAAAACAAACTAGCATAATTTATCTAGTTGTTTTTTCGCACCTTTAAAGGTGCTACATACGAGTATGGGGTAGGCACATTAAGGAAGGAATTGCATACACAATTTTTCAAGTTAATAACATTGATGGATAACCCATCATTCATAGATTAGAATACACCTTTTAGTACCTTAGTAATGATTACGTATGGTTCTTCAAAGGTGTAGGAAAGTAAAAAGCAAGCAAGTTGTTTTCACTGGTATGAAACAGTTACAATATATAGTAAGACGTTAACTTGCTATGTTTTAAGACATATGCATGAAGTCAATGAGTTGATCAAATACTTATAATGTATAGTGGGATTATAACTGATATGTCTTTTGACTTGGTCAAGAATACTTGTGTTATAATACATGCAATTGACTTGATAATTCTATTGTACCATTAAGTTTTACTTTGTTGGTAAATAGGTAAGCCAAAGAGTAGATGGTTATCTTAAAATATTGTTAGATTTTCTTACAATATTAATTCTAAGGAAATACCATAGTTTTATGGTATGTTCAGTTAGAAGAATCAAAATCTATTTACATTGTTTGATTCAAGATAACTATAGTTTCTTCCAAAAGTTATCAAGGTTAGTAAATTGAGTATAGATTGAATATACTTAATAAGACTCCAACCTATAAGATTAATAAGACACCATTTGTTTATGGAATGTGATGAATCACATTAAGTCTTATAATGAAGTTCTGAATTTGTTAAACTACTTGTAAAGTGGGTTGTGACAAACTAATGTCATGAACTTTCAATGTTTTTTTGTAAGATCCCAAGAGAGAACAATATATTGTTGCTCTACTTACTAAAAACTATTTAAAGATAATCTTTAAATTATAAAAGGCAAGTGGGAGTTTTGTTTAGATCTTGAAAGACTAAATTACAAAATACATAATCTTCTAAAATGTACTAGCAAATATCATGATGAGGCTAGACATGTAAATGATAAACCTCAATATGATGGAATTGTCATTCATAGATCCGTAAGGATATCTCAGATATTTAATATGCAGAGGATTATGAGTTCTGAGATCATGGTAAGCTTTAATTAATCATGATGATGATTTTACCAAATGTTGAATTGTGGTAAATCAATCATACTATGAATGTTGAGATGATGTCCATAGAGATAATCAATTTTAGATACTTGGTTTAGTGAAAGGTGCCGAAGGGTCAAGTCGAAGGCATTAGTGAAAGGTGCCGAAGGGTCATGTTGAAGGCATTAGTGAAAGGTGCCAAGGGAGTACATTCGATATGGTGCATCGATGTACAAGATAGATAGTTTGGGTTAAAGGATATGGATATCCTTATGATGTTGTAATAAGGAGCGTGTGTCCTTTGGGGTAGTCGTGTAGTGGTGTAGTGTTGGGTAGTAGTTCATCCTTTGTAATGGAACTCCGTGCTCTAGCCTTGTACGGATAAAGTGTAGGCGACGTTGTGATGGGTGTGGTTCTACCTGCGTGGAAGAACTTCGGTATCTAGCCTAGTACCAGATAAAGAGTAGGCGATATTGTGAAGGCTTCTCCGCCACATTAAGGAGCTTGTGTTGTGTAGTGCTTACGAACTCTTGAGTGGGGAACTCGGGGAGTGGAGTAGGGCAAGAAAGGAAGTCCTTGTAGCGAACCACTATAAATACTGTGGTCGGTTTTTGTGTTCCTTACTCTTTATCTTGCATTACTGTTTATATGCTTATCTATCAACATCCAACACACACATTAAATAGATTGACATAAGTCGATTCAAATAGCTTAAAATGAAGTTTTAATCGGTAAAACTATTCAACAACTTTCTAGTTTGTCTGAATGGTACGAGCTTGTACTCAAGTTTCTAGAGTATATTGTACTTTAAAAACTTGATACGATTCAACATGTTTGAAAAATACAAAGAAGGAAATTTATTATTAAAACAAAAAGTCATGTTTTTAGAAACCATTATATTTTAAATGTTCGATAGTGATAGATCATTCTAATATTTTATTTTGAGAATTCACGTATAGATTAGTTATTTTAAAGCTCATGAAAAATCGGCGTCCTGTTTTTCAAAATCATAAAAAGAATATATAGCAAATGTATGTTCTTCTATAAATTACTTATAGATAAATTATTAACGATGTTTCCTATTTTTATAGTAATATCATTACTTATATACGTAAGATTAAGTAGACTTAATCATTATACTCAATATCACAGTTCTCCAAAAGATTGTTATCTATATTAAACACATCATCAAGAATAGCATTCTTGGTTGATCTTTATAGACAAAACTACAAACTAGTCATTATACCTCGTAATGATAACTTGGTTAATCAAAAGCTTTGGTCATCATTTCTCACATAAGGATATTGGAATTACATTAGTAATCTATGTCAGTAGTGTCCATGTGAAACTTTCCATATCATGATAAAATAGTATTTGTTTTCATGATTGTTAAATTTCCCAATTTATGATTCATTCAAAGGGGAACCTCGTCAAAAAGGACTAGTAAACACGAAAACTCGTCAAAACCTCTAACCAAAAACAAACCTTAAGTTATAGAGCAAAACCATCAACATTTATCAAGAATTAAAACTCCCGTGTCAAAATTATCAAGTTCACTCGATGTTTATTGTTGATGCGCGGATCCCCGATTGAACATGGGATCCCTTTTCAAGATCCATGGGAGGAGCGGCACATAACAGAATAAGTGCTTGATGATCACTGTAGAGTGTTACATCCAACTTTTCTCTCTCACATATGAACATAAACCCTAAATTACTGTTCATAGGAGTTCATTTCTCATCATTCCAAGGAAAACAATTACTTGTGTAAGTATTATCTTCACTACATTGTAATTGCCATTCTCTAGTTCCTAGTAGCACAATTTTTTATCTTGAGAACTTTGGTTCAAGTGGGTTTATCACAATTTGTTATCATATTATTTTCTAATATAAACTAATCAAAGAATTAACATTGTTAATACAAATTAAAAACTCATTTTGAATTCAATAGAGATGTATTGAGCAAAATTGTGATAAACCTCATTAAGGTACTATTCACATAATTGACACCACATTGTGGTTTTGGTGTTTAGGATCAATCATGCCGAGCTCTAGGCAACAAGACTATCAAGGTACGGCACACTACATACCGATGTATCATAGAAAGGAAGGTCTTAGCCCCGAAGACCGAAAGTCCTTCAAAATGTTGAGGTTGTTTCACGAGCCGTGTAGTCAAACCTTCATTCCTCAACAATACCGAGCATCCCCAGCGTCTTTCTGAATCCACTTTCAATGCCTTCTAACCATCAATGAACAAATATGCCTAGTATTTGTTCTTGAGTTCTACAAGAGTATTAGGATCATAAGGAATGAGGATGGAACCATATCAATCACTTTTGTCATTAATGAACACAACTATACCTTCACCCTTGAAGAGTTTGCTCGGATACTTAGTATCCCTCACCAAGAGTATGTACTCAAATGAATGGTCACTAGCCCACCTTCATGACATGGTCGATGAGTATCGGTTTATTCACACCTCTCCCGGTCCGATACGGTAAGAATACCGTCTTCATTCAAAGAGCCTCCGTCTGGTCACTAGGAAATCAAAGGTCATCTATAGGGATCCCTTCCAAATGGAACTTTTGGAGATGTTCCCTTTGTACAAGAAATGGGAACTAGTGCTAAGGGAGAATGTCCTTTGTTTGGTGGAAATAAGGATAATCCCAATGCTTTCCTAGTCTTCATCATCTATTGCCTTGTCAATGGGACTCATTTCAACCTGCGCCTACATGGTTAAGCAGATGGCTAGTGTCTCAAGACGGACAAAGATGGTGCTCCATATGCTATAACTTCGCCTAGCCAATTTTGTCCCTAGATCCATCTCCTCTATCTAGGTGACCACTTCTTTAGTAACAAGGTCATGGTACCCTTGTCTGATGAGAAGACAACGAGGTTTATGGTTGAAGTAAAGAGACCTCATCCACAGCGGACTCATCCAAAGAAAGAGGGAGAGAAGGAAGCAACCCTATAGGCAACTACCAACTTGACCCGTGCTTGACAGTTGGGACATCCCAAGCCCATCTCAAATTTCAATAACAAAGGATGTTTAAATGTCTTGCCAACTTTCTTATGAGGAAGAAGAAGAAGTAAGCTTGAAGGGTTGGAAGCTTGGAGGTGTTGGAGGGAAGTTTGAGTGAAAAAAAAAAAAAAGGAGGTCGAGGACCTTAATCCGAACAATGGTTTGTAAACATCTTAAACAATATTTCGTTATCTTAGGACTTATTAGTAGTAGATGGTATGACGTTAAACAATGACACCCTAACCTAGGAGACCCTAATAGGAATTTTACGACTACTTGATTAATATCAAAAAGTTGGTCTTCCTAAAAATTTGCTTGCCTATTTGTCACTATTTTACCATACTTGATATACTTTGCTTACATACATTATTGCTTGATGTAGAAATGATTAGGTTTGTAATTTGTTAAGAGGTGCAAATCACATAATACCGTGAAACTACTAGAATAGGATTCACGGGGATCCACGGGCTATAACTAGCAGGATCCCATATAAGGATAAAGTGGGATCAGGGTGAACAAATATGGTTCTACACTTTCACATCAATCCAATCTTTCGACCTTGTTAGACTAGTTAAACATGTTACTTTTTAGGATCACTTAAGTCCTCCCTCAAACTTAGTTGGTCTCATATTCCTCACAACTAACTTACTAGATCACTTTTAGGTGTTTTTTGATTTTTCGCTTCATCAAAACTCACCATATTTCCGCTCTAATGTTCACACATTGTTTCTCGCATCTTAAAACACCTAACTTGATATTTCTCTCAATTTTAACAAATTGATTTTAGTCATCCTTATCCCAAAATAGGCTAAAAACTAGTTTTTCATTTTTAAGGAATTTTTCAAAATTTCCTTGAGTTATCATCTGATCTCTAGGGTCATTTTACTTCATGTGACACCTTTAAAATCTTAGTATCATGCTTAAGCATTTAGTTGCACACATAAAAACTCTATTTTTTTTTACCAAAAACCATCATTAGATATCCTCACTCATTATGGTTGGACATTTTTAGTCCTATATCATTTAAGACATCTTAGGGAACCTAAACACTCAAGATTTATAGGTACTAGACCTTGATAGAACATCATCTACTGCTTCTGTCTTAGAAGCGGATCCCAGTTATAACTAGGCGGATCCCAAAGTTAGGGATCCGGGAACCGGTATAGAGAGCAGTTTAAGCTCACTTTACTCATCAATTTCAAACTCTTTTTGGTAATCTAAACACTTTACATTGCGCTAAATGACTCCCTAGGATAGAACAAACACTAGAGTTAACCTTAGTGCATGCCAAAATTCTTAGTGGTCTAAAATTTAATTCACTAATCTAATTCCATCCTTTATAAACCAAGGGTGCTCATGTTCTCAAACCATCATCCAAACCACCATTCAAATTCAGTAGCCAAGTCACCCATTACTTCTTCTTTTTTACTATGACTAAAGCATCTAGCACAACCTCTTCAAACAAAGGTTCCTCCAGGAAAAATGCTCATATGGTTCATGAGATTTCCTCAACCAAGTCATCACCCGTCAAGGGTTCAAATACTAGAATTCCTCCTCAACAAACTCAACCAACCAAAGCTAGAAGAACCGCTAGGATTAGTATTCGACCTTTTGACTTAGAAAGACCTTCACCAAACATACCTAACTCAACTAAAACAACTAAGACTTCATTTCTAGAACCTAGACTACACTCCTTTACCGCGCCTCTTTCATATCCAAACCTCAACTCTTTAGAAGAATCACCAGAGAACTTCATTCACCTTCTATAGTTAAATAGGGAACCACCTTCACACAAAACTTTGATGATGAAACATCACCAACACCGTATTCAATCACTTCACCATCAAATAATCCATTGTTAGGAACAAAAGAATCACAAAAGCCTAACCATATAGATGACTTCCCATTTCCACCTGACATATAAATCATCACCCCATTCTTAGTTGAACCACATCCTACATCACTCAACTCACCTCCACAAATCCTACCATCCTTTGTGGAACCTCCTCAAAACATCCCATCTCCTACATCTCCTACATCTCCTTGAACGATTTGACCAAATCAACAAATTTACTCGTCCTTAGAACTTGAGATTACAAGCACATTAGTGCTTTTTGTTAGTTTTCAGCACAACTTAGAATTACTAGAAAATGTACTACATGCTTTTTTTCATTCTCTTAGTTTTAGAGATATGTATATCATCTCTCGTGTTTTATTGAATGAAATTACATGTTGTATGCCATATGGTCTTGAGAAAATGTTTAGTGCCATAATACATAACTTGTTTTGATGTCAACATAATATTTCACATCCAAATTTCTGTCACGAGAATGCAGGATACGGATCCATCACTTTTGCCTAGACGGTTCCCTCACATGGAGGAACCATGGGATCCGTGCAACAGAAGCATATTTTTACTAATTTGAGTCTAATTTGCAGGAAATTATGCATCATATACTTGCTTTCTAACCTTGGTTTTGTAGATTTTCAAAATACATAAGAATACTTTCACACCCTCAACAAGGGGGAGCTTTTCAAAGCAAAGAAATTGCAAAAACGCTTGCAATATTTTCATTTAGGATTTCTTTACTACTTGGTCCTCTCAGGAGGGCACTCGTCAGGGGCATTAGATCAAAGGCGAAACCATTTGCAAACATAATTGCAACACACGCTTAGTCTTCTAATCCTTGAGCCCTCAACAAAGGGAAGCATCCGTCAAGGGAGCTAAGCGAGAATCCTTCTCTACTCTTACTCTCTATTTTTCATATTATTACTTTTCACACGTTTTTCTCAAAACAATGTCTTAGTTTCTTTTCGACTCTTTTGTTTTGACAAAAGGGAGAAAAGAGTAAAACTCAATTCAAACTTTTACGAATTTTAGTTTTTCCTTAAAATAATCTTATGTTTTGTCATCAACAAAAAGGGGGAGATTGTTAATACAAATAAGCCATAAAAATGTTTATTTATATTTTATGATCTTCTAATGTTTTGTCGATAACAAACGTAAAATCAATTTAACGAAACAAATAAAATACGTAAATAGTTTGAACCAATAGTTTACTAACACACTTATATTTTCATATAAAACACTAAATAAGTAATATTGTTTACATCTTATAGAAATGCATATGTATAACAACTAGTATTTACATAATATGGAAATGTGCATATATATATATATATATATATATATATATTGTAATGGGTAAAAATCGAAGTCCTTGACCCATTGAATAGGTACAATGAATGTTGTTGGGTAAAACCCAAAATCCATGACCCATACCCATGGAGCTTGATCCATAACCCATGACCCATTGCATGACATCATGCATGAAGTCATGTTGGGTATTATCCATGATCCATGATGAGACCCGATCGATGTCTAGATACATTGCATCTTTTGGGTATCCATAATTCATTACCGTAACCCATGGTTCAACCCATAACCCATAACCCGGTTTGCAACCCAAAATCGCACTTAAGCGACCAGTGCGGATCCGCTGGATTCGCTGGCGGGATCCCTCAGGGAGAGATTAGTGGAAACCGTGGAGCGTGAGAATTTTGACTATAAATAGTGAGTAATTTCTCTCTTGTTACTTACACCTTTTACATATACTCTCTCTTAGTATTGTAATATCTCCCTCGGATCCAAAGGATCTTTCTATGTAGTTTTGTGTTTGTGTGATTCTCTAGGTTCCTCTTAAAGGCGAGATCAACACCTCATGAAGTCGTGCAAGCTCAAGTCTATGATTTGCCAAGCTTCAGCATCATCAAGACTACTAAAGTTAGCTTCTTGATAGTTATTTCCTCCCTCCTTAGAAGTGTTGTGTTAAAGGCATTAGTGAAAGGTGTCGAAGGCATTAGTGAAAGGTGCTAAGGGAGTACATTCGATATGTTGCATCGATGTACAAGATAGATAGTTTAGGTTAAAGGATATTGATATCCTTATGATTTTGTAATAAGGAGCGTGTCTCCTTTAGGGTAGTCGTGTAGTGTTGTAGTGTTGGGTAGTAGTTCCTCATTTGTAATGGAACTTCGATTATCTATCCTTGTACAGTTAAAGTGTGGCGGCGTTGTGATAGGTGTGGTTCTACCTGCGTGTAAGAACTTCGATGTCTAGCCTAGTACTTGGATAAATAGTAGGCGGCGTTGTGAAGGTTTCTCCATACATTAAGGAGCTTGTGTTGTGTAGTGTTTACGAACTCTCGAGTGGGGAACTGGGGAGTGGAGTAAAGGCAAGGAAGGTGTCCTTGTAGGCGAACCACTATAATACTCTATCGTGGTTTTGTGTTCATGCTCTTTATCATGCTTTTTATATTCTTATCTATCAACATCCAATACACACATTAAATAGATTGACATAAGTCGATCTAAATAGCTTAAAATGAAGTTTTAATCGGTAAAAATATTCAACCCCCTTCTGGTTTTCCACAAAAATCACATACGTGTTTTCACATCTAAACTATCCAACCTCTATAAATGATATGCACACTTTCATTTACAAACTTAGTTTCATGAGGATTACTAAGCTAATCATCTCATGCTAATGACCTGCCTAAAGATTTATCCATTTACTTATGATTAGCTTAATTTGGCTACAAGGAGCTGCTGTTTCAAATTTATATCTTGGAAGTGATGAAGTCTTTCCTTTATTCTAAATATATGAGAGATTTTCATATATGAGATCATGCCACTGTGATAAAATAGTAGCAAATGAAGATAACATTTCCACAATTTCAAAATTTTAAGAAACAATGTTTAAGACGACTGAAACTAATAAAAATAATAACCATAGCTAAAAAACATGATGAAAGTGACTCTAGTAGCTTTGTGTTTTCATCCATATTATCGTCATAAACATGAAAGTTAATTCGCAACAAGGTAAAATTATTCTTGTGTTTTCTAGAATAGTAAATGAAAACATTGTTACTAAGTAGCAACAAAACTCAACTCACATTACCCGTGTTCATCACGAAGCAGTTTATTTGGATACATACATGATACAACTAAAATGAAACTAACCTTTACTTACCAACAAAGATTATAACTTGTAGCATTAAGCCAAGCAATACTTTATTGTAGTACTTGCGAAAACCATATTATAGTCATTAAAAGCACTCGAAAGAAGATATTGATAGATTACTGTGTCGTAAAGAAATAGTTTCTATGTCTCAGTTTAAAAGTTTTATCGCCATCAATTTCTCCATAGAAAAACTTCGTAGGGGTGTTTTTATTTTCAAAGTGATAAATATTTTGAAGTACTACACTTGTCACTTTGAAAGCATTATATCAAACTGTGCTAAACATATTGACAAGTTCTTTTAAGTATGCTCAAGCGTCTATACCTATAAAAAAAACCCCGAAATTTCAAGCGAACCCATATGCACATTATAAAGGATCAAAAGGATAAACTATTAGCATCATGTAACAATATCAATATGCGAGTGTTTTTCATGGAGCTTAACTGGTATCCAAAAGTGACACTATATCCGCAGAGGACGGAATTCAAGATACATACGGAGGAGCTTTATGATAGCCATCATCATCTTGGCCATGCATCTGCATATAAACATATAAATATATGGCATGTTGACACTTATAATTACACATATTCAACAACCCTTCAAGCTTGTTGGTAAATAGTGTAAAACCCTAAAAACCGACAATGCGTGAAAATACTATTTTGCCCTCAAGTGTAATATGTATAAAATACGTATAATATGTCACTGCTCATCAAAATATAAATTTTAACCTACCTTACGAATAATTGGAGAACACGTGCGTACGAGATCACAAAAGATTAATTTTGTAAACGTTAAAACTCATGTACATGGGCCGAGTCTTATATACACATTACAACGAATTGAAGCTAACTAAGTTTGGTTCTTGGCCCATGTTTTCTTTTCTTTTGGTTCTTCTAAACACAACCGTATATCCCCCTCTTCTTTTTTTTTTTTCGTGACTTTCATTTTGCAACCATGAAACCCTAATAAAAAAATAGCTGCAACCTACATCTCTCTTCCATATGATCACCAAGGCAAGCAAGAAAAAAGATTGGTTTAAATTGAGTTCTTGGTTGAAAGAGTAGTTACGTCATTGGGTTTGAAGGATGGTGAGTCGAGTGGGTTTTGGTAAGCTGCTGTAGATTAGTTAGTGAGGTTTGATTCAAGAGGTGTGGGCATTATTTGTAAGTGAATTATCTTCTTGGCTCTTGTTTTCTCCCATTGGTATAACAAAGGTAACATATAATCTAGTTCGATTTCCTTCTTTTGTTCTCTTGGACTTTAACATTCGTGAGGTCTAATTCAATGCATGCATATATTGATTAAAATTATGTCACATAAAATGATATGTTATGACCCTACATAAAATGATAACTTTATTATCACATAAAATCATGAAATTATTAAGTATTATTTTTTAGTATGGGATGGACCTAAAATCCTCGACTCGAATCTGATTTTGGACCTTTTATATTCGACCCACAAGTAATTCTATTACTTGAGTTAAAGGGCCTTGAAACTATCATTATCTGCGTGTGATAAATTGAATCGATAGCATTATGATTTAAGGGTTTTGTTGATTATTTATGGGGCGTATAAAATGGTTATTGGTGGTTAAGGGGTGTATATAATTTTTGTAAGACTGAAAATATGAAATGTTAAACTTTATATGATGATATTAAATCAGGTTGTGTAGCTTACATGGGTCATGGGTGCGTTTGGGTCGGTAAAACATGTGATTATAATGGTTTTAATGGACCCTAAAAACTGGACAGCATCATATGACGAATTTGTGTGGGTTATAGATAGATATTTATAAGTGCAATAATCTGGGTTTTTGTTGGAAAAGTTTATTTTATGTCTTAGTTAAGTTTTCCAAGTGGTTTGGTCGAATTTGGAGTTCTTTAAGTCGTATTTTTGAATTTTACAAGATCAAGTGTCAAAGCTGAGAAAACGGGTCTGAAATTTAGTTGGATTGTTTGATTTTTCATTTTCAAACCATAAGTAATTAGGAGCTCTCCTTTTACAGGAGTGATATTTAGGATATAAATGAATTTCTGGGAGTTTTGGGGATTTTTCCAAGGTGTCTAAACAGGTCCAATAAGCGTAAACTTTTAAGTTGTATTTTCTGATCACTTTCTGGACAGGTCTGGACTTGTGATTTTCCATAGGCCATTTGGCATGGAGATAGAACCCACCAATTTTTGGAGAGTCTTTTAACTCATGTGGAAACCCCTGGGAATTTCCTTTATTTTATTTGAGCTAAGTAAGTATTTTATAAAAATCGCTAAATTCTGGTCCGGATATGAAGTTAAGAAAATGAAAGATAAAAAGATTATATCAATAAGTAAAACACTTATACATGCATAAGAAGCTTATAAAATGAGTATATAAGTAATATATGATATCAATTAGTGTAGATTAGTTGTGAGAATCACGGCGTTGCTTCGGTGTTACTTTTTAGTTGTTTTCATTCGTTGCTAAGTGGAATGTGACCTTTTGATAAAGGTTTCTTATAGCGTTTTCTTTCGTTAGCTTTTCTATTTCAATTATTAGGGTTTCCTATGCCATTTGCTATGAACCCTTTAAGATTGTTTGATCATTTGCTTGTTTGAAACACTGTTTTATTGAATCATGCAATATCGACTTGAGCGTTATGTTAGAAAGACTTCGTCACAGCATTTGTTGAACCTTGCTATATTTGACTATGAATTTATGAATTGTGAACATTTGGTTATGAAAGTATGATATGTGACTCGACATTAACCGACTTGAACCTTTGAACATGAACCTTATGATATGAATTATCAGATATGTTATCTGTTGAACTTTGTGTTTGATTATGATCTGTGTCAATTATGACAATCTGTTTGACCTAAGTTAGTTTGACACCGAGCCAATATTCTCTAGTCATGGGGTTCCATGTAAAGTGTCGATGATGCACCTCGACATGACTCTAGAGGCGATAGAGTGATGTTACCTTGCGTCCCTTTCCGTTATCACGTTTATTGATAGTATGGCCACTATGCATTTGGGGTATGGATGCATCCTAGATGCGATCTGTTATCGATATGTTTACGGTGAATGATGTCGGTATTATCGTCCGTCTTCACAAAATTAAGGAGCTAGCTACTCAATTAGTTTATGAGGTTACCTTGAATAAGAAAGATATTTACGATATGATATGTTACGGGCTGCGTGGTAGTTAACTAAATCTTTACAATTATTTACGTATTAAGTATTGACGATGTTGATTAGGTATGTTCAAGTGTTTATAATTATGTGCTAGGCTCATTATATGTTATTATATGTGGTTATGCTTTTGTATGTTTAAGTGACTCTAGTTCTACTATGCTAGGATATGATTAATATGTTTTCAATATGATTCCTTGGTGTCATCGATATTATGTTAGTTTATCGTTATGTGAATTAGTTGATCGTGAGATGAATGTGCTAGTGTGAGTAGTATCTGAAAGTTTATTAAGTATGATTGTTGTCAGTTAATGGTGAACTTTGCATCCGTTAGGGTATCTATCTGCTTATGTTTGATCGCTACATGTTTAGACTCTGTTTATATTAAGTTTGGTTTGGAAAATGGTTTAATTATGATATCTATTTTGATAATTTGCTAATTGCTATGCTATGTCTTTTGCTTATTTAGTTATAGTTTTCCTACTATGTTTTCTATTTGCATGTGTAGTACCATGATTTGGCCGCTATTCCATTTGCTACAATATTGGATTAAGTATGTTAAATGTAGAGTAATTGACTTGTATGAATGCCATGTTTACTTTCTAGAAATTGTTTCCGTTAACCTTTTGATATTTCGTTTTAGCTCATATGTACTCGAATGAGTTCCTACTTTAGTTAACGTTTGGTTATCTTGATGCGTTCGCGTTGGTGCCATCAATATGATATGTGTTTGTTCTTAATTGCTATTTGTTCTTAGTTCTGTATGATTGTGTTCTTTAAAATCCTCAATGATTCATTAATCTCATTCCGCTACGACTTTGATTATCAATTTCCTTTGTTTCATTTTGCATTCCGGACTTTATTTAGTTTTAGTTTTGTTATATATTTCACTTGGGCTTTTAAGCTCAGTAGCATTTCTTTCCTGAAGTTTATTTGGAAAAGATGGGCTTTACGATGGGAATTTTGAGAGTTAGAGTATCTTAGTGGCCAACCTAGTACCATAGTACTTATGGACTTACTTTGGTTTGTTTTGAGATTTCATTCATTTTGGATGTTGTATTTTCCCTCGTGGACAATTGTTTATATGATTTGATACTTTATTTTTAAGGTTTCTGTTTGTAAATATTTTATTTGTATGTTACGATATGACACGAAGAATGTGAACACTTCTACCCTTGTCATTGGGGTGTTACAAATAAGAGCTACCATTGGTTTTAAAGCTATGAATAATAATCTTTGGTTAATATGCGCATGTGGAAAACTAGAACGGGGGGTTGAATAGTTTTGTCGATTTTAAGTTGATTTCAAAAACTTTAGATTCGATATTATGTGAAATCATTATGGATGTTGAGAACGTATAGATCTAATGATAATGCAAGCAAGTAAATAAAGTTAAGGGATAGAAAAGACACAACCGATTTATAGTGGTTCGGCTACAAGGTCACCTTCCTTGCCCTACTCCACTCCCGAGTCACCTACTCGAGAGTTCAAGCACTATGTCAACAAACTCCTTCACTTGGCGGAGAAGCCTTCTAGCGTTGCTTACACTTTTTCGGTACAAAGCTAAATACCGAGTCCGTAGCACGGTGGACCAAACCAACACAACTATTACACAACAAATATGTGAAATATCAAATACAAGATCTTATTCTGAAATCTTGCGAGTGACAAATCAATCAAGGACCCCTTGCTTGGATGACTTGTAGAATGCTCGTGATCTCACCTTTGAGAAGGACCTATATGAGGATCACAAATAGAAAGAAAGAAGAACAACTCTCTAGATCAAGTGATCTATATGTTAGAAGAGAATGAGAGTGTATGAGAGATTTAGTAAGAAGAGGGGTGAGTTAGAATGAAGAAATGGCTCTCTATTTATAGGCAAATTTCTCCTCTGTTCCACGGATCCCACGGATCCCTTCCGCTTGGGATCCGTCTAGTGTAATCCTAGGGATCCGTAGTGCAGCTCCTCTTTGCCCATGGGTATTTTGGTTATGGGTCATGGGTTATGGGTTGGTCCATGGGTTTTCTTTAGATTCAATGTATCTAAGTATACATTGTATCTAATAACTTAAGGTATGGGTTATGATCCATGGGTTATGGTTTTACCCATCCTAATAAACTATTACAACAAATGCTTAATTATTACATTTTGTATTTAAATGGCTATATGTAAATGCTTTACAAAAATAACATGTATCCTTATAATTATACTTAAGATAACATTACATTTGTTATCAACAAAACACAAAGAGATCACAAAATATTAATAAGCGTTTTTACGGTTTATTTGTATTAACAATCTCTCCCTTTTTGTTGATGACAAAACATAATGTTATGATGAGTAAAACTTAAGAATAGATGTAAGTTTTGAAAGCCCTAAGTTTTACTTCTTCTCCCCTTTTTTCGAAACAAAAGTTAACCCTGGAGGAAATAAACAAACTTCTAACTCCCCTTGAGCGGTAGCTCCCCTTGTTTGGAAGCGTCAAGTTAAGAAAAAAAATAAAAATCCTACAAAAAGAAAGGTTAGTAACATGCTTATATAATCTTGTGGTTGCTGAGAATCAAGATTGGGAGCCAAGGTATGTAAACAAGGCCTTGTAATAAAACAACAAATTGTAGTGGTATGTATGCCACTTACAAGCATGTAAAAATAAGAACAAGACTTGTTCTTGAAAATGACTTCAAAAAAAATACTAAAAGTAGAAAATAGTAGTAGTGATTCCTTCCATGCTTGCATAAGGTTATGGATGGAGGTTTTGATGAGTAATGGTATTGATGCGATCAAGGATGAGGTTGAGTATGAAGCGCATTTCTTCCCTAACTTCTATTGCAATTTCCCTAGTGGATTGGCAATGTTCACAATGTAAATGATGTGGGTAATGAGTGCGGAAGTTTTCGGGTTGTTTTGATTTGAGTTATGCGGAAGTTGTGGTGGAAAAATAGGAAAATATGGATCAATATCGGAAATGTTTGTAAATGGTGGAGGAAAAGAACCTAGATGTTCTTGTAATGTGATGGGAGCTAATGGTGGTGATGTTTCAAGATCTTGAAATATAGTATTTGGAGATGTGGGGGTGTTGAAAAGACTAATTCTTTTTCTTTAGGTTGGTTAGATCTTGTTGGAGTCTTAGGGAGTTCCAAAAGAGTTATTTTAGGTGGTGATGAAGTTGGTGTACTTGTTGGTGATGAGGAGGTGCTATAATGGAAGCATCTTGTGGTGAGTTATTTGTTGAGGATGAACCATTTGAGGTTGGTTTTGCTAAACAACAAGATGGGATACTAATCCGTGAGGATATCCTAGCATTTGATTGTGGTATTTTGGATGGTGGAAGTACAAAGGTTTGGATATCATGATTGTTTGTACTAGATGATTATCTAAAGGGTTTTGGATGACATGATGAAGTGTGTTTGTGAGAAGGAGATGGAGTATGCAAGCATTTTGGGAGTTATATATATAGAAAAACAAAGCATTGTAATGAATGCTTGACCCAAAATGTGGATTAAAATCTAATGATTAGATATGAATTCAAGGCATGTGATCATGAGAACACAAGCATTAAAGAGCATACTCCCAAAATGAAACAAATGTGGATTTTTCATCCAAAGTGAAAAAATAGAAGTTGAAAACAACTTACGTTTCCACGGATCCACGGATCCTTCCCTTGAGGATCCGTCCGGCATAAAAGGCTGGGATCCGTGGATGCAGTGATTCGAGCGACACAAAATTTTCCTTTAGGAAACATTTTTGCCTAGTTTGTGCCTATATGCAAACTATTTGGAGTTTCGGTTATCTCGACCCCAAAAAAGAAATAGAAAATAAACTAGAAGTATAAAACCATCCTATTGAGATAACCCGAAAACACATATTTAGTACATGAGTGCGTAATTTTGTGTTATCAATGCTCCTAATTCATTGTTGCTTAAATGAATGTACCGAAAACACATATTAGTTATGTGTCCTCTTTAGCATTCAAAAGACATGAGATGCAATGAAAGCGGGTTTTTACTTTGTATTAATAATGAAAAAGCGATTTGTCCTAGGCGTGAGAAATTGCTTTTGTGAAATTGTCTGGGAAGGTATCATCTTTTTAGAAAACATTGTGAAAGTAGGTTTTCTTTGAAAATAAAAAATAAGAAAGCTATAAGTGGAAAAACTCATCTTGGGTTTTGAAAATTCCCGTATTGTTTGTGAGTTGTGCATGAAATAGAAATCCTAGACTCGGAAAGAAGAAGGCTAGTGTTTACATACCTTGTAGAGTCAAATAAATTATGACGTTTGTTCCATTAGACCAAGACCAAGACGAAGTAGGTTGAATTGTTCCCTTCAGCGGTTTGGTGAGGGCGTCGGCTATGTTGTCTTCGGATGCTACCTTCTCAATAGAGATGTTCCCCTTTTGAACATTGTCTCTTAGGAAGTGATGGCGAATCTCTATATGCTTTGTGCGAGAATTGCAATACGGATTTTTGCTTAAGTCAATGGCACCTTTGTTGTCACATAGGATGGCTATGTCACTTAGATGGATGTCGTAGTCTACTAACGCTTGTTTCATCCATAGTGCTTGTTGGCATGCTTTCTTGCGGAGCGTACTAAACGGGTTGTTGATATTGCAAGTTCCGTTTGTTTCTTAGAAAACCAAGATGTTAAACAACATCCCATAAAAGTACATACCCTACATGTACTTTTTCTATCAGCGTAATCACACTGCATGGTCGGAATCTGCATATACAATTGTTTCTACTCCCGTGCCCTTAGGATACCATAATCCTAATTGTGTTGTACCTTAATGTATCTAAATATCCTTTTTACGGCTTCTAGGTGTGATGTTTTAGGGTCTTCTTGAAACCTAGCACATAAGCAAACACTAAACATGATATCCGGCTACTTGCTGTGAGGTAGAAAGACTACCTATCATGCCACGATATTTAGTATTATCTACAGATTCTCCGTCTTCATCTTTTGTGAGTTTGGTGTCGGATGACATTGGAGTCCTAATTGGTTTTGACTCTTCTAGCCCGAATTTCTTTAACATCTCCTTGATGTATTTAGATTGATTGAAGAAGATACCATCTTCTACTTGTTTTATTTGTAGACCAAGAAAGAAACTAAGTTCTCCCATCATACTCATCTCGAACTTCTCATGCATGATTTTATAGAAATCATCACACATGTCTTGACAAGTGGACCGAATATAATATCATCTACATATATTTGTACTATGATTATATGTGACTCTCTTTTCTTAGTAAAAGTGTGTTGTCAACTAACCCCATGGTGTAGTTGTGTTTAACTAGACTTGAGTCTATCATACCAAGCTTTTGGAGCTTGTTTAAGACCGTAAAGGGCTTTCTTTAATTTATATACATGTTTGGGTTTTCAAAATCAATGAAGCCTGGAGGTTGAGCTACATATACTTCTTCATTTATGAAACCATTTAGAAAAGCTCTTTTGACATCCATTTGATAAAGCTTTAGATCATTAGCACAAGCATACGTAAAAAGTATTCTTATAGACTCTAATCTAGCCACGAGCGGTCTCATCAAAGTCTTATCCCTCTTGTTGGTTATACCCTTGAGCAACGAGTCTAGCCTTGTTCTTAGACACTACTCCGTTTGCATCTAATTTGTTTTTATAAACCCATTTGGTTCCTATTATGGTTTGATTACTAGGTGGAGGGACAAGTGTCCAAACATCATTAGAAACAAATTGATTTAGTTCTTCTTGCATAGCCATTACCCAACTTTCATCTTTTATGGCTTCTTGTGTATTCTTAGGTTCTAAGGTTGAAACGAAACAAAACAAGCTACTTTGGTTTTGAACTTGAGACCTTAATGTTCTTTCGTTTAGTTTTCCTATGACTTTATCTACGGGGTGATCTTTGGACTCTTTAATGTTTATTATTTCATCACTTAGAGGTTCTTCTTCTTCACTTATCTTTTTCTTTATTACTATAGCTTCACTTTCTATAATCTGGTCATCGACAAGAGGTGGAGAGGGTTTGGGTGGACTTTCATCAAATTTTATATTTAATGACTCTTCTACCTTCATTGTTTCTTTGTTTAATATGGCGTAAGCTTTGCTATTTGGAGAGTAACCTAAAAAGATACCTTCGGTTGATTTAGGATCAAATTTTGTAAGGTAATCTTTAGTGTTAAGAATAAAACATTTACTACCAAAGACTCTAAAGTGATTTAATGTAGGCTTTTTGCCTCAAAGTAACTCATATGGAGTTTTTCCTAAGATTGGTCTAATCAAGACTTCGATTGAGTATATCGTTGAAGTATCAACGTCATTACACCAAAACTTTTGAGGTATGGATTGTTCATTAAGCATGGTTCGACTCATTTCTTGTAGAGTTCTATTCTTTCTTTCTACTACCCCATTCGATTGTGGAGTCGTGGGCAGAAGTTGTGAGTAATACCATTAGCGTCACAAAAAGCTCCAAGTTGCACTTCATTATCGAATTCCCTACCATGATCCGTCCTAATAGACACTATGGGACTTCCTAGTTGTCTTTGGATCTTTTTGCTTAATATTTCAAAATAGTTAAAGGTTTCGTTTTGTTCTTTAAAAAATTTTGTCCATGTATACCTAGAGTAGTCATCCACTATTACCAAAGTGTAGTAGTTGCCTCCATAACTTTGGATAGCGGATGGACCAAATAAATCCATATGTAGTAATTCTAGACACCTAGTTGTGGACACCATGTTTTTAGCTTTATGACTTGAATGAGCTTGTTTTCCTACATTACAAGCATCACAAAAATGATGTTCATATTTTAACTTAGGTAGATCTCTTACTAGATCTTTGGATGATAGCGATTGAAGAAGTCAGTATGTTGGCATGACCCAATCTTCGATGCCATAAGGTAGAAGTATCATCCATAGAGGTAAGACATAGTTTGTCTTTAGGTTCATTACCGATTTTAATGACATAGACTCCATGTTTCCTAATTCCTCTTCCTATGGTTATGCCATTTTAAGTATCTTACTACGGTTTTAGGTAAAAAGTACATTACACTTTTTATCACATATTTGCCCTATACTTAAGAGATTAAAGTTTAGGTTTTCTACTTGACACACATCGTTAATGGTTAGAGATTTGTTAGAAATCGTACCTTTACCGATGATTCTACTTTGCTATTTCCAAACACCACATTACCTCCATTTATGGATTCATATGTGGAGAATAGATCCTAGCGTCATGTGCCTCGTGCACCCGCTATCCTTGACCCATTCATCGGGGTCTAGGTGGACCTTTAAGCACACCTAAAACAATAATAAACTCAAAAGTTTGGTCCCCATTTGTTCATGGGTCCATTAGTGTTAAACATTCCATTCATGTTAGACATGTATGGATAAGATGAGTATGCATTCCATGGAGCAAAGTTTTGAAAAGGAAAACGGTTTTGCATGTTTGGATTCCATCCTATTTGATGGTTACTTTTGGGTAGCGTTATTAGGTCTCTAAATGAGTTAGTTTTGAAAAGATGGTGCTTTGTTTCTTGCAAAAGTAGGATTATATTTTGGAGGTGGTTGTCTAGTGGTGACATGATTTGGTTTCTTCCTATTAACTATGACAAACTTCGGTTCTAGATGAAGAAGCTACGTTATTGCTTCTTTGTTTGCTACAGATCCACGGATCCCTTTACGTACACTAGCGGTTCCTTTTTTAGGGGATCCGTGGGATCATACAATGGTGGCTTGTTTTCTAGTGTCTAACAAATTTTGTTTCTTTATTTTCACTAGTTGATGGATCAAGTTTTGGAACCTAAACCTTTTGGGTTGTCCTGG
Organism: Chrysanthemum makinoi; assembly: GCA_910596185.1. Classification (NCBI taxonomy): domain Eukaryota; kingdom Viridiplantae; phylum Streptophyta; class Magnoliopsida; order Asterales; family Asteraceae; genus Chrysanthemum; species Chrysanthemum makinoi. The sequence continues at coordinate 51,546,654 of OU343217.1, read as the reverse complement.
TTTAATACTATCTAGCATTGTATTTAGCGCATTACGTGCTCATTCTAGCAATTTTAGAATCTAATTGATCAACTAGTGTTTGAAGTTGAACACAAAGTTCACATTCACCACTTGCTATTTTACCCTTTTCTAAGCGTTTTAGTTTTGCTTTTAATTCTATGACTTCTTTATCTAAGCGTTGGTTTTGACTCTTTAAAAGCTTGTTTTTGTTAATTAGTTTTAAGCTAATATTGCATAGTTTATCATATTCATTATGCAATGAGTCGTCATCAAGTGATGAGCTACTATAGTATTAGTGACATACCTCGTCATTTGCCATGAGACAAATTTCTTCGTCCTCCTCGTCGCTCATTCCCCATGCACTCACGAACACCTTTTGATCATCCGTTTGGGACACTTACTAATAAAGTGGTTTGGGTCCCCATTTTAAAGCAAGAATCACGATCATCCTTTGGCTTCGTCCTCTTTGCTTTTCCGAAAGCCTTTCTTATCGTCATCATGTTGTTTGGCGTATCTTCCCTTTCTATCTAAAGAACTTTTAAAGTCCACTTACGCCATAGCGTACTCTTAGTCGTCACTACTTTCGAAGATGAGTTCTCCTCATCGCTTGAAGCCTTTTTGGCTTTAAGGGCAAGAGATTTGTGTTTCTCTTTCACCTTTGAGGCTTGAGAATCTTTAGCAAGGACAAGCTCGTAGACTTTTAGGTTGCCTATGAGTTCATCGGGGGTGAGGATTGTCAAATCTTTTGACTCTTCGATTGCCGTCACCTTGGATCTCCACTTGAATGGAAGTGCCCTTAGATATCTCTAACATGGTTCGACTAGAAAAAGATTAATCAAGTGCTTGTAAAGATGTAATAATAGTATTAAAGTTAGCAAATGAATGATCTATAGTTTCCTCATCCGATATTGAAAATTGTTCATATTGTTGAACAAATAAATCAATTTTATTATTTTTTGTGTTGGTTGCCTTGATGAGTTACAACTAAAGAATTCCAAATTTGTTTAGAGGTTTTAAGCGTAGACATTCTTTCGAATTCCTTTTTCGGTAAAGCATTATATAAAACCATTTTTGCTTCACTATTTTTAGAAAGCTTTTTCTTCATTTCATCATTTAGTTTATCATGAGGTATGTGAACTAAATTTCCTTTATCATCATTTGAGGTAGCCTCAAAATCACCTTCAACAATAATGTACCAAAGATCAATATCTTTAGACTTCACATATGTTTGGAATCTATTTTTCCAATATATAAAACCATTAGTTTCAAGTAGTGGTGGTGGTTGCATAGATTGCCCTTCCTTATAATTTTCAGAACCCATAGTGATCGAAAAGTTTTAAAAATACAATTTTATTTTAAAACTTTTATAAACTTAGCTCTTGATGCCAATTGTGGAAAACTAGAAGGGGGTTGAATAGTTTTGCCGATTTTAAGTTGATTTCAAAAACTTTAGATTCGATATTATGTGAAATCGTATGGATGTTGAAGCATTATAGATCTAATGATAATACAAGCAAGTAAATAAAGTTAAGGGATAGAAAAGACACAACCGATTTATAGTGGTTCGGCTACAAGGTCACCTTCCTTGCCCTACTCCACTCCCCAGAGTCACCTACTCGAGAGTTCAAGCACTATGTCAACAAACTCCTTCACTTGGCGGAGAAGCCTTCAGAACGTTGCTTACACTTTTTCCGGTACAAAGCTAGATACGAGTCGTGCACGGTGGACCAAACAACCACGACTATTACACAACAAATATGTGAAATATCAAATACAAGATCTTATCTGAAATCTTGCTTGGAGTGACAAATCAATCAAGGACCCCTTGCTTGGATGACTTGTAGAATGCTGTGATCTCGCCTTAGTGAAGGACCTATATGAGGATCACAAATAGAAAGAAAGAAGAACAACTCTCTAGATCAAGTGATCTATATGTTAGAAGAATGAAAGAGTGTGAGAGATTTAGTAAGAAAGGGGTGAGTTAGAATGAAGAAATGGCTCTCTATTTATAGGCAAATTTCTCCTCTGTTCCCCGGATCCCACGGATCCCTCCCACTTGGGATCCATTTAGTGTAATCCTAGGGATCCGTGGTGCATCCTCTTTGCCCATGGGTTGTTTGGTTATGGGTCATGGGTTATGGGTTGGTCCATGGGTTTTCTTTAGATTCAATGTATCTAAGTATACATTGTATCTAGTAACTGGGTATGGGTTATGAACCATGGGTTATGGTCCATGGGTTATGGTTTTTACCCATCCTAATAAACTATTACAACAAATGTTTAATTATTACATTTTTGTATTTAAATGGCTATATGTAAATGCTTTACAAAAATAACATGTATCCTTATAATTATACTTAAGATAACATTACATTTGTTATCAACAAAACACAAAGAGATCGCAAAACATTAATAAACGTTTTTACGGTTTATTTGTATTAACACAACATATACACTTTCTTAATACAAAAGATAAAATGCATTTTTTTTCTTATGAGTAGCCTTTTCACAAGATCGTTCTTATATAATGCTTCAAATACATCCTCACACAAACGACATAAGTTAAGAAAATCAAAATATGTTAACAAAACAACTTTGATTGGTTTTGTGATCATACAGAAACTATTTAGCTATAAGCTCAGATATGTTAACATCGATTTAAATGATGTTAACAAAACAATGAGAGTCTTGTGCTTAAAAGAACCATGATAAATTAAATGAGGAAAGCGTGGGCGTATAGTCGGTTGGAGCGAAGAATGGAGCGGAACCCGGAGAAGGCGATGTGCATTCTACCTTTAAACAATCAATGCCTATAAATACATGGTTTGGATCTCCTTCTGAGGACATGATATGTGACGGAGTTACTCTAACTGCTAACTCATCACATATGCGATACTAACTTGACCGTGGAGGTGGACCCGGAGAATACGGCCTCGGGTCACTCTAACGAGTTCTCTTTGTTAACGAGATCTACTTAGGCTCGAGAGAAGACAACGAAGCGGCCAAGGGAGAAATCGTCGAATCCGGCCCAGCCGGTTATGCATCAGCAGGATGGCCCACATCCGTGGGACCCCTGAATAAACTATGTTTCGTGTTCTCATATTACCGAAAAGCATAAATCAATTTCTATAGTCGGTAACTCTAAATCCCTATAATCGATTGACCGTATATTCTGATATAGAATATTCGCACCTTTAAAGTATAGTCTTACATGCATGCATATATTCATTATATAATCTATCTGTACATGCATTATATTCTCATGATCATACAAATATAAGGATCATGATATTTCTTTACATAAGATACAAGAAAAGAAAAGTCCATACGATGTCGGACCTATTTTATATTTTAGTCATACCGATTGGACCTAAGAAAATATCCGCGATCGAGCTATTTTATTTATTAGCGAATTAATTCAGCATTTTTTTTACGGTTGGTAGGCATGTTGGCACTCGAACAGCGATTCTGATAAATCTACGCATTAGGCGTCGCGTTGGACATCTTCGCAGGGAAGCGGCGTCGCGCAAACTTGACCACGATGCTAGTCAATGCGCCATGGCGCGACAAGGCGACGGTATAAACATCTGCGATCATCCATAAAGCGCGTTAGTCTATCGCGTTCGATAAATCCATCTGCGTCTATTAGTCGCGGTCATGGTATGTCCGTCCGGGTTTTTTTTTTTTAAATTTAATTATTTTTTGTAAAACCTCGCGATAGGGGTAATTCGCACTACCACTTCTCTTATGTGTTAAGTTTACATGCTTTGTGCTCTATATTGCTTCACTTCATTAGGTTTTCTATCTTTGCGATTCGCGGCATATACTTTTAATATTTGCATTAAGTGTTTTACGCAAGCATAAATAAGTTTAATGCTCTATCTGAGTAGCACCTTCAAACTTGGGGGCTACGGGTATATATACCCTTGTTTCGTCGCAGCGTCACGCGAGGAGCAGGTCATTATGTAAGGTATTGCAAGCCGCGTACAAAGCGGATTTAAATATTCGCACCATCTTGCGCAGGGAGACGTCCTCTGTCGGTTGAAAAGACGGATGTAATCGCGTAGAAGCTTGCGTCTTACGTCGCACTTCTTTGTCGCTAGCGGCGCGCACTTCTGCTGCAGCTAAAACGAAGCGCGTCTTACGTCGCATCTCTTTAATCGCGCACAATGCGCGCACTCTGAAGCCTAGGCGTCTTATGTCGCACCATCTGCGTCGCTACGTACAAAAGGTACGCCTTACCCGAGGATGCACATCCGGGATCCACTTTCACCATTGTGAGACTCTGCACATCGCAATGTCACTTGTTACCCCAACTATAGAACTACGGGGTCTTTCATTGTCACACTGTGGCGCGAAACCTAGCATATGCGCTAAGCGAGGATAGCGCCATGGGCCAAGTCGCACTGTCGCATTTGGAACGCGGTATGGTCCGTCCCACGTGCACACTTGAGTTGCGCACACATGGGTCATGCCGTGATGATTGGTTAGGCCTACGCGGCCATGAACATAACTTAAGTCTAGCATAACATATCCATGCACTATCTCATACTAGACTTGGTGGGCTTGTGGACGTATAGTCCGGACTGGGCTAGGAATGGGTCAGGCCCGGAAGACAGCGGCCCACTCTACGCCTAAACCCTAATCCATGCCCTATAAATACATGGCTGGATCTCCTTCTTGAGGACATGATATGTGACATGTTACTCTAACCCTAACTCATCACATCGCACCGATACTAACTTGACCGTCGGAGGTGGACCCCGGGGCTACGGCCTCGGGTCCACTCCTAACGGGTTCTCTTTGTTGACAGATCTACTTAGGGCTCGAGAAGACGACGAACGGCCAAGGGAGAGTCATCGAATCCAGCCCGCGCCAGATTATGCATCAACAGAAACGATGAACAACCTTTAACAAAACCACAGATGAAACACTTGATATTAAAGTTGAGAAATAGCAAAAAGTTGATGATGTATTGTTAGACCCGTATCCCGGATACAAATAGGCCCCACCTTAGATTAAATTGACCAAGGTTTAACGTGATTGGTTAGTCAACGAATATTATATTGTAGTCAACCCAATAGTCAAACTAATAGTCAACAAATGTTGTGTTATAGTCATTGAAAGTATAGGGACCTAAGTTGCTATATTGTAAAGTTGTTATAGAAGTATTTAGTAACCTAAATTATAAAGAATGGGAGTTGAGGGACTATTTATGTCAAATGGTAAAAGATGCCATCTACAAATGTCTGGACCCTTCTTCACTTATCATCATATTTCCAGAAATAATAAGAGTGTGGTATGTGTCGTGATAGAGAAAAGGAGGGAAAAGGGGAAATGGTCTTGAGGCCAAATTGATGAAGAATTAAGGTGTTGTATCAAGTGTTGAAGCCTTAATAATGATCTTTATGAAAGTAAGTATTCAATTGATGAATTAATTATAAATTAAAAGTTAGGGTTCTTATACCCAAGATTGGGGGTTTTGGGTAATTGTGGTTTTAAACACTAATTATGATGTTATAGTGTAATTGGGTAAAACCCCTTTGGTTGAATTGAAGGAAGATGGGTAAATTTGGGATATGATCATGTAAATAATTAAAGAGTTATAGTAATGATAGGATGACCTTATTATGGCTTAAAGTTGAGTAATTTATGGGTTGGATCATCATATAATCAAAATATGATTATATGATGATTAGGGGTTGTTTATGCAATATTGTTATAGACATTCGATTATGTACTAAGTGCATGTTATAATTATGTGGTTAAGATGTTAGCTATGGAAAGTAATGGATGATGATATTGATGAAGATGGTGGTGATATAGTGATAGCTTAGCTTGGAGCTAAGGTAAGTAAACCGGTTATAAGTTAATGTTATATGGATTTCAATGCATTATGTGTTATGTGATGTTTATGTTAAGTATATGGTATGACTTGATGTATATATGTTTGTGTGTAAATAGATTGTAGTGCTACTTTTGCATTACTAGCATGAGATTGATAAAGTAGAATGGAAATGGTTAGAGTATGTATGGTGATGCTTAATGATGTCCCATGGTATGTTTATGATTAAAGTTGTAATGGAAGAATGGTTATAATGTGTAATGTGTAATTGATATATAATGTTAAGTTATATCCGTTTTGCTTACTAAGCCTCATGCTTACGGTTTAAGATTTTAATGTTCGTAGGTCCATATGTGATGGCGATGGTAAGCATTGGATTAAAGCTTATGGATTCCTAGATGAAAATTAGAATAATGGTAAGAAAGTAGAGCTTAGGTAGATACCGAGCTCGTTTCAATGTTGTCCCCCGAGAGTCTTTGAATGGGTTGTATGTATGTTATCGAGTGTCAAAGTTTATGTCTTTGTTGTTAAAGCTAAATGTGTCAAATGGTTCATTATAGTAACGGGTTGAAGTGTGTATATTTAGTATAAGGGGTGTTTGGCATAATGTGTAATTATACCCATTTTGGGTTGTAAACGGGTTAATGATTATGAATATGACATTTTTTAAATGTACTAATTATTTCTGAAAGTTTTTATGTTTTGTTAAAGTGGTATAAGTTGTTTTCCGGAAAATGGGTCAAAAGTATATAAAAGGGATATGCAGAAAAAGGGGTGTTTGAGACAAGGTCTATTTTAACCCATTTTGGGTCAAACGGGTCAAGAATGTTTGGAAAAACAATATATATAGTTAAGTGTTTGTAAAGTGGTTAAAATAGTTGGAGAACTAGTTGGAGAACTAGTGGAGAACTAGTTTGGAGAACTAGTAGAGAACTAGTTTGGAGAACTAGTGAAGAACTAGTCGAAGTCAGATTTTGAAAAAATCATATCTTTTTAACCGTAAGTCGTCACGGGTCGTGCCACCCGTCATTTCGAAGGTAATTGATTCTAGTTTCATGTAAAAATACTTCCAATGGTCAGTTTGTTACATAATTATATCAGTTCAATGATTAGTAACAGCAGGTCAGTTTTAAGTCAAATCGTTTCCACGTAAAATTTCAAATGTCAATGATTTTAAGTCATGTCGTTCACGGGGTGTAACATGTATTATGCTAAAAAAACATACTTGATGAACATAACCAATAAATTTGCTATTTTTATTCAGTTACATAAAAGATTTCAAAAATTATTCGAATGAACTAAAATAAAAGCCTAAATTAAAAATAAAAATTCTAAAGGTCTCCATGTACCACTATCCGTTGATAACACATTTAATTCGACTAAAATATCAATCACAATAATGAGCACAACCTAATCTACAATTTCTTACTTTAATCAAAGAAACTAAATAAGAAACATAAGAGGTTCTTCATCAAGAACGAAAATAAAATCACCGAAAAAATAGAACTAAAAAGAAAAGAAAAAAAAAAGAAAGACACCTAGAAGTAGAAGCAACTAAATATTTGGGTGTTTGGTAGCATTCAGAAAACAAAATTAATAAAGTTATTAAGTTTCTCGAATAAACTTATCCAATCACTCATACAATGAAACACATGAAATTGATAAAAGAATAATTTTAGAGGAACATGAAGATGTAGATTTGTGGCAGAATCAGACTAACCTTGCTAGTAAATAAAATGAAAATTGTTTTATGAGAATATGAGAGATTTGAAATTCAATTTCTTGTTCAATTTCTTGTTTAATGAGCCATTCCTATTTTCAAGAAGCTTGTTGAGACAATTCAAGTCACTGTTTGTGAAAGTGATCGAAATACCAAAAAGTAAAATAAAACAAAACAAATAACATATTTATTACATCAACAAGTTATCAATTGGTAACCATTTGAATGACATGTATGTAAAATGACATCAGATAAAAGTCTTTTTAATAGGATGTATAGATTAATATGGTGTAGAATTTAATTATATGAATTATTAAGAGGGGTGGCAATGGTCGCGGCATCAACACGGTTTGCAGCCAAACTGCACGGCAACACCGTTGCCAGCCATGCGGTATGGAGAAATCGGCATGGCTAGCGGGCATCTTTGCCGTAGCGGTTTGATAAGAGAAGGAGAAAGAGACGTTGGCCAACGGTCAAAAAACTAGCCGTTTGGCTATTTTCAATTCAAATAAAAAAAAAATCCCCTTATAAATATACACTTTAAATCACCAATTCAAATCACATTATTCTCATCTTCTTCTTCCATCTATTATTCTTATAAAAAAGATGGATGCTAGGAAAGCAAAAAATGGTTCCACCTCATCCAAAGGTCGTGGACGAGGCTCTCGATCACAACCCGTTCGTCCGCAAGTTCAATCACAACCGTCTCCCTACTATCCCCAAGTGAGTCCTCAAGCCGGTCACTATTATCCTCAACCTCCACCGATGAACCTTCCATCACATCAACACCAATATTATCCCCAACCACCTCCGTACATGATGTCGATGACTAGTGATTTCGACCCGTTCAATGACTACCGTGAAGCTCCTACGCGGCGTGAACCGAGTGTCGAACGACCACTACCGATGATTACGAGGATGATGACGTTGAGTATGTTCCCGAAACGCAACAAGAAAAAATCCAATCGGTATACTTGTTTTTTTTTTTGTTATTCGTTATAATTTATTCGTTATGATTTATTTGTTATAATTTTAATTGTTATAATTTAATTAGTTATAATTTTATTTTTTATACTATATATTAGGCGATGAAGAAGTTCAAGAAGTCCCAAATGAAAGTATTGCTGAGAGCTTCGACAACTACGCGATAAGGAAAACACAAATATTGGAATCGGTAGCGGAGAAAAGGTCTGCAAAGGATGACTTGGCCGAAAAGTTCTTGTCGGCACAAATCCGTAATGTTGAAGAAAAGGCTTATCATCGGGCACTGAAGTTTTATAACCAACCTCACGATCACATAAATGATCCGAGAATGCGAGAGATCACTATTGCCAAAAAACGTGAGTACGCAGAGAAATATGAATGGCCAACGGATATTTAGATGCGTACTTTTTTGTTAGTATTATGTAATTTTTTTTAAGTATTATGTAATTTTTTTTATTATTAATGAAATATTATGTTTTTATTTAATTGTTTAATATAATTATGAATTAAAAAAAATAAAAATGAGTGGGGTGTGGAATGACCATTGCCATAAAAAAAATTATGGTGAGATATGAGTGAGGTATGAGATTAGGTGGAATGATATTATTGGTGGGTGGTGAGGTATGGTGAGTCATGGTTGTCACCCCTAATTATAGTAAGACGTGTAAGCTTACATTTTTAAGACTTACTTTCAATGTTTTAAAAACCGGGTTTTTAATCGACCCGGTCGAGTCACCGGGCACCGGTTCGACCGTCGGGTCAACCCGGTTTTCTATTTTTTATTATTTTATTTTTTCCTACCGGGTCAACCGGTTCGACCGCCGGGTCTAACCGGGTCAACCCGGTTTTCATAAAAAAAATTTGAAAAAAACCAAACCCGGTCGGGTTTCATTACGGTTGACGGTCAAAAACCCGGCGGGTCTAACGGTTGACCCGGTTTTAGAAACCCGGGCTTTTTTGACCCATTTTAGTGGCCGGGTACCGGTCCGACCGGTTGAACCGGCCGGGTCAACCCGGGTTTGAAAACATTGCTTACTTTTATAAGAAGTCCTAAATGTATTATTATGTAATATAGATATATACAATTTTCAGAAATTGTACTATTCACTAAATAATATATTTTGTCTTTTTATGAGAGTTTACAAAATAGTCCTTGTCATTGAAAGTTTCGTCCCTAGTAACTAAGACTATCTTTATCAACAACATTTCACAACACAATCTCTTAATAAAATATTATTTTCTCTTTCCTCCACCTACACAACCAATACATACAAGCAATCTATATTTTTTTTACCATTTATCAACAACTTAATACAACCAATGCATACAACCAATCTATTCTTTTATAAAATAATAAGTATTAAAAAGAAAAAAGAAAAAAAAAACAAGTAGCCATTCACCGGTTGTCATGTGGCAGATTGGAGGTTGTCAACCTAGATTGCTTTGTGACTTTAGTTGATGAAAAGATTGTATGAGTTTTATTAAATATTATTATCTTTGTATGTATTTTCAATGAGTTGGATTGACAACCTTGCCAATAAACATAGTCTAACAGTTTAACATAAACTTACGGAAGTAGTCCATATGTTACCTGTCATCTCAAAAATCATCACCAAACTTATGTATTTTAGCATATTTACAAAAATAGTCCCTTTCGTTGCACATTGCGTCCTTAAAGACCGACGGTTTACCAAAATTTTACAATAATAGTACTTCTTAACTTTCACCTCGAAAATCACCCCCAATTTTTTTTAAATAAAAATTTACATTAGTAGTCCCTTTTTTAGCTTATGTTAAAAGATCCGTCCTTATTACCAACCATGTAAAAAAATTCACAAATGGTCTTTGTATGTTATCTGGAATCGCAAAAATCATCCATATATTTTTTTGTGAAAACAAAAATTCACATAACCAGTCCCAACGTTTTAGCTAGAATTACGCAATTTGTCTCTAGAGACCAAGGTTATAAATAGCGTGAGGCGTGGCATGGCGGCATGACCAAGCCTCACCCCTTTGCGCCAAAGGCGAAGCTTTTGCGTTTATAAGGCGTGACATAAGCGCAGAAGTATGAAAATATTTATACATTCATATCATAATTCATATATATCGAGTTTACAAAAACATGTGGCATAAGGCGGCGTAGTGGCATAGCGTGGCGACATGACGAAGCCTCACGCCATGGCGCTTTCATGCGCCTGCGCCTTTTAGAAGAGTGCTAGAGACTATTCGTGTGACAAAAATTAACATGAATCCCCTAACCACGCAGCAGAGCGTCATTTGTCACCATGAGTATTTGGTTTTTCAATGGACAAATTCTACTCTCTTTCCCATAATTATATTCTCCAAACAAGAATCATAAGTTAAGTAAATAAAAATGAACAATAATAAAATTTTATAAAGAAAATTTATTAAAAAATGACATAATGTTTCTTTTCTACACGCTTTTATTAATATAAATATCGTCTTTACGATTATGATGTTTTTCGTTGATGGATTTTTAGAAAGACAATTATTTTGAGACATAACAAAATGAAAAGATGAATAATAATGTCCCGAAATGAGAAAAATAGGAGTAACTGATATGCTATGATCAAAAAGAGTAGAACCAAAGGGCTTGTATTTCAATGGTACTCCATATGTAAATATGTCTTCTAACCAAATATTTATAGGTTCTAGTCTTGCTTAAGATATTGTGAGATAGATTTCTTGTTTATATATAATCTGAAATAGTTAATTGCCTTTAAAAAAGGTGAAAATTATCAAATAGTAACCAAGTTTGAAATCTGTTCAAATTTGGAACCTTAAACTTTATATCAACTATGAAAATAATTAGGCTAGCCCCAATGAGGTCCAATCCCCATCGATCGAGTGGTATAGACGATCGATCGCATGTCGATCGTGTCTCTGTGAAGGTAATCGATCGCCTCCCATTTGAGCCAATTGAATCGCTTGGCCGATCGAATCATTTAACGTTTAAAAAATGTGTACGTTGCAATCCAAACAAAAAAAAAAAAAAAACATTACCCTATAAATACAACTAAAATCTCATCACAAATCTCACAACATATTTACACACTAACACAAATCTCACAATCATCTCTATAAAAAATCTCACAATCCTCTTTATAAAAAATGTCTAAGAAAACACCACCAACCAAAGGCCGAAAATCTCGTTTGTCACAAAACGTCCCGCATATTTTAACACCGGATCCAAATTTCCGGTTAACCGGTGTCTCACCAATAATCAATTTCCAACCCCCTGCTTTCGAATATCAATCCCAACAAGCTCCACAACAACACCCTAACAATCCATTTAGTATGAATCGTCCATTTGTTCCACCGCAACAAAACATCTACTACCAACAACAACAACAAAGCTACTCCCGTCGAAGCAACCAATCTATGCATGGGTCACACGAATCTGTGTACCGTCCAACAATGGATTCATCAACGTCTTCGTATTCAAATTATCAAGAATATTCTCCGGTTAACCGTATCAATCTTGAGGGTTTTGATTTCGAAGACCAATTGTACAACAATCCTAATTTTTATGCTGGAACCGGAACGGGTTATCCGGCTCAAGAGTATCACGGTTTGGGTACCGGTTCGGCTCATGGATCGTATCACGATTCGGTTAACCTTGATGACGTAGAAGAAGAAGAATGTCGAGAAGAGACATCACCAGTCAAACCAAAGAAACGAGCTACTAAGGCGAAGAAGAAGGTAGTCGAGAAAGAAGGCAAGAATGATTCGGCGCTTTGGTCAAAAGAAGAAGAGATCGCCTTGTGCAACGCTTGGTGTGATATATCCGAGAATAGTGTAATCAGAAACAACCAAAATGCTAAAGGATTTTGGCAGAAAGTCATTACATACTTTGAGAAGGAGGTTGCTGTAGAAAGAACGTACAACTCTATCATTACAAAGTGGAAAAATAGGATTCGTCCTAGAGTTGGTCAATTTTGTGCCATTTACAACAATGCTGTCAGGAATTACGGAAGTGGTGAGAATGACCTCACCATTTATACACGAGCGTGTGATGAATACCAACTAGTGTGTGGTCATCCGTTTGTTTTGGAGCATTGTTGGCAGATTTTGAGGGACCATTCTGCTTGGAAGGATAATGAGATGCCGGCTTTTTTAAGCCAAGATGAGGGTCGCAAAAAAGCAAGGACTTCAACCGACTCGGATGTGCACTCGGATGTGCCTGCTAAACCAATTGGTCGTGATGCCGCAAAGAAGAATAAAAAGAAATCTTCGGAGTCTTCGAAAGCTATGATTATGGAAGGTGTTGCCGAGAAATGGGGCAAGATCAAGTCCGCGGCATTCGGGCAGAAGAAGGAGCTGGCAGACCTGCACTATGGTTTGAAGAAGAAAGAGTTGGAACAACGGCAAATCGAGTTGGAGATACAGCAAAAGAAAGAAGCAATGGAAGACAAAAAATTGGCACTAGAAGAACGAAAAGTTGAATTAGAGGCTCAAAAGAAATATGATGCAGATCTCATGTTCTATTGCACGCCAATCGACGAATCTTTGCCCGCAGTACAACAACAAACAATGCAGAAACTCAAAGAGGCGATCAAGGCATGCCACAACATAGATTTTTAATAAGTGTTGTAATGTTTTAATAAGTTTCGTAATGTTTTAATTTTATTTGAATTATTATGTAACGTTTTAATTATTAATGAAATTTTATTTTGTGTTAAAAATGTTAAAAAAAAAAAAAAAAAAAATTTGAACTTGGTCGCCCTTACTGGGGCACCTAATCGCCTAAAAGTCGCCGGAGAGAGAAAGCTGACGTGGCAGAGAAAATGAGGGGGATTGAATCCCCTCATTGGGGCTAGCCTTAGAGTTTCAAAACTGTTTCATTTTTATGTAAATTTTATGTTAGAGTGACATGAATGGAACATTTCTAAACTTGGTTATTATTTTGTGGTTATTGTTTATGTTTAGTCGTGCATTAACGGTTTGTACATAAAGTTAGTTGAAATTTGTTAAATTTAGAGGGTGAGTATTTAAAATTAATGTACAACATGTTAATGTATAGAAATATATAGATTTTTCCGAGAGAACCTTTAAAAAAAATGTTAATGCATAAATGGATATTTAAGCACACTAATTTTAAGAAATTACATTAAAATAAACGGTTTTGAAACTTTAATTTTAAACTTTATGATTAATATGAAGTTTGAAAGATCAAATTAAAAATTCATAAAACTTAGTTACTCACAGGTGACATTTTCTTTTAAAAAAATTGAAAAAATTAAAAATAACATAATAGAAATCATTAAAAAAATATGTAAAAGTGATAAACCAAAAATATCATAGCGAAGAGTGAAGGACAAATAAGTCAATAGCGACTCCCGCGTCAACAACTTGTCACCTTCCAGGAAATTCACATCACAATCAACAAAAGCTGCTGTTTCCTCAACAACTTCAATTCATACAAAAACCTCACGAACCAACCTCGAAGCTTCCCTCTTCATTCTCCATGCTTATACCCACCTCATTCCCAATTTTTTCATTTCAATACCTTCATCTCTCTTACATACACTCACCCAAAAAAAAACACAGAATCCATGTCGGGTGCTGGTACTAATGTCGAACCTACGACACAAAATCGATTGCGAAACCAAGGACAAGAACAAGAACAAGTGGCGTCTAAAAGCTATGCTCTTAGTGGGAAGATTATGCTAGCTTCTGTTATAGTGCTTTTTGTTGTTGTGGTGTTTTTGGTGCTTCTACATCTATATGCACGATGGTACGTTGAGTTAATGTGTAACATAGTTTCTTTATTTATGTTTTGTTATAAGCTTATGTGTGGGCTTACGACCTTATTTGATTTCGACATATATTTCATAAGCCTCAATTTTGTGGTTTATTTTGAGATTTATGGGCTTATACAACTACAAGTATATTATATCATAATAAGCTTATATAAGCTCATAGATCTCAACATAAGCAAGAAAATTAAGGCTTATGAAATATAAACCGAAATTATATAAGCTCGTAAGCCCATGAATAAGCTTAAATAAAACTTGCCTTAGTATCTAAAGCTAGTTTAAGTTGTGTAGTAGTATTCTGTATTCATGCTTGTTAATTAGAGAATGGTAAGCATGCAAACTTTTGTACTGTAATTAGAGGTGTTTGTCTAAGCTTATTTGGCGGTTTTATAATAGAAAATTGATTTGGCTTATAAGCTTATTTATATGAACTTATCAATTTGGTTATATGCTTTACCTTATGAGCTTGTTAAATTCATATATTCGAGTTGATAGATTAAGCTTATATGTCAGTCAAATTTTCAATAAACTTATAAATTTGTAAACTAGTCAAGTAAATTAGCTAGAAAAACACCTTTAACCTAAACACCCAAAAAAGAAAGTGTAAAGCTTAATTGAGAAAATGAAAAAATTTCAAGTTCGCTAATTTAAAGTTAATAATCTGCTTATTTTTAACCATATGATGAGCTTTGATTGTTAGACAAAACTTCTCATAAGCTAATTTTGTTAACACAATAGTGTACGATTCTACCAAATATATCTTTTTTTATACCCCGCTCCGGCGGGATTGGCTTTGTTGTTGTTGTATTTATTCGCTAACATTAAATACGATCAATTTATTTACAGGTATCTCCTACGTCTCCAACGCAACAACCCCAACCGACGTCGCGACCGCCGTAACCGACCGCCTCGTGTCGTATTCTATGTCGACTCGAACAGAACACCAAGCACCCCAACTAGCGGCCTCGACCCATCAATACTAAAATCACTACCGTTATTCGTATACTCATCAAAACCAGACACTAGTACACCCGAATGTGCCGTATGTTTGTCCGAATTCGAAACGGGTGAAACTGGTCGAGTTTTACCCAAATGTAAACATAGTTTTCATACCGAGTGTATTGACATGTGGTTTCATGGTAATTCAACTTGTCCGCTTTGTCGGTCTGATGTTGAACCGGTTCACACTTGTGAACCGGAAGTGAAGATCCTAATTGAAACAGGTTCAAGTGGACAAAAAAAATGTGTTAGTGAACCCGGTTCAAGTAATGTGAATGAAACCGTTTCGTTTGGTGATAGGAGAAAAGATGTAGATATTAGGATAGATGTACCGAACCGTAGTGAGTTACGAGTCGAGACAGGGTTAAGGATAATGTCACCGAGTAAAGGGTTTAGGTCACCACGAAATATGTTAACGCGGATATTGACTATGAGTAGAAAATCTCCTGCGGTGTCCCCGTCAGGCGCTGGCCCGAGTTTCTTAGCTCCGACGACCGAGTCACATGTTGAGTTAGCTAGCGAGCCAACTCGGTAACGGGCTGTTAGATTTAGTGAAATTACGAAAATGGACATTGGACATATGGACACATGGCACGATATTTAAAAAAAAAAGTCGTGACTGTGGATGAGGTTGATAGGGATATGTTCGGTTGTTCATTTTAAAAAAAAAAATTGTAGATTTGTAGATATTTATGAAATC
This sequence comes from Chrysanthemum makinoi, assembly GCA_910596185.1. Classification (NCBI taxonomy): domain Eukaryota; kingdom Viridiplantae; phylum Streptophyta; class Magnoliopsida; order Asterales; family Asteraceae; genus Chrysanthemum; species Chrysanthemum makinoi. The sequence continues at coordinate 51,530,626 of OU343217.1, read as the reverse complement.
ATGGGTTTATTCTTCAAAAAAAAAAAAAAAATCATGGGTTTATTCTTTTTTTCATTTGAAATTGTTGTCGGTTATTGATAAGAATATTATTGTTGGAAGATATCGTGTTCGACCAAAAATCATGGTCACGTTTTATTATTCCATTATTATTTTTACAAATGTTAGATTCGGGATCATATCTATGATCGTTTTCGGCTCACAAGATCATCGTAGTATCAGATCGGGATTGTAAGATTTTATAAAAATGTATATATTTTTGTATAAAGGTTGTAGTTTTGTACTTTTATACACTCTTTCCGTCCCAAAAATATTATTCACCGACAAAAAATATAAAGTTTAAGAAAAACATCAGCATTACAGCTTTCTCTCTTTTACTTTTTGCACAATAACAATTTTACTCTTAACTAATTAATTTAGAATTTTTTTAAAGTTTGTAATAATAAAGGCAAATGAAGGTAATATGATAAACTTGATTTATATTTCATATCTATTTATGGAAGTGAACAATTAATTAGGGACATCTAAAAAAGGAAATGTGGGCAATAAATTTGAGACGGAGGGAGTAATATTTTATATTATAAACAAATCTAAACGGATAATAAAAGAAAAAAATTATATTTTCACGTACTGTACTAGTACTATTAGAACATTAAGAAACATGAGCTTTTAGTAGAATCAGATCGTTTACGATCCTACGATATTCTACACCGATCTTGCTCCACTTTAGATAAAAAAACATGGGCTTGTAGTAGGATCAGATTGTTTACGATCCTACGATCATGCGTGCGATCCTACAATTCTAGACCGATTCTGATAAAATTAAGATCCTACTACAATCCTGCTCGTTTTTTGTATGTAAGATCGTAGGATCGTACGATCTTACAATCATAATCGCGATTTTGACAACTTTAGTTAGAATTAATCAATGATAAATAGATATTGTTGATTGTGGTCCTTATTATGATTACATGAGAATGATGGTATATATATTTGTAATAAACGTATGCATGGCTTATTGAAAAGGTATCTTAACCCTAATTATATGGACTCTAAGTCTACAATTAGGGTTGGGCTTTAATCTAGCTAACTAACACTTAATTGCAGTTGGAGCGAGAAGTTTTTGAACTCACAAATTGGATAGAATCTCGAAATTGACTTCTTGCTTTTTGTCTTTCGTTCGTTTTACACTTTTTCCCTTTTGTTTATTTGCATGGTGGCAGAATTGTATTCGATAACAAAGTTGTATGCTACTTTGGCTTTTATTTGCATGATGGCAGGATTGTATTCGGTAACAAAGTTGTATGCTACTTTGGCAATTCCTTTTTTTTTGACTTTTTTTTTTGTCTTACCTTGCTTTGCCTTAGTAGTAGATGTCATTTTGTGATCAACTTTTTTAAGACGGCAATGATATACGTACAATTAGGCGTGGGCTTTAACCTAGCCGTCTAACATGGTTATGAGATTGCCTATTTATTGATATATGTGGATGATATTATGCTAACTGTTTTCTCTATAGCCTTACTTCAACGCATTATATCTTTTTTACACAGGGAGCATGATATTGTTTTGGGTGCTCTTAATTATTTTTTGGGGATGTATGTGTCTCGTGATCGTACATGGATGTTCTTATCTCAATGGAAGCATGCAATCGAGTTGCTTACATGTGCTCATATGCTTAACTGCAAGTCTACTCGCACTCCGGTTGACACTAAGTCTAAACTGGGCCCGGATAGTGCCCGATTTTGGATCCTACCATGTATCGCAGTTTAGCAGGTGGTCTACAACATTTTACTATTACTCGGCAAGACTTATCATATGTTGTTCAACGGATTTGCTTGTATATGCATGATCCACGGGAGCCTCACTTTACAGCTCTTAAGAAAACTTTACGGTATGTTTAGGGGACATTAGATTTTGGGTTACAACTTTATACCTCCTATAGTGCTTCTCTCGTTGTTTACGGGCGCTGATTGGGCTAGGTGTCCTAGTACACGTCGACCCACTTATGGTTATTGTATGTTTGAGTAACAAATTGTTGTCTTTGTCTTGTAAGCGCCAACACACTCTTTTCCGCTCTAGTGATGAAGTGAAATATCATGATGTTGTTAATGTAGTTGCGAAAACTGCTTGAATTTGTAATCTACTTCGTGAGTTGCATACTCAACTATTGTCTGCCACATTGGTTTATTGTGATAATGTGGGTGCCATTTTTTGACTACTAATCCTATTCAAAACCAACGTATGAAACATACTGAGATCGATATTCATTTTGTTCTTGACATGGTTGCTAAAGGGCATGTGCTGGTTCTTCACGTGACTTTGCGTTATCAGTAAGCGGAGATTTTTACGAAGGGGTTGCCTGCGGTCTTATTTGAAGAATTTTATGTCAATTTGAGCGTTCGGTCTCCTCCGTTTTAATTGTGAAGGAGTGTTACTCGATATTATGTTAGGTCTGTTGATTATGTATTATGGGGTTAACCCATTAAAATATTTCTAGTTCATTCAATTGTATCATATAAGCTCGTCTTATTTGAAGAATTTCATGTCAGTTTGAGCGTTCGGTCTTCTTCGTTCTAGCTGCGAAAGAGTGTTACTCGATATTATGTTAGGCCTGTTGACTATGTATTATGGGCTTAACCCATTAAATTATCTCTAGATCATTCAATTGTATTATATGAGCTCTTTGATAAACTATAATAAGGTAAAAAAAATCCAATAAAATTTAATGCTTATTATTTCATGAGTTGAGATCAATATAGATCTCATATTTGCCATAGATGCAATAAATCAATTTTAGCCATCCATTTTTTATCAAAAATTAATAAAAATATCATTTTCATTTTTTTTTAAAACAACATATCTTGCAAACGGTAAATTTTCAAACTACAAAAAATACACCATCGTGGCGAGAATTAAATTATCTTTCTATAGATATGCACTTCTCTATATTTTCGACAATTTTTTTTTTCAAAAATTCCGCCCAGAAAAATCACATATGATTTGTAAAATCATATTTGATTTTCAAAAATCACATGTGATTTGTAAAAATCAAATGACATGTGATTTTTTCAAATCACATATGATATTTACAAATCACATATGATTTTAAAAAATCATATATGATTTGTAAAAATCGAATCACATATGATTTTCACAAATCATATATGATTTTTCTGGGCCGAAATTTTGAAAAAAAAAATCGTTAAAAATATATAAAAGTGCATATCTATAGAAAGTCAATTTAATTCTCGTCGCGATAGTATGATTTTTTTTACGTAACAATTAACGGTTTGCGAGATATTTAATTTTTAAAAAAGGGTGAAAGTTTATTTTAATTTTTTTATTATAAAAATGAATAACTATGATTAGTTTAATGAATATATGGTAAATTTGATATCTATATTAAACTTTTGCCATTATTTCATACTCTAGCGGTACCAATATTTTCAAATGTTGCATAACATTCTTAATTGTTGTAACGAGCCAATGAGCTATGACTTTTAATTTATTGGATTCAAATACAAATCAGTATCAATATAATTGATCTTGAATAAATATTCCTTGACCCGATGGTGTCTGAAACTGTTAAGCATCTCCAACAATAACACAAGTTAAACTTTAACATCTGTCATGTCAGCGTCACATCAGCTTTAACATTTCATCTTAACATCCCAAAAAAACACCCACAACAATAACATCTCAAGTTAAACTTTAACATTTGATATTTTCAATTTCAACCCTTAAACTAAAATAAATACTTCATTTATTAAACTTAACATATCATTAAATTTGAAAACATATTACAATACGAAAAAAAAAAAAAAAAAAAAATTACAACGAAATAAAAAAACACACTGCAAATTAAACGTTACAACATAAAGGAAATAACGAGAATACAATCTAGTGACGAGGTTGCAAGTTATATTTTTTGATGATTCGGTCTTTTTCGTCATTGATCCAAGCCACGACATTTGGATCTTTTCCTTCAGTATCAACCATCAAAAACTTTATCTCTTCCAACCTTGTTATTGTTTCATCTTTTTCTTGTTGGGTCCGATACGCCGCTTGGACGGTTTCACGTTTGATACGATACTCGTTTGCCATAGTTTCAGTGAAATAACTTGACGAGCTCGTTCCTCCAGTGCTCGCTCCACCAGTACTTGTCGTGCTCTCGGATCTTGCTTTCTTGGAAGCACGTTTCTTTCCCATAGGGCGTGGTTGTTCATCATGACCAAACAAAACCTCGTTTGTTTGGCTTGGGACATCGCCGGTTAAATCAACCGGTTCCGGCATGTCCCATTTCTTAAAATGACGCAAAACCTCCCAAGCTTCATCGAGAGCAAACGGTGCTGCTTTGTGCTCCTCAATATACCATTGCTTCGCCCATTTCATGACATCCATATCACTTTCCCCGCTTCTCTATTCCCGTTGCGCACGTTTGTAAAAAGCGTTGAACTTTGTGCAACAGTGGTTCAACGTTTTCCACTTGCTTGACATCATATCCTTGTTGCGCCGTTGAAAGTTGAGTCTATTGAACTCATTTGTGACCCGATACCAAAACGTATCTTTGGGTTTTGCACACCCAACTTTCGGATCCTCCGTAACAGCTATGTAACACCTGGCAAATAATTCTTCCTCTGCTGGTTGCCAACGCCCAGTAGCGAATTCTTCATCATCATCATCGATTGGTTCGGGCTCGAGGTCTTTGGATTTTTTTGACTTTCGTTTAACACGACCTTTGGATTTTTTTGGAGGAGACGTGGGTGTCTCAGGAACATCATGTGTTTCAGTTTGTGAATATTGTGAGTGTTGTGAGAATTGTAGATTTTGAAAGTTGGTGTTTAAGGTGCTTTGTTGGCTTTGTTGCCAATACAAATATTGTTGAGGTTGTTGCCACATTTCTTGGCTCGACAAGCCTAGTGGGTTGGGAAAAGACAAGTTGGGGTTTGAAGATGAACCCGCGTTCGGGTTTGATGATGAACCCGGGTTTCAGGTATTCCACCCACCACCGAGAAGATTGAAGAATGTATCATCGTTGCCTCCCGACATTTTTTTTCAGTGAATGAAAGTATAAAGATTGAGAGGATTGAGTAGTGGAAGTGTGAAAAAAAATGTTGTTTTATGTAACACCCCCAAAAATGACTCAGCGGAAGCATACAAGTATTGGGGTGCTACTAAATTGGTATCACAATATAAGCATAGAACAATTGGTTTTTCATAAATAAACTTTTATTCATTCTTAAAAACAATGTTTACATTATTGATTTGTGCGGAAAATGGCCCATTATAAACAAGTGGTCCCAATACATAAATCAGAGTCGTCTATGACCATGCCATGCCTTTGCCTTGCGCCTCCAAAGATAAGCTATCACTTCAAAACCTGAAGATACATGCTAAAAAGGGTCAGCTTACGCTGGTGAGTTCATAGGTTTATTTAAAAATGGATTTCAGTACACTGTTTCAAATTTGGTTTTTGATGAACATTACGTCTTGCATAATGTCATAAAGTTTATGATTTCAGTTCATAAGAGGATTTCATAAAAGGGATTTCATTAGTGGATCATAAGTAGGGTATATGTACATTACAACGAATATAATGTCATATATGGAGTCTATTACGCTAGCACTAATTTCATGCAACCGAAGCTACGACAGTTCATGTATGCACAAAGAAATCATACAAATAAAGAGCCCATGGCGAGTGTTTATCCCAATATACTCGGTCCCGACATGCTATATGTTTCGCCTTGACCCAAGCGGGGTCAACCGAACAGAGGAGTCACCCTCAATAGATCTATTTATAACATTCGCGCTTCCCAGCAGGAATTGACGGTTCATGGAAAGGGCATTTTGGGATCTAAGGTCTTAGGCTAAGCTGCGTAATATTCTAGGTCAATGGTTTTGGTGTGGTTCTTAAAGCATCTAGGTATGATGTATCTTAAAACAAATCAATCAAAGGGCATAGTATGCATAGAATGCAGAATTTTAGTAATTAAATCATTTAAGTAAAAATGAGCATGTATCTTCTCCCAAAACAGTTATAAAACAAGTAAAAGTAGGGGCTATGAAACTCACCTTGGCAATGTGCAATATGAAGTCTAAAGGAAATTAAATCAAGGAGTGATAGTGCACGGCATCCGACACGCAACCTAATTAATACGGCAATTTAGTCTTTATGTTTAAGACTCGGTAAAGTTTAACTAGTTTTATAAGTTTTAAATGTTTATGTTGTTGTTGTTTATGTGGCGTCGTTTACCTTAGAACAATTTACAAAGGTTTGGGTGGATTTCGGCTTATGAAGGAGGACAGGGAAGGAATCTCAAGAAAAGAATTCCGACTTTGGTTCAATGATGTCCAAATGATAATATACGGTAGAATATTAAGAGCGAATGAGATCGAAAGATGTCACCAGGAAAGCAACGTACCTATACTATGAGACGTATACGGTGCGAATGAAGGAGACTTGTATATATATTACGCTGCATAAATACATATATACACACACACACACATATATATATATATATATATATATATATATATATATATATATATATATATATATATTCATGACATCTAGTCTTTAAAATAAATGTATTCATTTTAAAGAAATTTAAGTCTCAACTAAATCTTTATATATAGATTATAAAATATAACGTGGTTACATTAACAAGATGATAAGTTTTAAATATATTTCACTAGAAAGGTTCCCAATACTTGCTTTTAAGAATAAGTTTGGTTTGAATTAGTAGTATGGTTTATGTAGTTATAAAAATAATTAAATCCCAGTGTATGCTTAATTCGTTGGTGACATCAGTGACAAAGATTCTCAACGCAATATTTGTGAATGACATGAACCATTATACAACTATCACCCATTTGAGTTATATAACTATATTTCAATTAAAAATCAAGGTTCTTAGAAAATGTATAATTTATCTTAAATATATAAAATATATGTCTTTGGTTATGGTAAGGTGATAGACATGTTTGTATACGTTAACATTTGACTAAAACCGTGTGTTTCATTTTACTAAGTTTGATTTCCCGGTTTCATATTTAAATCAATTGTTGCCAAAATTATATTGTATCGAACTTTCTAGTTATGTCACAAGTAGTGCAAATGACTTGTGTAATTATCTTGTTATTACAACTTTGTTTTTATTAACTATTTGTCTAGTGTACCAACGTCGTGCGTATATAGTATTCGTCGTGTCAAGGGATAGGTCGTATGTTTAATGCCGGGAAAAATGAGAAAAGGTCGAACGAGATGAAATTTTTAATCGAGAAAACTCGAGATGATATTCACTCCACGCCTGGGTGGGCTGTGAAAAAGCCAAACAGCTTAGGTCAACTGGGCCTCGGCCCAAATGTTATTTACCTGATTCTGTATCAATACCAAATAAATGGACCTCCCCCCCTTTGGACGCAGATGGGCCTTGTAGCCCAAGAGATCACCCATGATCATTGACGCAACATAACAGTAGACTCAAATTGATATGTTGATGTTTTTGTTTTCATTTTTCGTTTGGGAACAACTTGACACAAGGAAGTTGCATAATTGAATGCGAGCATATTTTTAACGATCAAGACCACTTTGTTTCAACACAACCAATGTCCAAGTTCACACAGCTATACTCGTGGTTTAGTGACCCTCACGGGTACAACATTCGTTGGGTGTTTCCTAGTGACTCGAGACGATGTTAATAAAACGAAATCCTTGACAACACTTACCAAACGAGTGACAAAAGTGCCATGATTGAAGCCTTCCTCTCATAGACCGGGTACGACCCGACTCGAGGACAAAACTTAGTGTCAATCACGCCCTGTGGGGTATTGGGATGGCCTTACTAATTGAACACGAACATGTAAGAAAACCATTCTTCGAGTGGTTTCCTTCACAGCCAAGGTATCATAACTTAAACAAAACCTACACTCTTATACATGAGGCAACCACAAGTCCACAACGGGGTCACTACACTTGTTACGCTTGCCAATGCCCTTGCGAGTCATGGGCCAGTCATGGTGATAAGCTGCCCTTTGGGGTGGCTCTACCTTAGCTGGGGCAATTACTCAAGCTAATTACGGCTGGGAGGTCGACTGGAATACCAACTTAACGAGGCTATACTAGACCGGGATGAACAAGAATGCCAAGCGATGAGTCGAGAGGCAAGAATTAAGCCGAAATTAACATATACTCTTAATTTAGCCAAAACCAAGTTTCTAACTTGTAAATTTTCTTGTATTCGCTTCACGTTAACAACAACCCAAATTAACAAAGTTTTAAACCAACAAGTTATGTTTTTCTCTTTTTGATCCACAACGGTAGCAACAACAACAACATATGGATTTTCACTTTTACACCCATTTCTAATATTAAAATTCGAACATAAAAAAATTCAATTACAAGTTTAATAGATGAACATGTTCTTACATTTATTTTGATGGGTCGAATGGGCATGAATCCCAAAGACTCCAACCGGGCACGAGCTAAGAAGACTTGTAACAAATTGAGACTTGAATCGCGCTATCTAGACCATGAGAAACAAAACCCCTCTTTCAATTTTGAAAACCCCCATGCTTCGACAAACCCTAATCTTGAATGAACCCTAATTTTTTTGTGATTTATGGGGGAGGTGTCTTGTACCAGGGAAAGTCCTTATCATTTAAAGAGGATGAAAAGAGGATGCTAAACTCTAGCCTTCTTAGTCTCGTATGGAGGGTAGGCTTCCATTCTTGGCTCTCGCTGCAATCCAAGCCGCCTTCAAAGGGTCTCGTGACTGCTAGGAGGATAGGGATAATATTTATGGGAGCTGGAGGTGATCCCTTTATGTGTTTGACTTTCAAAAGGAGTAGAAATTGCCATGTTTATGTTTGTTTTTCTGTTGGGTGTCGACAAAGGGGAGAGAGGGAGATCAAATGAGATACAGGCGTGGGAGAGAGATACAAGAGTGTTATCTCTCTTGTTTTATTTCTTTTGTTTTATTATACGAGACAGTATAATCTGTACCTCGTGTTTTGTCGAATCCTTTAGTAAACGTACCTTCCCGGTACCCGAGAAATATAAAACTTATATTTTTGGAAACGATTTCTTAACCGTGATAATATAACATTTTTATTATGTTGGAATTTGATTATAAATGTTTGCCGTTATTAATTTGGTGTCGGTATGCGTGCGTGCCGTGACTTTCTGAATTCACGAGATAGCTTCTCGTTTTCTTTCATAAATTATAATTGAAAGATAAATTGTATATATTTTACTCATCTCATTATTTATTTTTAGGTTTTGAATGTTACTGCGCTGCAGTATGCGAAATAACTAATGGATTTAGCTTATGTATGCGTTAATTTTAACTTGGACAAGTAATAAATTTTACAGATACTTAGTGGGCAAGTATCGTATGTGCGGTGTCAGGTATTTGAGGAAACGAGATGACTTCTCGTTTTTAGACTTGAATATCGATAATTGTCAGAAAATAATCGATTTAAATTTTCTGACGTGATAAATATTATATAAAAAAAATTCGAAATTTTACGGGTTGTTATATTTTAGCTGGGTATTATAGTGGTAAGATTTTTTTTTTTTTTTTTAACTTGCCGTTTAGGGGCTAATTTGTAAATTTTTTTAAACCCCAACGGTAACTAGCCGTTAGGGGGGGGGGGGGTTTGTATATATATATTGTTATATATATATATATATATATATATATATATATATATATATATATATATATATATATATATATATATATATATATATATATATAGGTTTGGGTTATTATGAAAAGTTTCTCATAATGAAAGGAATGAGAAGACATGTGGAGGTGACATGTGTCACCTTTGCCACATCATCATGCCACATCACCATCCCCCCCCCCACCCCGAAAAATTTTTTTCCCGCCAAAATTTTTTTTTGGGAAAATTATTTTTTTTCCCGCCAAAATTTTTTACTGCATCACAGTTATAAAGTTACTGCATCACAATCATGATTTTAGTGCATTAAGGTTATAAATTACTGCATCACAGTTATAAAGTTACTGCATCACAATCATGATTTTAGTGCATTAATGTTATAACCTTGATTTTAGTGCATCATAGTTTATGCACTTAACTATTAACTATGATGCAGTAACTTATAATAAAGATGCACCAAAACTTATTAGTGCATTAAGGTTATAAGTTACTGCGTCATAATTATGATTTTAGTGCATTAAGGTTATAAATTACTGCATCACAGTTATAAAGTTACTGCATCACAATCATGATTTTAGTGCATTTAAGGTTATAACCTTGATTTTAGTGCATCATAGTTGATGCACTGAACTATTAACTATGATGCAGTAACTTATAATAAAGATGCACCAAAACTTATTAGTGCATTAAGGTTATAAGTTACTGCATCACGGTTATAAATTTACTGCATCATAATCATGATTTTAGTGCATTAAGGTTATAAATTACTGCATCACAATTATGATTGTGATGCAGTATTTTTATAACTGTGATGCAGTATTAATTTTTGGCGGGAATTTTTTGAGGGATTTTTTTTTTTGCCCAAAATTTTTTTTGCCGGGGGGGGGGGGGGGGCACATGTCACATGACATGGCATGGTGATGTGGCAAAAGTGACACATGTCACCTTCACATGCCTTCTCATTTTTTTCATTATAAAAAACTTTTCATTTTAACCCTACCATATATATATATATATATATATATATATATATATATATATATATATATATATATATATATATATATATATATATATATATATATATATATATATATAGTGAGGATCAGGTGCGGATTTTTTTAATTCGTGCGGATGTGCGGATAGATCTGGACCGCCCATTCCAGATCTGATCTTGACTTTTTGAAAAAAAGTCAAGATCTACGCTAACTTCACGGTAGCAATTGACTATATAAACGATTTTTTTAATTTTTTTCCTTTTGAGGGATCGTTACTATTGTTATCTTCTTTCATTTTTTTATTTTTCCAGATTTTTCTGAGCACTTTTTGTTTTTTTGATTATGAGTGCTACCGTGATATTAACGATATTATGAGTCCTACTGTGATATTAAGAAACTTTGATATTATAAAATGGTGATATTATAAAACCAACTGTGATAGTAAGCTTTTTTACATGTAAAAATGACTTGTGATATTAAGAAACATATGATGGTTACTATGATATTAACAATTTTATTAAAAAAACATATGATAGTTACGGTGATATTAACAATTATACTAAAAAAAGAAAAAAAAAGTTTCTGTGATATAAAAAGTAACCGTGATATTAACATTTTTTTATTAAAAAAGTTACGATGATATTAATAATATTAGTAAAAAAACGAAAAAGTACTGTGATATAAAAAAAAGTTAGTGTGATATTAACAATTTGTATTTAAAAAAAAAATTATGTGATATTAAGATCAAATCTTGACTTTTTTACAAAAGTGAAGATCTGATCTTGACTATGTCAAGATCAGATTTTGACTTTTGTAAAAAAGTCAAAATCGACCTTAATATCACAATACCTTTAATCATGAAAACAATTTTTTTTTTGAAAATTTTTTCAGCGATTCTTAATAATTTATCATCATCTTTATTTTTTTAATTTTTTCAGATTGTTTTGAATTTTTTTTTAAAAGCTACTGTGATATTTCCGCACCATCCCTACTTAAAAGCTTAAAACACACCGATCCCTTATATATATATATATATATATATATATATATATATATATATATATATATATATATATATATATATATATATATATATATATATATATATATATATATATATATATATATATATATATATATATATATATATATATATATATATATATATATATATATATATATATATAGGGGAGGGTTAATGTGAGATCAAACTTAAAGTTGTAAAAATAAGATCAAGTCTAAAAAACCACTAAAAGGTTTATAAATAACAATTTTAGCAATAATACACAAAAATATAATATTTTAATACAAATTAACATTTTAGAAACTAATAACCAAATGATACATGAGTTTGAATTAGTGATACACCTGATACACATTACACTAATAAATATTCCAAAATCTGATACACATACAAAAACCTGATACACATTACACTTCTAATCAAAGTGTATCACCTAGATTTCGTAAATTTTAAAAAGAAATCTATCAAAACTTTAACATTTTTAGTTGTAGCTAATAAAAAAATTATTTTTGTTATAATGAGAGTGTCACTTGTCAAATTTTAGATTGATCTCATTTTAACAACTTTAAGTTTGATCTTATTTGATATAGATTATATATATATATATATATATATATATATATATATATATATATATATATATATATATATATATATATATATATATATATATATATATATATATATATATATATATATATATATATATTATTTATGCTAATAACGCGCCGCTTTAACGCCGGCAAGATAACGCGGCTTTAACGCCGGAGGTCCATTGACTAAAGCCGGTTAATGCGTATCAACGCCCAATAACGCCGGTGGCCACGTTAATTGATGGAGATGCTCTTAAGGAATCGAACATCTTTATTGCCCAAATCAAAAATATAATATTCCCATGACTCATTTCTTTAACTCTTTCAACAGAATGACAATGTTGATTGTATAATTTGTTATGTTACTTTCCTCAGCTTATTTTAGGCTTAGTAAATATCATTACCTAAAAGCGTGTATCACAAATATGATTTTGAGATAAAATTTGTTATGGGAGTCTACCATAAAAAGTAAAAACACACTATAACAACGCATATAGCTAGGTGTTTCAAGCAAAAGCAAAAGTTATTGTGATACACTGTGGGGGCATATATATCAGATCATGTTTCTTATTAAGTTATGACAACAATATGTATTGGTTTTCATTGACAGCTGAAAAGGATACTCAAATTTACAAATCACATTGACAACGTTGATAGAACTTCATAAAGATTGTATGCGGATCAAAATAGTTTGCAACTGAAGTACTGAACCACATGGAGTCAATTAAGCAACACCTCAATGCTCGAGGTTTGACTTGAAAATAGATCCTATCTCGAGTTTTGTCGAGCGGGAAAGGATAAGTTGGTAGCGAAAAATAAAAGAGTGCACGAACGCCGATTTAAACATTTAGAGGATAGTTTCGAGCTCAAATAGACTTACCATTTATAAAATAAGTGGGTAAGCTAAACATTTTCGTTTGGAGATTGTTGAGAATAATAATCTAGAGCTTATTCTGTATCTGATATATCTGCTTTGTTGGTGTTTCTATGTTTGCAGAATAAGTGTATTTGAGCTTATTTTGTTGATATAAGCTAGAGTTAGCTTATTGAAGCCTTTGGTTCTTTTGGTGCTGTGTTGCTAAAGGGTGTGAAAGATGAAGGGCTAAAGGTGTCAAAGCTTGAAAGTTGCTGTTGTGCTATATATAAAGAAGAGACATAGCAGAATAGATCATTCTCTTATACGCTTTCTCTTTCTAAATACTCTCTCAATAATCTGCTCTCTTGTAACCCTAATTTTGTGTTTTTGATTCGCTTGATCAAAACACTTGTTGCTATTATTTTTTATATTTGATTGAGATCAAATATATTGTTGACTTGTTGGTAAACTGTTTAAGAACAGTTTCTGGTGTTTGTAAAACTTTGTTTGTGAGTAATAAAAGTGTTTTGATATCAATTAAATCTGTTTTTCTTCATGGTATCAAAGCCAGGTTGCTCTGAAAATCTTTTTTGAAAAACTAAGGTTTCGTTAAAATTGGGGTTTTTTAATTCTTTTTGTCAATTAATTTGTGTTAATTGATAGATCTTGTGTTTGATTTCATAGATCTTTAACGTTTTTTGAAAAGCGCCCATTTTTTGAGAAAATTAGGGTTTGGTGAGATTTGGGGCTTTTTTTATTAAAGGCTTCTGAGATTGATTAAGTTTCTTTAATCGATAGATCTGGTGATTTGGTTAAGATTGCAAGTGGTTCTGGTGATTTGCCCTAATTCTGAAAATTAGGGTTTGGTGGTTCTTGGATCTTGGTTTTGGGTTCTTACTGTGAATATGCTATATTCATAGACTAAGTGAATCTAGGGTATAGTAGGACTGATATTCCGCTGCTGTTTTTTTGCGTGCTCTGTAACACCTCTTACACCCTTCTTTTTTAATTTCGGTTCTTATTTTTCTGTTTAGATTGCCGGAAGATAGGATTTGGGATTATTGGAAGTTGTGTTGATTGTTGGTTGAGGTGTTAGTGTTGGTTTTTGTTATATTTGTTATTTGGTTTTTGTTATACTTGTTGTGTACTTGTGTGCGCCCTTGATCTACCACTTTAGTGGCAAGGAAAGCCTGAGAACTACTTTCTCTTCCCTTTTTGTTGTGCTTGTTTTCTTTTACTTGATATAATGTCTGTTCATAATTCTGTTCATGGTTATACTGATGATGAGTATGAACCTGATAACCCTGTCACCTTAATAAGTAAATTGGACTTGAGTCATCCTTTACATTTACATCCAAATGATTCTGCTTCTTTAACTGTTGTTTCAATAAAACTCAAAGGGACTGAAAATTATAATGTCTGGTCTTGTGCTATGCTTTTAGCATTAGAGGAAAAAAATAAAACTGGTTTTATTGATGGAAAATGTAGAAGGTCCAACACTGATGAGATTTTGGGTAGACAGTGGGACAGGGTTAATGCTATTGTCTTGGGATGGATTCTAAATTTCATCTATGAGGAATTGTTTCTTGGGCAAAATTTTTCTAAAAGTGCATCTGCTGTTTGGGATGAGTTAAAAGATACCTTTGACAGGGTTGATGGTTCTGTAACATTTAATTTGCATCATAAGATAAATTCATTGACTTAGAATGGTACTACTATTGCTGAATATTTTAATAAATTGAGTACTCTGTGGAAACAATTTGATGCTATGGTTCAGTTACCTAGATGCACTTGTCATGCTGCTGATGATTTTAAAAAGCATAATCAACTTATGAAATTAATGCAATTTTTAATGGGTCTGGATGATACTTACATGCAAATAAGAAGTAATATTCTTGCTAGAGATCCATTACCTGATGTTAAATGTGTTTATGCTATCATTAGTAGTGAGGAGAATCATAGAAATGTTGTGTCTGGAAGTACCAGTAGAAATCATAATTCTGCTTTTGCTTCTAGAGTTGTGAATCAGACTCATAATCAGACCAATCCACCTGTTAGACCTATTAATCATAATGCTCAAACTAATAATCCTACTGCTAATTTTAATAGAGTGTCTGATAATAGGAGGAATACTGGTTCTACTGTTGTTTGTGAAAACTGTGGTTTTAATGGCCATACTCAAGAAAGATTTTTTAAATTGATTGGGTATCCTCCAAATTTTGGAAAAAAAGGGTAACAATAATAGACCTCGGAATAATAACAAAAGGTTTTATAATAATAATTCTGTTGGGCTAGTTCATCTTCTGGTTTTACAGATGAACAACTTACTACTCTCATTTCTCTCATCAAAGACAATACACTCAAAGGAAACAGTGTGCAGGCCAATATGGCAAGTATTTATTATAATGATAGCAGAGTTTTTAATCAGAATTTTCATAAGTAATTTTCAACAAATTGTAATTTGAAATCTAAACTTATTTCTGATGGTAAAATTGTGGATTTTGGTGCTAACCACCATATGACACATTGTGACAAGGAATTGATTAATGTTTTTGATATTTCTCATCTTAAGATAAAGGTTGGTCATCCTAATGGCACAGAAGCCTTTATTACCAAGATTGGAAATCTCAAATTAACTGACTCTTTAATATTGTATGATGTTCTAGTTATACCAGAATATTGTGTCACTTTAATATCTGTTCATAAACTTGCTAAAGATAATAAAATTGTGGTTGCCTTTGATGAGAACAAATGTTATTTCTTGAATCAGGATTTGAATATGGGAAAAGTTCTGGGGACTGGTAATCAGTCAGGTGGTTTATATTATTTCAATTATGGAGGTATCCCTTTTAAAAGTAATACTCCCTCTGTCTCAAAATAATAGTCCACATTTTCCTTTTTGGATGTCTCAAAATAATAGTCCACTTTCCCTTTATAATAAAAAAAAGATACTTTAGTAGAGGAATATTCCTTTTGAATGGTTAAAAATTAAAGTGGTCCCACTTTTATTAAATTGTGTGTTTCTTGTCCTCTGACAATAATTTTGAGACAGAGGGAGTAACTCTCTGTTTCAATCTTTCCTTTCTCAATTTGACTGGCATTGCAGGCTTGGTCACCCTGCAGACCCTGTTCTAAATGTTTTAAAACATAATTTGAAATTTAATTCAAAAGATCACAACATAGTTTGTGAAATTTGTCAAAGGGCTAAGCAAACTAGAGAACCTTTTCCCTTAAGTGATCATACTTCAACTGTTTTAGATGAACTTGTTCATTTAGATCTTTGGGGGCCTTATAAGGTTGCTACTAAAGAAGGTTATAAATATTTCTTGAGTTGTGGATGATTACACTAGGGCTGTTTGGGTATATTTAATCAAAACCAACGATGAAGTTGTTCATTATATCATTGTTTTCTATAATATGATTGCAAATCAATTTGATAAAAAAAATTAAGAGTTTTAGATGTGATAATGGTACTGAGTTTGTTAATCACACTTTTTCTAAGTTTTGTGAGAAAAAAGGTATTACTCATCAGACTTCTTGTGCATATACTCCACATCAAAATGGTATTGCTGAAAGGAAACATATGCATCTTTTGAATGTGGCTAGATCCCTTCTGTTTCAGGGGGGAATTCCTCTTAGATTTTGGACAAAATGTGTTCTTACTGCTACTTTTCTTATTAACAGATTGCCTTCTTCTATGCTTAATGGAAAATCTCCTTTTGAAATGATGTATAATAAAAAAACCTACTCTCTGTGACTTAAGGATGTTTGGTTAAGTTGTTTATGCTTTGCTATTGTTGTTAATAATAATGACAAATTGAGTTGTAGATCTGAAAAATGTGTGATGATGGGGTATTCTAATTCTAAAAAGGGATATAGGTTATATAGCCTTGATAAGTATCAGTTCATTTTTTCTAGGGATGTCAAATTTTTTGAATCCATCTTTCCTTTTAAGGAGTCTGTTACTGATAAGAACAATGATACTTTTGAAAATATTTTTCAAGACTTAAATCATTTGAACTTTTTTGATGTTGAAACCCCTGAACTACCTAATGATGAAAAGAGAGTAGACCCTAATCTGAATAGTGACATTAAGTCAGCAAGTGAAGGTAGCTACTCTCCTTTATCTGGTAGAGACCTTGTTACTGATCATAACAGTGATAGTAGTGTTTTTGCTGATGAGGATGAGATGGTAACTACACTTGAAGAAATCAATAATTCTGAGGGTAATTTGAATCAAGATTCAAATTCTCCACTTCAGGAAGAAGTACCTTTGAGAAGATCTTCTAGACCTTCTGTTTTTCCAAAAAACTATAATGACTTTGTTGTTGAGTCTAAGGTTAAGTATGGTATTGAAAAATTTGTGAATTATTCTAAACTTAACTCTACAAATTACTGTTTTATAGTTCAGTTGAATAAAAGTCATGAACCAAAAAAACAATTTTGAAACTTCTAAATCTGTCTTTTGGACTGATGCTATGAATAATGAAATTGAGGCTTTATATAGAAATGATACTTTTGAGATCACTGTTTCACCTCCTGGTAGAAAAGCTATAGTAAGTAAATGGGTGTCTAAGATTAAGTATAAGTCTGATGGAGAAATAGATAGATACAAAGCTAGAGTGGTTGCTAAAGGTTATAATCAAAAGGAAGGAGTGGATTATGAGGAAACTTTTTCTCCTGTTGTTAAGATGGTCACTGTTAGATGATTGCTTAATATTGATGTTAAAAATAATTGGCCTATTTTTCAACTTGATGTTAACAATGCATATCTTTATGGTGATCTTGATGAGACTGTATACATAAAATTACCAGAAGGGTTCTTCCCTGAAGGTGATAACAGAGTATGCAGACTTAAAAAGTCTTTGTATGGTTTAAAACAAGCTCCTAGACAATGGAATGCTAAGCTTACATATGCTCTTATTGAAAATGGCTTTACTCAAAGTAAAAGTGATTATTCTTTATACACTAAGTCTAAAAATAGTGTGTTTATTGCATTGCTTGTTCATGTGGGTGACATTATTATTACTGGAAATAATGTTGATGAAATTAACAACTTCAAGGTTTTTCTTAAAACCAAGTTTATGATTAAAGACTTAGGGAAATTGCAATATTTTCTTGGTATTGAAGTTGCTGATACTGAAAAAGGGATTTGTTTAAATCAAAGGAAGTATTGTTTAGATATATTAAGTGAGTACAGTATGCTTGGTTGAAACCTACTAAAACTCCTTTGCAGTCTAAGCTTGTTATTTCTAATGAAGCTACTGATAATGATCCTTTGCTTGATAACATTACTGATTATCAGAAGCTTATGGGAAAACTTATTTACTTAACCAATACTAGACCTGATATTTCTTATGCTGTTCATTATTTAAGTCAGTTCATGCATTCACCACTTAAGTCTCATCTCAGAATAGCCTTTAAGATACTTAGATATCTAAAAGGTGCTCCAGGTCTAGGTATTCATATTACTAAGAACTTTGGTATGACTCTTCTTGCTTATTCTGATGCTGATTGGGCTAAGTGTATTGTGACTAGAAGATCTGTCAATGGTTATTGTGTTTTCTTAAATGGGTCTTTAGTATCTTGGAAAAGTAAAAAGCAACCTACTCTCTCTAAAAGTTCTACTGAAGCAGAGTATAGAGCTCTTGCTTCAGTAACCAGTGAAGTAATTTGGATTTTAAATTTTTTGAAGGAACCAGTGAAGTAATTTGGATTTTGAAAATTTTAAAGGATCTTGAAATTTCTGGTCTTTTACCTGTTCCACTTCACTGTGATAGTAAACCAGCTATTAAAATAGCTGCCAACCCAGTTTTTCATGAAAGAACAAAACACCTTGAGATTGATTTGCATTTTGTTAGAGAAATTTTTTTAAATTGTGTTGTCAAAACTGTTAAAGTAGATTCTGCAAATCAAATTGCAGATATCTTTACAAAAGGGTTGGATACATTACAACAAAATTTTTTGGTTAAGAATCTTAACATGTTTGACATATATCAGATATCAGATTAAGGGGGGATGTTGAGAATAATAATCTAGAGCTTATTATGTATCTGATATATCTGCTTTGTTGGTGTTTCTATGTTTGCAGAATATGTGTATTTGAGCTTATTTTGTTGATATAAGCTAGAGTTAGCTTATTGAAGCCTTTGGTTCTTTTGGTGCTGTGTTTGCTAAGAGTTTGATAGATGAAGGGCTAAAGGTGTCAAGGCTTGAAAGTTGCTGCTGTGCTACATATAGAGAAGAGACAAAGCAGAATAGATCATTCTCTTATACACTGTCGTTTTCTAAATACTCTCTCAATAATATGCTCTCTTGTAACCATAATTTTGTGTTCTTGATTCTCTTGATCAAAACACTTGTTGCTATTATTGTTTATATTTGATTGAGATCAAATATATTATTGACTTGTTGGTAAACTGTTTAAGAACAGTTTTTGGTGTTTGTAAAACTTTGTTTGTGAGTAATAAAAGTGTTTTGATATCAATTAAATCTATTTTTCTTCAGAGATCAGCTTTAAAAGGAATACTTCCGGTGCGTGAGGTGCTCGACAAAAGAGGCATCAATTTGGATTCTTTACCATGCCCTAGTTGTGATGGTGTGGTAGAATCATGTGCTCATAGTTTGGTTATGTGTAACTTTGCTATGATTGTATGAGAAAAGATCATTAGATAGTGGAAAGTTGGGAGTGTAAATGCGTTCTCCATTAGTGTATTATTTTTGTCTAATGGAAACGTAGATATTACTAACCTTTCCTCCCGTCTATGGCAAGCGGTTATTTGGTCATCCGGATACTATATTTGGAAAAAGAGAAATGCTCGTGTGTTTATGGGAAAAGATTCAAGCATTAATAAAATTATTTAAAACATTCACCTTAAAAGCTATGTGGATTGTGAGATGATCGATCGAAAAAGGAAATGTGATATATAGATTGGCAACAATGTCTTTTCAATCCCGGTAAATGCCGCATTTAAAATTTATTTTGGCTGGTTCGTGCATTCTGTCATCATCTTCAAGTTGTTAGCGTGTTTTGTCATCATCTGCAAGTTCTGAGTTTTTCCAATATCTTCAAATGCCTTTTTTTTTTTGTAAGTCAGTTTCTACAAAGCATATTTGTGAGATGTTGCTATGTTCTTGTTATAGGTTCTATTGGTGCAAGGAGGTTATTTTTGTCTCCCTGCTGTAGGGGACCTGTTTATAAGTATTTCAATGTGTTTTTTTGTTGATATTATCAGGAGTGTTTTGTTTGTTATGTCGTGGGGTTTGATAGTTCTTTGTATGTTTTTGTCTTGTCCCCTCGTGGGAATTCTTGTACCGAGGGGTTCTATTTATCTCAATCGCCTTGTTTGAGGTTGTGGGTATATCTCGGTGTTTTTGTTTTTAGTAAAATTGTTGCCATTAAAAAAAAGAGTTTTTGGTACATAAAGTAGTACTAGTAATTGTATTAGTCTACTCGATGTTTTGGAGTTCAACTCAAGTCTACTTGATTGTTTATAGTATGATCAGTAGCTTGACAAGGCTGATCACATGCTTCAATTCCCGCATCATATCAAGTATTACGAGTACTTAAGCTCAAGGCCGTCTCTGAATTTGCGGAGGCTTTGTGCAAAACCCAAATCTAGTAGAGTAGTAGTAGTCGTTTTCTGTCTAAAATAGAATATATTTATGCGTTATGTAACCTTTAAGCTTGTAATCCATTAGAGATTGAGAGATAAGGTTTAGATGCTATCTGAACAAGACATTATTTCACTTTCTATCGCTATCCAAACGAATAATGCATCAATACTTGCAAATTTTCTACACCTTTATTCTTAATTCAAATATCTAATTTTTGATATTTTTTTTGGAGAATAAAGGGTTTTACAGTGACTACCCTTTTCTCCCTGTATAAATTGTTTTTATTCCATAACACTCATAAACAAAATATCAAGAACAAGGTCAGCTTTTCTTCAGTTTGTAAACATTAAAAAAATGGCACCACATCTGCCCCTTGTTAAACCTCTTCCAAAACAATCATGCCAGTATAAATATCTACCACAACGACCCATTGTTCTTCAAGTGGCTCCAACGAAAGAGGCCGCTATGGTAAATCGCAAGCCCGGAAGTCTTATAGTTGTTGGATAGTACTAGGTATCGTTTATATATAGTTGGTTGGATGCATGTACGTAGTGATCAAAGTTAACAAGACTTATAGTTGTTGGATAGTACTAGTTGGTTGTAAGCATGCATGCTTTTTTTGTTTTGATTGTTGTATGAGCTATCTCGTACCATCTAATCAATTAGCTTGATCGTTGTTGTAAATTGAGTTTTGACTAGACTTATTACTACTAGCTAGTTACCCTCTCTTCATCTCTTTTACATAGTGCTAGGGATTTTAACCTGTGCAACAGTTTCCATGATTTTTGGTATGGGTGCTTAATGTTGGTCGCTGTTTCGTATACTTTCATTTTCCTTAAGTTGGAAAATGTACATATGCGCGAATTAAGTCTCAACAATTTGTTAGTTACAATCGTTCAAAAAAAAAAAAAAAAAAAATTGTTAGTTACAAGGTTTAATAAGTAAGAGCAAAAGCCTAAAATTTTGATATTTAATGACACTTTTTATAAATAAAATGTGTCACAAAAGGCAAAACTATGCACTCACACATTTTTCTGTCATTATAAATAGACCTTTACTTACTAGACTTTTACCTACGCTTTTTAAGTGTGGGAGAGTCACATAATTTTTTTAGTGACACTCTTTTTATACTTTTTTTGGTGACACTCAGTGACACTTTTTTAACTTTTGATGACACTTTTTTATGTGTCAATAGATGGCATTTTTTTTAGAAGCTATTATAAAATGAAAAAAAAAAAAAAAAATGAACGACAAGCTAGATCGACCTTGAGGAACACCTCTTAGGCATAAGTTAACACTTAAACATATATCAAAACCATAATTAGTATATTCCTCTATTATTTCAAGGAAAATGATAAATAGACCTAACTAAAGAGGTCTAAAAAGAGACCTAATGCATAAATGAATTGTACAGTAACAATGCATAAATGAATTGTACAGTAACAACATTGTACAATTCATTTATGCATTAGATCTCCTTTTAGGCATCTTTAGTTAGGCCTATGTATCAAAGCTCTTTTTTCAATCATGGTGTAGGTAGTCGCAGTGTCAAAAGTATAAATATAGGTTACAAAGAATAAGTTTTTCTAGGTGAAAAAGGATCGCATGTCACATCTTTATGCACTCGATCGCATGACCCTCACCATGTAGTTGAATAGTCGAATCGTGTTCTTGTTCCCAATAAACGATTACTCCTTTTGTGAATAAAAATGTACAGTTTAGCAGATATGCTTTATTACTAGGGGTGCGTTTGGTATATTGATAAGGTTTTAAAATGTACCTTTTTGGTGGGTCATTTAAGCCTTTATTTGATCACTTTTGTATCCGTTATTACTTAATATCGTCCCTTTTCACTTTTTAGGTCTCTTGAAGGCAAATTGCTGTAATGGCACTTATTTGGACGAAAAGGCGCGATATATAAAGAAAATGGCCAAAGTCAAGAATCGAGACACTCCAGCTACTGAAAACATAAGGTGACGGCGTCGCTATCGATGACGCCGTCGGAGGATTTTGTGACGGGACATAAGCCAAAACTCTTATTTTCAAGTGACGACGTCAAGTTATAAAAGAGTAGGCCGCGCAACCCAGACGGCCTAGATTCAATCCAGACGGCGTCAGAAGCTGAAGAGGACGGCGTCACAAGCATAAGGTGACGCCGTCGCATGTGTAATCTTATATATAGAATCTGAATTTTTCAGTATTTATGTGTAGTCTTTTGGAGTAAAAACCTAAACCGAACCAAGGCTTTCTTGTACAGTATTTTAGGGTTCCAAACCCTATCTTACATCAAGATAAGTGCTTTAATTCATTAATACAATTATGTCTTTGATTATTTGTGTGTATGCTTGCATGTTCTTCATGTCCGGCTAATTTACTTTTGTGTTTGCTTAGGGAATATGAAACTTAATTATTGAATATTGATTGGTTGTCTCTAATCTTAGTTTGTTAATGATCTAGTAATGCGATAGGTCATTCGTTGTGTACTTAATGCTTGATTAAATCTTTGTGAACCTTAGAATATAACTCCTTGAGTAGTTGTAAGCTAAACCATCCAAAGAGTGCCTTAGAGTAAGAGTTTATTATCCCTAGTGGGTTTTGTAGACGAGACCCTTTGGTAAGTTCAAAGAGTTAGGGAGAAATGCATACCCTACAACTTTAGACACACAACGCAACTAAGAATAAGGACGTGACAATTCAACCACCAATAGGAGATAATTAAGAGTAATAAAACCTAAGTAAACACATCTTTAAACTATCATACGAGCACACAATAATTAGACATAGACTACATACACCTTAGACTAGATAACTAGATAAGTAGAGTAATCGGTAGAAATACCAACCCCCAAATCCAAACCCCGAGATTCGTACCTTTCAATTTCCTAAAAACATAAAAAAGATAAAAATAATCTTCCTCAACCCCAACCTTAGCGTAGTAACTTCTCACTAGCATTCCTATTCCCCTAGAGAACGATATCAATACCCGTGGCTTACCCTAATTACTACACTACAACGATTAGGTTCACTGCCTAGGGTGTTATAAAACTTGCTCGAAGAAAAGGAAGTTCCTTTGACCCCGAACGACGCGTGTAGCGTTATCAGATATATCTGGTCTGGTTATAGTCAAGTAGATAAGCTTTTCTATCAGTTTCTGATAACTAGTAACATTACCTAAAAACTTATCACCATGACTCCTTACATGCCAAGACAATATTTTATGGCAAAAGGAGTCACAATCCAAACTCATGAAAAAGTTTAAGACAATACTTTTTCTGGTTTAAACACAATCTAGTTTTAGTTTTTATGACTTTAATACCAAGGAAATACTTCAACTCACCAAAGTCTTTGATCTTAA
This sequence comes from Chrysanthemum makinoi, assembly GCA_910596185.1. NCBI lineage: Eukaryota > Viridiplantae > Streptophyta > Magnoliopsida > Asterales > Asteraceae > Chrysanthemum > Chrysanthemum makinoi. The sequence goes on along the minus strand of OU343217.1, from coordinate 51,506,490 downwards.
ATTTCTTATAAACTTCTTAAAATTTTCAATTTTAGTTTTACAGTTTCTAGTTATAACAAGATCATCAACATAAATCAGTAAGTACAAAGAAGCATTTCCTTTATGTTTGATTTACAAAGAACGATCATTTCTTGACTGTTCAAACCCAGCTTCAAACAAAGCTTCACATAACTTATGGTTCCATTGCCTAGGAGTGTCACACCCCCAAAATGTCGCAGCGAAAAGGTAAAGAGCGCGTGATGTTCATAGCACAAAGTCAAGAGTATAAAGAACGACCTCTTTGTTTGATTCATTTGCAAAGATAAAGTTTTACAACATGATACGTCCTAAAGTTTTATATCAAAATAGAGTAAGTTTTAGTACAATCAAACGAATAAGTTTTGCAAACCAAAGATAGATTTATACAAAAAAAACTCTAAACCGAACCTCTCTTTGGCGACCAAAATACCCTAACTTTACTTATCTTTTTTTCATTAACTCTGCTTAGATCTTTGTGATTCTTGTATCGATTTGTATTAGTTATTGATTAACATTCGTGTTAATTAGTTTCTTTACAGATTTGTTGCTTGTTTCACAGATTTTAGGTCGACTTTCTGCATTCGCCGGTTAGGGTTTGGAACCTCCTAGTTTTCTTTGATAGCACTTTCTATTTTGCTAGTCGGTTTAGCACTCTGACTTGTTTAATTTGACTTAACTAACATCTGCTACGATCAACATGATAGGTAACGGTTGAACTTGGATCCTTATGCTCTTAAAACCCTAACTTTGTAGTTAGGGTTTTCTTTATTTGCTTTGGTACGCTGCATGCTGCTGTTATTTTCTTTGTGTTCTACGTTGGTTTCCTGTTTGTTGTGGGTTTTGAGAGATGGAGAAAGGTTTTTTGAACAATGATAGTGCTTCGAAGGATGTGAAGGCTATTGGTAAGTCGTCTGGTGCAGATGCGAATAAAGATGTTGGGGCTGTTCAGAGTTCTAAATTTGATACGTTGTTTACATCGACTACTACTCCTACTCTAGATCCTGGTGATTTGGATAATGTGGCCAGGGTAAGTGGTGCTACTAAATTGGACGCGTCTAATCCAGGTGTTAAGTTAAACGTGTCTAGTGGTAGTGGTATTGGTGGGGATTGTGAATCAACAATTGCTAATTTGGAGTCGTCTGACCCTAATGCTGCTCGTACTTCATATGGGAGTGGTATGGTTCTTCCTTTACTCCTATGGTCTGCTCCTTACGTACCGGATTCTGAGTTGGAGTATAGGCCACATGTGTCTGCTACTCATGTAAATTTAGGTACGTCTGCTGACTCGACTATGGATGCTAAAGCTGCCTCGTCTTCTAATGTGCATGTGGGTTCGTGATCAGTTCTTAAGGCTGATTCATCTATTTCGTTTGCTAATAAGTTGAACCAAGGTCGCAATAGGAAGAAGGTTAATTTTAGACCATTGGTTAATGATATTCGGGTTGAAAATCATGATACTTTGTTACCAAAGGAAGCAATGGAGAGCGTCTTGAGCAGGTATGAAAATACTCTTGTTGGGTATTTTGTGGGTAAGACCATTGCATTTTCGATTGTTAGTAACTATGTTACCAATACATGGGGTAAGTTCGGCTTGAAAAAGCTTATGAAGAATGATGCTGGCGTTTACCTTTTTATTTTTTGATTAAAAATAAGGGTGTGGATCGTGTTCTTCAAAGTGGCCCTTGGTTAATCCGAAAATCACCCCTCATTCTTAACAAATGGAATTCAAATGTGTCCTTAACTAAAAATTCGGTAACTAAGGTTCCAGTATGGGTTAAATTGCATAATGTTCCCTTAGATGCATATTCAGAAGATGGTTTGAGCTTAATTGCTATTCAAGTAGGAAAACCTATTATGTTATATGCGTTTACAAGCTCAATGCGCGTTGATTCTTAGGATCGTATTAGTTTTGCTCGTGCTCCTGTTAAACTAAATGCAGATTCTGTTTTGAAGAGTGAAGTTTTTATGGCCATTCCAAATGAGGAGGATGATGGTTATACTACGAAAATCATTAAGGTCGAATATGAATGGAAGCCTCCTCATTGTGGTGTGTGTAAAGTCTTTGGATATGATTCTATCAATTGTCCAAAATATGTTAAGGATGTGAGTCGTAATGACATTAATGTGGCACCTAAGACACCTACTCATTTGGAAAATAATGATGATGGTTTTGTCGAGGTTAAGAATCATAAGGATAAAGGTAAAAATGTTGGGTTCAAATGCCTAAAAAAAAGCCATTTCGTGGTATTGGTGTGGGTAAAAGGGCTAAATTTAGCCCTTCAAACCCTAAGCAAAAGTATGTTCATGTCTCGAAGAAGCCGAATGCTAGTAAGGAGGAAAGTACGGGGACGAATATTGCTACATCAAACCCATTTGATGCTCTTGATATGGACGATATTGATGTGAATGGTATTCCTTGTACTACTCCTATTGTTGAGAAAATTGGAAAGCTTGAAAAGCTTATTATTGATGGGAAAGCTACTCTTGTAAATGATGATGGTAAGCCTCGTAAACAGGTTGATTCTTCTAAGGGTGAGAGTGGAAACGAAGGTGGGGGAAGATGAGTTTCTCTTCTACTAAGGTAGGTAACCCATTTTCTAAAGTGGGGGAGGTGGTTGTTTCAGACAGTGATGATGAGGAGGTGCTTGAGCCGGATAATTGACTAAATTTCTAGCATCGACAGGCGATGGTCCTGAGCTTGAAAATTATTATAATGATTATGCCGACTAGGTCTACGACTTATAAGGGCAATTGGATGCCTTTTATGACATGTATGATATCAAGCTTCAAGGTCTTGATAGGAAGTAAGCTAGTCGTTAGTTTATGTTTGGTTTTGTGTCAAATATAATCCAGCGAGTACTGGTTTGTTTTCTTATTTCAAGGATAAAAAGTGTCTTGTTATGTTAGATTTACCGCTTATGTAACATGCTGAGATATATGACTTCACCCATATCCTTTGTACTTAAACGTTTTTTGGAGTAATATATTTACCGCGGAAACCCTTTACCAAAAAAAAATAAAATAAAAGAAAACCGAATAAGTTTATGAATGAAATCTCCAATGTGACGCAAACGCAACAGTGACTGTAACATAAGACTCCATAAAAGTTAGATGCTTACAATAAGAAATTAAAAGTTGAGTACACACAAAAATAAAAAGTGTCAAGTTGGATACAATTTTAAACAATTATCTCGACAAACTAACTAAAACTTCACCAAAATTTTAGCATTGCTTATAATTCATAAATAAACAACTAATTGATAAAGCTATTATCAAAAAATATATAAATAAAATAAATTATTAGTCGAAAAAATTAAATTATAGGGTACACACAACCGCATCGCACGAGGACAGTAGTAAAATGTGTAAACGTCAAACTGTCACCAAGGTGGCTTAATGGTCAGTCACCGTGTCGTTGTCACAGTATGAATCACATATAAATTTTATTAGTTACACATTTTAGAGGTAGCGTGGGATAGGTTATGAAAATGGTAAAAAGGATACATCGGTTAATCCACGTATATCTGAAAGAAAGACTTGCTCTTCTGAATAATCATAATCAAAACACGTTGTCAAAGAAGTCCAAAATGTGAAGGAGAGTTCGGACATCAATCCAGCATTGGTGCTTGATGATTCTTTTTTGAATCAAAAAGATTATTCCCTTTGTTTGATGAGTAAGGTAAAAGATTTTGCATCTTTAGCGAATTTGAAGGTGGTTTTGGGTAATGAAGGATTCAGTAACATCAAACTTAGATACATGGGAGGATATTGGGTGATGGTTGAGTTTGAGTCAGATGAGACTATGAAAAGTTTTCAGGCCAATGTGGGTGTCGGTTCTTGGTTTTCTCAGATTCAACATGTGTCGGATGATTTTATTATTGATGGAAGAGTTACATGGGTGGAGATTGAAGGTTTGCCATTAAATATGTGGTCTGAAAACACATTTAATCGTGTTGCTTCAAAATGGGGCGTTTTACTTGATATGGATGACAAGGAGGATGGGTGTTTTCACAGTAAAAGAATTTGCATTAATACTAAAATTTCTATAAACATCTTTGAGTCTTTTAAAGTTATTTACCGAGGCAAGGTGGTCTGGGTTAGAGCTAAAGAAGTACCTGGTTGGGTTCCAGACTTTGTGGAAGTGGATGAGGTGGAAAATGAATCGGATGAAGACTTAGAAGATGATGAGGATTTGGAAGGTGATAGTGAGGGGGATGTGGTTCCTGACAAAAAGTTTGATGAGGTATCAAATAATCATCATGATGAAGAAGCTTCGGTTGGGAAAAACAAAACGCAATCAGAAGATCCGTTTAACATTTATGATTTACTGAATAAAATGAGTGATGGTAATACTAAGGATTCCAACCCTAATGTCTCTTTAAAATATCCTGCAGGCTTCACACCAAGAGACAATAAAGATGATAGTGGAGAACCTTTACATGGCAGCAATGAGAATGTAATGGAAAGTAATGTTCAGGAAGAAGTACACATTGGAGAAAAGAATGTAGACGCGAAGCAAAATTCCAAAAATGATGTAGAAGAATCTGTATGTTCAGGCCACTTTAAGAAGTCTGAAATTCCTCATTCAGGTGGGTCAATATTGCTTTTGATAGATGATTTAGTTAAGATAGGACAAACAATGGGTAACAACATGGAGGGTTGTATGAAAAATATGGAACAAATCATTGAATTACAAAGAGATAATGAAGTTTTTTGATGAATTTTTTGTCGCTAAATACTCAAGGCCTTGCCCAAAAGGCCAAAAAAAATTGGGTTAAGGAGATATGTGCATCTAATAAGGTGAATTTTTAGCTTTGCAAGAAACAAAAATGGAGTCTATTGAATTTTTTTGCATTAAAAGGTGTTGGGGAAATTTCGCGTTTGATTATGTATATAGTGCGTCTGTTGGTAACTCGGGTGGGATTCTTTGTGTGTGGGATCCTAAAATGTTTAAGAAATCGAATGCTACTGTCTCGGATTACTTTGTTATGGTTAGAGGTGTTTGGGTGCCAAATGGTAAAAAGCTTCTTATCATCTCGGTGTACGCTCCACAAGAGTTAGCTGAGAAAAGGATGCTGTGGGATTACCTCTCACATGTGATTTCTAGTTGGGAAGGAGAGGTAGTAGTCATGGGGGATTTTAATGAAGTTCGGTATAAAGGTGAAAGGTTTGGGTCGGTGTTTAATAAGCAAGGTGCGGACGCGTTTAATTTTTTCATATCTAATGCGGGGTTAGCGGAAGTACCTCTTGGTGGATGTTCCTTTACTTGGTGTCATAAATCTGCTACTAAGATGAGTAAACTTGATCGTTTTCTTATTTTCGATAACCTTATGTGTTCGTGTCCTAATATCTCTTCAATTTCTTTGGATCGGTATCTATCCGATCATCGTCCGATTTTAATGCGGGAAGCTCTTTATGACTATGGGCTAGTTCCTTTTAGGTTTTTCCATTATTGGTTTGAGCTGGAGGGTTTCGACAAGTTCATTGCTGATTCATGGCAGGAAGCTCCTTCATCTGATCCCAATGCTTTGGCCAGAATGTTTAAAAAACTTAAGTATTTGAAAGAAAAGATTTGTGAATGGAATAAGACGTATAAAGATAAGTCGAATAATAGGAAGAGAGGCTTGAAAGCTGAGTTAGCTGAATGTGATCTGATTATTGATAAAGGCGAAGCAGAGGCTGAAGTAGTTAATAAAAGAAATAAGGTGGTTACTTTACTTCAAGATATGGAGAAGATTCAATTGTTGGAAGTGGCTCAAAAAGCGAAGATTAAGTGGGCTATTGAAGGTGACGAGAACTCTAAGTATTTTCATGGTGTCCTTAACAAAAGGAGAAGTCAGCATAATATTCACGGTATTTTGGCAGATGGTACTTGGATTGAATCTCCAACTTTGGTGAAAAAAGAATTCTTTTCTCACTTCAAAAATCGTTTTGATCATCCGCAAGACAATCGTCTTCATATTGATATGAACTTCTCGAAAAAAATCAATTCGGACCAACTAGCTGATTTGGAAAGTGATGTTTCAAAAGAGGAGATAAAAAAGGCGGTTTGGGATTGTGGGATCGATAAATCCCCTGGTCCGGATGGGTTCACGTTTGGTTTTTATCGTCGGTATTGGAATATCATTGAAAAAGATGTTGTTGACGCAGTAACATGTTTCTTTGGTCAAGGTTATTTCCCTAAAGGTACTAATTCTTCGTTTGTAACTTTGATTCCAAAAACTCCAAATGCTAATATGGTTAAAGACTTTAGACTGATTAGTTTAATTGGAAGTATGTACAAAATTATTGCTAAGATATTGGCGAATCTTCTTGTTGTGGTGTTGGGAGATCTTGTCAATGAGTTTCAATCTGATTTTGTGGCGGATACACAAATTCTTGATGGTCCATTTATATTGAATGAACTTGTTCAATGGTGTAAGAAGAAGAAAAAACAATCTTTTATTTTTAAGGTTCATTTTGAAAAAGCTTATGATTCAGTTCGGTGGGATTATTTGGACGACATCTTGAAAAAGTTTGGATTTGGAGAGAAATGGTGCATGTGGATTAAAAATTGTCTTATATCTTCTAGGGGTTCGGTCATCGTTAATGGAAGCCCGACGGAGGAATTTCAGTTTTATAAAGGCCTTAAGCAAGGTGATCCGCTTTCCCCTTTCTTGTTTATATTGGTCATGGAGACTTTACATATGTCGCTTTAAATAGTGGTGGATGCATGTTGTTCAAAGCAGTTGTTTTAGCTATCTTTGCATCTTTTCATATGTTTTACCGATGATGCTATATTTATGGGTCAATGGAGTGAGTCTAATATAGACACTACTGTTAAAGTGTTGAAATGTTTAAAAGTAAGCTTTTGGGCATCTCCGTGGAAGTGGACAAAGTGGAACAAGCAGGAGCGAAAATTGGGTGTACAATTCTTAATACTCCTTTTATTTATTTAGGATCGAAAGTGGGAGGTTTAATGTCCCGAATTCATTCTTGGAAGGAGACGATTGAAGGAATGGTAACAAGATTATCTAAATGGAAGTTAAAGACTATTTCAATAGGAGGTAGACTTACTCTTCTCAAATCAGTTTTAGGCTCAATTCCAATTTATCATATGTCTATATTTAAAACTCCGATGAAGGTGTTACAAAGTATGGAGTCACTTCGCTCTCTATTTTTCAATGGTGTTGATTCAGCTAGTAAGAAAGCGATATGGGTGAAGTGGAAAGATGTGTTGTCTTCGAAAGATAAAGGAGGTCTTGGTGTGTCAAGTTTATTTGCGCTAAATCGAGCTCTTATGTTCAAATGGGTATGGCTCTTTATTACCCAAAGTTCATGTCTATGGGCTAGGGTGATAATAGCGTTGCATGGAGTAGATGGAAAAATTGGTAAGAAGTTGAAGTCATGCTATCCGTCTATTTGGCTTTGTGGAAAACTAGAAGGGCGGGTTGAATAGTTTTACCAATTAAAACTTCATTTTAATCTATTTAGATCGACTTATGTCAATCTATTTGGATGTGTGTGTTGGATGTTGATAAACAAACATATAAAGGTAAGTAATGAAAAGATAAGAGTAAGAAGCACAAAACCACAACGCAAGTATTTATAGTGGTTCGGCTACAGGGTCACCTTCCTTGCCCTACTCCACTCCCAAGTCACCTACTCGAGAGTTCGTAATCACTACACCAATCTCCTTATGGCGGAGAATCCTTCACAACGCCGCTTAACTTTTTTCGGTACAAAGCTAAATACCGAAGTTCTTCACACCAAGGCGAACTACACCTAACACAACGTCGCCTACCCTTTATGCGGTGCTAGGCTAACCACCGAGTTCTTTCACACCTTAGGAGAACTAATCCTATCACAACGCCGCCTACCCTTTATTAGGTACTAGGCTAAGCACCTAGTTCCATTGCAATGAGGAACTACTACCACACTACACCAACGACTAATCCCAAAGGAGATCTACTCCTTTACAACATCATCAAGGATATCAATATCCTTGGATCTAATATAGTCTTATCTTGTACATCGAAACACACCATATCGAATGTACATCTAAGGCACCTTTCACTAATGCCTTTGACTAGAAATACAAGACACCTTTCACTAATGTCTTGTGTCTTCACTTCTAAGCACCTTTCACTAATGCTTCTTTGTCTTGACTTCTAAGCACCTTTCACTAATGCTTCTTTGTCTTGACTTCCAAGCACCTACCACAAGTGCTGATCTATAGACGAAAGATACCCTTCATAATATCTTCGTCTTGACTCTTGAGACATCTTTCACTAATGCTTCAACATACACTCTTTGAAAAGAAAGGAATGATCAACAAGAATACTTCAGTAGCCTTGATGATGAGGAAGCATGGCAACTCATGGACTTGAGCTTGCTCGACTTCAAAGGTGGTGATCTTGCCTTTAAGAGGACCCTAAAAGATCACACAAAAACAAAACTACAAACATAGATCTCTTGGATCTAAGGTTAGTGAGTAACAGGGGGGAAAGTGTGTTAGAAAGGGATTCAAAAGGGGTAAGAAATAATGAAGAATGGCTCACTATTTAAGAGAATTCTACTGTTCCCCGGATCCCACGAATCCCTACCACAAGGGATTCGGCTAGCACAAAGCTAGGGATCCGTGGTACGCTCCTCTTTGCCCATGGGTATTTTGGTTATGGGTCATGGGTTATGGGTTGATCCATAGTTTTCTTCTAAGTATAATGTATCTTAAGGATACAATGAACTTGGTTAAGTGGTATATATAAAACCATGGGTTGTGGGTCAAAACCATTTGCTAGTATTTCCATTTAGTATTACTTGTATTTACCCATTTAGCATATACTTAGTTTTTACCCATTTTAGTAAACTTAGTTTAAGTATATGTTTAACCCAATATGTAAACACTAGTTGTTGTACATATGTATCTAAATCATAAAATCACTTATACTTGTTTTAGTGTTTTATGTGAAAGCGTAAGTGTGTTAGAAAACTATTAGTCCAAACCATTTACGTATTTTATTTGTTTCGTTAAAATGATTTTACTTTTGTTATCGACAAAACATTAGAAGATCGTAAAATATAAATAAACGTTTTTACGGCTTATTTGTATTAACAGGCTTGATATTATTAATGAGGTGGAGCGATTAAAATCTTGTGGCCTTGATTTGGTAAGCTATATTCATTCGAAGCTGGGTAATGGGATGAACACGTCTTTCTGGGAAGTCGCTTGGCGCGGAGATACAACTTTTATACTTTTATATCCAAGATTGTTTGCTTTGGAATCTCAAAAAAAAAATTGATGTTGCGTCAAAGCTGTCACAATCTGGTTTGGACTCCTCTTTTCGACGTGCTCTGAGGGGAGGTGCTGAACAAGCGCAGTTCGAGATGCTAAAGGATAAGGTGGAAGGCTGCACTTTAGTTAATTGTAAGATAGAGGGTTTGGTCTTTGGAAGGTTCGGGAGAATTCTCGGTGTCGTCAGTTAGAAATTTGATTGATTGTTTCATGTTACCGAAGGTATCGTCTAAGACCATGTTGGATTAAAGAGTGTCCTTAATGTGCACGCATGGAAAGTTAAGATTGATTGTCTTCCTACTAGATTGAATATCTCTCGTAGAGGTATGGATATCAATTCTATTCTATGTCCTATGTGTGATAAGGCGGTGGTGAATCTCGAGACATCTGTTTTTCAATTGTCATGTTTCTAACGAGAGTGTGCGAAAAGATTCTCGCTGGTGGGATATTGAGTATAAGGATGTTTCGTATATGAAGAATGGTTGGATTGGTATTGAGTCTCGTCTTTCGAGGAAGCACAAGCAACTTTTTGAAGGTGTTTGCTATGTGTTATGGTGGCATGTTTGGAGTTTTCGTAACATGAGTATTTTTGGTCGGCGGAGTTCTTCAAGGCCGATATCTTTGATGATGTGCTCTCGTTCATTTAATTGGTGTCGTTTAGAAAGTCTAAACTTCCTTAGTTTCATGAGTGCCTTAAAAACCCTCACCTTATTACTTTATAATGTTTTGTAATCTTCTAGCTTCTTGCTAGTTTGTTTGAATAAAATCAGCTGTTCAAAAAAAAAATCATAATCAAAACATCATAAAATTCAACGTGTACCTCATCCATTGTAAAATCACGGCGTAAAAGACATGCTTTTCACAAACAAGGATATACCCAAAATATCAAGATGTAAATGATATGGCTAAAAATTCCAACAGTGTGTAAAGTTGACCCGAAAAATAACGCATCGTTAACTTTTTATTATTATTGTCAATATTTGTCACTAGGTTACAGTACCAGATTATAAATTTAGTTTCATATGCCAATATTTCATAAATTGAATGGCAAATATGTAAGAAGTGAGCAACTAAACTAATAAGTCTAATTAAGTCCCAATGTATCGCCATAATATACTTGAACCGTTAAATGAATTCGATACACTGGTGCATAATTTGACACAATATAAATCAACAATTAATCAGGCGTTAACACTCTTTTAAGCCAAAAGTTATGAAGAGACCATGATATAAACTACGACTATGAATGCACGGAAGCCATATATTGTCTTCCAATTAGCTACAATCTTGAATTATAAAGGAACATGATTGAAATGAGTAACACAAAAGACTAATTAGATAGCCTTCCAATTATAGAATTTTCCTTAGATCTCTTGCATGTATGCATGCACACTTGCATGACATACTAGTTTAAGAGGCACTCGAATACGTATCATGAGACCCAAGCCACTTGCTCACCATGGACAAGGCTTCTTCTGGCTTTGTAAGTACCACCACGTGACCCGCACCCTACGAAAAGAAACTAGATTTGAGAAAGATTTACGAGAATACATATTGGACCAATTTGCCACGTTCGTGACTTACTGACTTCATATCTTATTTGAAAGTTAATGACAAATATAACAATCTGTTGTTGTGATACATTGTATGTGCTTATTTTCTACTAGTGTCACATTCATACCTTAATAGTTGCATGTTTCAACGAGTATCCATTCCGTTCATATGTCGTTTGATAACTGAAATTTTAAACAGAACAACAGCTTTGAATAACCGTGTTTAACGACATAAGTCATATATACTATGTATTATTGATATAAAATGGAGTTGGATAAACTAGAAATCGAAGGTTACCCTCTAACTTGGGAGCGAAGGTACCATGGTTTCCAAGGGCTTGCAATCGGAACGTCAAGAGACTTTATCCATTTTTGAATTCCAACGTATGGAAAGACCAAGTCATGATCACCGCTGATAATTATTCGAATTCAAAGACGTGTTAGCCAATGCCAAGAACCAAATTTGATTTTAACTCCTAGAGTTTTAAATGATACATATTGCAACATGCAAGTGGTTTACGTCATGATCACTGCTATGGCTAAATCCAAGCGGCATAATAATGTTTGTTGTTAAATCATGTCATAAAATGATAACAATGTTTGATTTTTAAGTTAATATGAAAAAAGCTGAATTTAGAAAGTCATATTAAATCTGTTTATTTATCACTTAATAATGATAAAATGATAAACTAAAGGTGCCTTATGTCTTGTTAGAAGTAGAGCATGCAATCATTGTTTAGTATTGAGTAATTGACATTAACCGGTAAATTGGGAGGTATGGTAATGATTACCCACCACCACAACCACCACCACTAGCCACCACCACCACCACTTTGAAAGTTAATGTGTTTTTCTTAAACCAAGCACTATAAAAAATAATGATAATCTTCATTCCATTCTTTTGCATTCCCTTTGCCTTTCCCTTTCCCATTCCTCATTTTGAACCAAACGCACCCTAAGTCTCTTATTTAAACACAACTTGTTACAAAACTTAAACAAACAACATATAACCTTTGTGTCATATGTTAAAGACGATCAACTGGGTCCATAAGTATCTATTAACAAAAGAAGTCCGCTTATTTAATTAGGAGAGGCGAAGTAAGATTCAATGTTGAAGAGAAGAGCATGGTGTTACCTAATGATCAAAACTTGACAAGTTTCTGCAGTAAGTTGTTTTTGCCATTCAATACTACTAAAAATGTCGAACGAGTAACATGCGGTATCTTCTTTATCGTAAAAGTAACGTACACTCATGTTCGTGTATGCCCAACGTTCTATTGTTCCCTGCACACGAAGAAAAGACATTCAAGCTATGTTCTGTTTTAACGCCAACCATTTAGTATATTAGTTTGATATTGATAATGGAAAAGCTCATATATATGTAGCAACATCCGTATCGAGAGATTATGAAAAGAGGTTGACATGTAAGTCGATCTATAGCATACTTCCTCGTGATTTAAACTTTGTAAATCGTTAGATAGGTGGTAATAGACTAATAGTGACCTTCATCAATTCCGTCAACTCAGCGTCACATTAGCCTTTATACACCACCAATATAGTTTAATAAAACAACAACAATCACCACCAAACATACCTCACTTAAACACAAATATACCCCACAACACAGTTCAACACACAAAAAATAAAGAAAAAGAAGTTTGTCATTTAGACGACTGACTTGTGCTCGACTGATGACGATGCGTCATGAGGGGGACGTCTTTTAAGGACCACGGATTGTTTGGGTGCCAAGGAGGATAGAGACACTGCACGTCGTCTATATCCTTATTACCACAAGTCTTATGTTAAACTATACTTGGATGCTAAGAAGGAAATGACAACCTACACATCTACATTGAGACGTGAGACTAATGGATACATGAGTGTTCGAGCCGCCCCATGGAGTGAGCTAGGGTCATAAGGTAATAAAGTGCCTCCGTTAGTGCCCCTTAAACGAAATTTTTAAGCTTTGCTTGTATTGAAATTTGACTCAAATTTGCATGCTTGGGACTATGTTATACTCCTAACGTCTCAAAATTATAATTCTTTCTCTTTCTTTTTCTGGTTTTCTCAAATAATTGTCTTCCATAAATAGATGGGTACATTGTATGTAATTATTTATATTACCATTCATTAGAAATTTACATCACAAACTCCAATGTTAAGCGGTGGAAGTGAATAAAGGCTAAATAGAGAAAAAGCAACCATCATTAGATTTTTTTAAACATTGTGCATTTGGTTAGGGATATTAATTTTGGGATGGCGGGGTAACTTCATGCAGAATTTTGTATTTTAAGGGGCTAATGATTTGCACATTTTTAAAATTTATTTGCACACTCAAAGTACAAGCAGTTGAAGCAGAATGTTTAAAATTGTACAGGTATTTAATGCAGAGATTGAGTGTCTCAATCAATACACAAAGTGTGCAAATCAATTCCCATTTTAAAGACGATGTGCCCTAGTTGATCGTTAATAAAAAGTGTATTGTTATCCAAACCCCCTCTCATCATTTACTTTCACTATGTTCCTGAGTTTATTTTTTGGAGTAAAAGGGAAAGTTTTGGGATAATAAGTAAAAAAAATTGTGTTCCTGAGATTTTTTAGAATATGAGAAAAAAGTAAAGGATAGTAAATTACACCAAAATTATTTTTCTAATCTTCTTCCCAAATTGGGATGAAATGGAGTGAAGTTGATATTAAAGTTTTTTTTTTCTTACATCCTTCTCTTTTCTTTCCAACTTAGGAACACAAGATAAAAATTCATTTCTTATTTCTCTCCTCTTTACTTCTCTTTTTTTTCCCTCTTCATCTCTTTTCTTTCCGTTATATACTCGGGAATAGAGCGTTCATATTATCGGTTTTATTTCGTATTTTTTGTCTTTTAATTTTTTTAGCTTGTCAACCTTCATATTTGTTTTCCGTATTTTATGTTTCGTATTTTCGTAATAAAAAATATTATAAAAAATAGAAGGTATTGGAATCCATTTTCGGATATGTATATATTCATTCCCTAATAAATATCACAACGTGATTTGTGTCATTTACTTTTTGGAAAGTGATTTGTTGATTGATCGTTTTTTAACAAATACTTTAAGCACTTTAATTATTCTAATTGCTATGTGAATCACGTTTTTACAATAGCAGCGTGACATAAAAGGGGAGTAGGTTTGAAAGGTTTATATAAAAAATTAGCGAATGACACCATCATAACATGGACTTGAAGGTCAAAGTTTTATTTTTTTATTTTTTTTTTTATTTTTTTTTAAGCGAAGGTAATTTTCTAACTAAGATATATCTTTGATGATTTGTTGGGTAAAATTGGTTAAACTGAATGTCGATAATGTTTGTTCTAAAAACAAATAATAATAATAATAATAATAATAATAATAATAATAATAAAAGTCAAAAAATGTACCTCGCGAATGTTAAGAGCTTTTTGAACATCTTTGTTGTTTGCCCAAACTTCCGAAAGTATTTGGGTAGCTTCCTAAACAAAAGTGAAAAAAGGTTAATGTCGTCAACGTATGTATATTACTTATAAACGTGTGATATGCACCAGTAATAATCTAATCTGCGTAACAAAATTTGGAGATCTTGAAGAATTACCGGACAAGTTGGCTCTGGATTTACTAGTGCACAAAATGGCTCCAAGGTATTGGATAAGTTGATATCGCCTATGCACTTCACTTGAAAATTCAGATTAAAGTTACATCATATAAAATCTTTTGGATCTAACTATATTGATCTCTAACTTTATATATATATATATATATATATATATATATATATATATATATATATGACTACCTGTTCCATTTGTTGAAGGCTATTCGAACACAAGGCATTGTTGTCATCAGCATATACATAGTTACCATGACAACTTTCTATTGCTGACTGAAATAGATAACACAAACAAATATAAATATACATTTAACTCGAACTATGGAACACTTATGTAATAATATGGTACAAACAAATTTCTTAACCTTATAGATATCATCTGATATAAGTGCAAGTCGATGAGCGAGCTCAAGTCTTGAATTAAAATCGGCAAACTTGTCCGTTAGAGGGCTAATCATTATGTACCCCTATAAGATTCAAGGATATGATAATCGTATGTGCCGTAAATATATTATTTCAAGATGTAAGTTTTTATGATAGCCAAGTTTATGTAATCAGGCATTTACTTTGATATTCAGCCGTGGTTGATTTCCGACTTTGTTACCTAAAAGATAGTGAAATGCAAGATTAGAAATTATCTAAAAATCACACCTTCCATTGATTCAAGTGTTGGTTTATGGATATATTTAATATGTGTATGACCGGATTCGAACTCGAGACCACGGGATTGCACACTTTACGTATGAGACTCGATGTTTAAATAATTAATATAAACTATTACGTTTAATTATTAAATTCACAATAAACGACTTAACGAGCGATAAGTTCTTATCGAAAGTGACTATCGGTCGTTAAATGTCAACGGGATATGAAGAAAAGTAAACAAGCCAAGAGACGGTTTTAGGAACCTCTTTTGGGCTTGTTTTTTGCCGAAACTATGGAATCTCACATCGGAAACCATAGTAAACTTGACATCTACCATAAGGCTATAAATACATTCCCTTGTATTCATCCTTTGGTACACTAGATTTCTATAGAGGGCCAAACTTCTTCTTTTCTTCCCTTTTGTCTTGGTCGACGAGTGAATCCCCATTGTAAGGGATTTACGAGTGACCTTGAGCATAACAAAGATGTTTGGTTATTCTATTGTGATCAAGAACTAGCATTCGCATCGAATCACTAATAGTACGTGAGTACAAAAACGTGGTGTAACACACTATTGTTACATCAATTGGTTTGAATTGAAAAACGGTAAGGGTCAATTCGTTAAACCACATAAACCCTAATTAGGGTTCTTGAATTGAAGAGATCTAGCCAATTGCAAGAGGTATGTTACGTTTTATTTTCAGTTAATTAATTATTGTTATGATTCTAAGTCTTCCGCTGTGTACTCTGTGGTGTCTATATGATTCTATTTGTTTTCATATATCTTAAACTCAACAGTGGCATCACGAGCCTTGTATAACAAGTAATTAATTACTGAAACACATAAATAAATAAACATGATTGTGTTATTAATTGTATGCGTAGATCTAGGGTTTGCAAAACCTAAACCCTAATTTTGGGGGGGCTTTTTTTGGTGCCCTAATTAGGGTTTTGTAAACTTCAGTTTTAATTGGATTAGAAACCCTAGGTTGCATGCAATTTTATGTGTATTGCGTAACTCTGTTTAATTGCATTAATTGTTAAGTGTGATTTATATACATGATAAATACATGCATGTTTTATCATGGATCTGCTTTTATTGTATGTTTTACTTGGTTAAGTGATATACACTAAATATTATGATAGATTTAAAATTGGGGAAGACCTCAATCATTATTATTTAATCAATTATGTGCTATGTGGTATGTGTTTAATTTTGACTTACGAAATCGATGAATCGATGCATGTGGCTCACTTTGTACATTGATGAAAACGGGTGAGAGTCTTAATTAAACATGTACATATTGACAGATCTAGAATTGATTATTAATAGGATTTATCAAAAGGTTTGCATGTGGCTATTTGATATGCATGACTTATTATTATGCATTCATTGTTTATTTGTTTATTTTTTAAATACTTGCTTGTTTGTTATATGTAACAAGGGTATTTTTATAAGAAAAATAAACTGACCTAAACAACGGTGAAACATGTATTTTTAAGATAGTAATCATAATCGTTTAATTGATTGATTTTTTGCACAAAATAGTTAGAACGGCTCACCCATTAATGACAAACTGTGTGATGGGTATAAGGTTGGTACGTATTAAATTGTGACCTTAAAGATGAGGGTATGAAATATGCTTCGGCTGACCTAATTCTCAGCTCGTTTGTGCGTCTTAATGGAGTTACCAAGTATTCCAATATAATGTGCATAAAATCTTAAGGGTGAATTACCTAAATTCTACGCGCTACTTTTGTGGTAATTATCCAAATAACTTGGTCCTTATGACTCATGCAACATGGGATATAGTGGTAATTAAAGGTAATTCTTTAATTGGTATAACCAATACCTCGATTAAAGTTTGATGATGAAAAGCTTAAACATTAAAACAAGGATATGACTGTTTTAATAAAATCTTATGCTACGAAGATGAATGCATGACATCTTTGTACATATTTGATTTGGCACCAAAATCAAATTTATTACCCTTAATTTAAGTTGTATGCCATCCAATGAAACGGAAACACCTGAGATTACCTTTTATTTACGTGAGAACGTGATTTAGATCGTAATCAAAGGGTAAAAATATCCCGTGGCGTGAGAACGGGCATGGATGATTTTGCAGTTTCTTAAATTGGACAACTTAATTGAGTTTTTGCGGTGAGAACTGGCAACTCAAGGCATAAGATGGGGATAAAACATGTTTACATGGCAATTGAAATTGGCTAAATGTAAATCCCATAAATCTAGGAATTGCAATTTGAAAATTGGCAATTGAGGTTCGACTCGTACCATCTTGAATACTTTCATTACTAGCAGATCAACTGATGTGATGAAACTATGTCAATTTGGATCCTAGTTTTCAAGTGAAAATTAAATGGTTATATGTTTATGAACCATGGGTATTTAATTTTCTTGAAAAGGTTAAATTATCGAAAATACTAAAAATTGAATTTTTTAATTCTTTTGATTGTATTAATGCAACATTTAACCATAAACGTGGTTTAGTCTTTTATTAGTAAATTAATCCATTCTGCTTTCAAACAGATAATTGATCGAGAATAATTACTTGAAAAGACAACAAAGTCTCTTTTCCATGGGAAAAGAATGAGACTCAATCCTATTCCTGTTCATGAATGAGAAAGGTATAATAGGAACATTTGAATTGTCTAAATTCTAATGTAACTCATAGCAATGAATTGCACATCCTATTTTCCATAAAGATTTCATTACCCTCATTTGGTGAATGAATCCTTTTGTTACAACATGAATGTTGGTTAACTGGAAAACATGTATATGAGTTACTAAATTAGAAGTTAGACTATTTACCGCGAAAATTGGTAAAAGGCAAACTAGCATTATTTATCTAGTTATTTTGCTTTAACCTTTAAAGGTGCTACATGCCAGTATGGGGATGGTAGGCCTGTTAAGGAAGAAATTGCATACCCAATTTTTCGAGTTAATAACATTGATGGATAACCCATCCTTCATAGAGTAGAATACACCTTTTAGTACCTTAGTAATGATTACGTATGGTTCTTCAAAGGTGTAGGAAAGTAAAAAGCAAGCAAGTTATTTTCACTGGTTATGAAACACTTACAATGTTGTCAAATTCAGTGAGAGCATTTGTGTTGCATTACTGAATAAGAAGTTGTTGAAATGATTTCTAATTCAGTGGGAGATACAAGCCTTATTTGCTGCGTAGTAATCCAAATTATCTCTTGAATATCATGTACATAATTACTTTCCAATTGTAGGCACTTATGTTTTTTAAGGATTGTCATGTGCGTTTCCTTACAAATCAATATAGTCCTATAACTACTAGTTATATCTATGACACAAATCATATTAATCAAATAAACGAACGTGTATCGTGTTGTTTATATGCTACATGATGTTGTTCCATGCACAAGTGGGAGAAATCCTTATTGTGTGCAAGGTACAATACATATTAATATGATTTAAATGGATTCTCTTGACTTTAAAGTAAAAGAATAACGTTCTAATATGAAGTATATATTTAAATATGTATGATTGCCCTATTATGAACATGTGTCAAGATGAAAACAAAGACTACTTTATTTTAAATATTTATGTCATTCAATATTTAAGAAACACTTGTAGTTACAATTTATGTTACGTGAGAACGTGAACTAGATTGTAGCCCAAGGTAAATTATCCACGTGTCGTGAGAACGAGCATGGATGATTTTGCAGTTTCTTACGTTGAACATTTCATGGAATGACATAATTAAATGAAGTAATCTAATACTACTTTGAATTTAAGTATTCGTTGAATGACTTAAATATATGTAGTAAATATTAACTTGAAATATTAATTGAAACCCGAGGTGGTGTTCATAATTACTTTAATTATAAATGTTTATGATTTTGTAAAGTCACAAACATGAAGTCTTTTAAGGCAAGACTTACAATATAAAGTAAGACGTTAACTTGCTATGTTTTAAGACATATGCATGAAGTCAATGAGTTGATCAATGACTTATAACGTATAGTGGGATTATAACTGTTATGTCTTTTGACTTGGTCAAGAATACTTGTGTTATAATACATGCAATTTACTTGGTAATTCTATTGTACCATTAAGTTTTACTTTGTTGGTTAATAGGATAAACCAAAGAGTAGAAGGTTATCTTAAATATTGTTAGATTAATCATACAATATTAATTCTAAGGAAATATCATAGTTTTATGGTATGTTCAGTTAGAAGAATCAATATCTATTGGCATTGTTTGTTTCAAGATAACTATAGTTTCTTCCAAAAGTTATCAAGGTTAGTAGATTGAGTATAGATTGAATATACTCAATAAGACTCCAACCTAGAAGATTGATAAGACACCATTTGTTTATGGAATATGATGAATCAAATTAAGTCTTATAAATGAAGTTCTAAATTTGTTAAAATACTTGTAGAGTGAGTTGTAACAAACTAATGTCAGGAACTGTCAATGTGTTATGTAATGTCCCAAAAAAGAACAATGTATTGTTGCTCTACTTGCTAAACTATTTAAAGGTAATCTTTAAATTGTTAAAGGCAAGTGGGAGTTTGGTTTAGATCTTGAAAGATTAAAGTTACAAAATACATAATCTTCTAAAAATGCACTAGCAAATATCATGATGAAGCTAAACATGTAAATGATAGACCTCAATATGATAGAATTGTCATTCATAGATTCATAAGGATATCTCAGATATTTAATATGCTGAGGATTATGAGTTACAAGATCATGGTAAACATGTTAATCATGATGATGAATTTACCAAATGTTGAATTGTGGTAAAGCAATCATACTATGAATGTTGAGATGCTGTCCATAAAGATAATCAACTTTAGATACTTGGTTTATCTTAATGAAGATGATTTTCTTCAAAGGATGAAAACCCTAGTGGTTTAAATCTTTGTGTAGAAATCATATGGACAATATTGTACACGTATTTAATGTATGTCTAGTGATAATAATATTAATCATATTTAAGCAATTAACTATGATTGAATATTCTTTCCTCGATACATTAAATAGAAGTATAAAGATTATAATTGTCATATTTAGTTTCATTGATGTGAAATTTTGACAATGAATATCAAAACTCTTTGTTTTGAAATTACTTTTGCGAGGACGATAAGTAATGCAAATGAGTATTTTATGAATTCAAATAATCTTTGAAAATGTACAGACTGCAAGAATCCATGAATGGATATATGCATGCATCTAGGAGATGTTTCTTACGTTTAATATTAAATCCATGTTTGATTTAATAATTAAAATAAATAGCTCATAAGTATTCCTGAAAGCTAGTGGGAGTATTATTTTTTATTTTCTTAAATCTTATATGTTGTATGAGCAACTACATTCCACCTAAATTAAGTTTTAGTTGGGAATGAACTTCGTTTGTAAGATTTGGAAATAAGATATATAACCTTGGAATATATGTTTATTGTTATAAACATATGCGGTAAATAAATGAGTCTAATAGAACATGATGAATACATATCTTTGACAAGATAAAATATGAATGATATCTTAAAGTCTAACTTGAAGATTCATCATGAACATCATGTTGTGTATAAGGTTGTTGTATCATGCTTGATTACAAGATGATTTAACAACATTGTAATATTTATGTTTGAATTTAGAATTGCATTCCTCAGCCTGGAGTTGCTCCCAGATTCTATACAACAATTGTTATGTAATTGTTATAGTCAACAAACTTGAAGTTTGAATGGCACCAAACAAATAATATTCAAAGTTTATGGATGTTTAAAGAGCATATTGTTGTACACAATGATGCTGGTATAATTGAGATGACACTCAATTCTAGTCATGGTATCCTTGATAATGACCATGTTGACTAGTTATGCTCAACTAAGAGCATAGTTGCATTATATATTAAAGAATAAAAAATACTTTTAAACTTTAAAGTTTTGAAAGATGATTGTCATCAAGGTGGTTCTGGTTATCACGCACCTTATGGAATGATATGACAATATCAAAATATGTGTAAACACATACAAGAAATTCACTTATTAAATTCTTGAAATAAGTATTCTCAAAATTCCTATAGATCAAAGTTAGTTGAAGTTATGCCTTGTCAACAAGTATGATTATCATGACTTGAGGCAAAATTCATTAACTAAGAATTATCATGCATTGATCTATTTAGTATTTGGATAAAGGATATTATAAACATTATTATTCAAATGAAATAAAGTATTTTGTTATGTTTATTATTCATTTATTATGATGTTATCCTGTATTTGCATGTTTAAATCCTTGAATAACTTAAGGTATTCTAAATAGTCCGTTGTCGATCAATAACATGGGAATGATATTGAATTAAGACAAATCTGAGTATTAGTTAGAATATACTTGAAAGTATATTTGATGCGTAGCATGACTAATTTCAGATGATATTCAATGGATTGATTATAGGACTTATCCCAACCACATGATGGTACTTTATGGATCTTAGTTATTAAGTACATCATGAATATTTATCCTCTGACTTGAGATACCAGAGAAATGTCATGGATGTAGTGCATTTCTGTGAGGCAATCTAACGCTATACGTAACTGGTAGTTATAAGGGTTGTTTTCAGAAGTGTTGCGAAATTTATGAATTCTGCTCGTAGTCAAAACAGGATTTGTTTCATTCAAATTTATTTTGAAGTATAATATTCTTTGGGCCCCTCGTAGGGTTGTCAAGATGTTTGCATGACCATGCCCAAGGTCTTCTGGAATATGTTCAGAAGAGTTGGTAATCTTGATCAATCATATAAAGCGAGAAACAGAATAGTTAATTAAGAAATGAGTGAGATCCATATTCTTATTAACATGATATTAGAAACAAAAGGATAAGTATGATGATGAATCATCAAAAGGTTTTTCCAGGAAACCATACTTCGAGTTGTTCTGGGGTCATTGGCGTGTTGCTAGATGCTAACCAATGTCATTACGCATATTAAGATATCTCCAAGTGGGAGCTGTTGGTTTATGGATATATTTAATATGTGTATGACCGAATTGAACTCGAGACCAGGGATTTCACACTTTACGTATGAGACTCGATGTTTAAATAATTAATATAAAATATTATGTTTAATTATTAAATTCACAATAAACGACTTAACGAGCGATAAGTTCTTATCGAAAGTGACTATCGGTCGTTAAATGTCAACGGGATACGAAGAAAAGTAAACAAGTCAAGAGACGGTTTTAGGAACCCTCTTTTGGGCTTGTTTTTGGCCGAAACTATGGAATCCCACATCGGAAACCATAGTAAACTTGACATCTACCATAAGGCTATAAATACATTCCCTTGTATTCATCCTTTGGTACACTAGATTTCTATAGAGGGCCAAACTTCTTCTTTTCTTCCCTTTTGTCTTGGTCGACGAGTGAATCCCCATTGTAAGGGATTTACGAGTGACCTTGAGCATAACAAAGATGTTTGGTTCTTCTATTGTGATCAAGAACTAGCATTCGCATCGAATCGCTAATAGTACGTGTGTACAAAAACGTGGTGTAACACACTATTGTTACATCAATTTGTTTGAATTGAAAAACGGTAAGGGTCAATTCGTTAAACCACATAAACCCTAATTAGGGTTCTTGAATTGAAGAGATCTAGCCAATTGCAAGAGGTATGTTACATTTTATTTTCAGTTAATTAATTATTGTTATGATTCTAAGTATTTCGCTGTGTACTATGTGGTGTCTATATGATTCTATTTGTTTTCATATATCTTAAACTCAACATCAAGAACATATATATAACATATAGTTAATCTTGATAGTTCATGAGTGAGATATCGGAACAACCAAAAGTTTGTTCGTTTAAATCAGTTGAGACGAATGTGGGGTATAATGTTGTATTGACTATAGAGGGGCCAATATTTGTCTTTCTATAAGAAAAAGCATAATGGTACAATAATATTCAAAATTTAAATGCATATTGGGTTTTTTGTCACGGTGAAATTAGGCTAATGCTAATGTCATGCATGATTGGTTGCCTCTCAACTGAGTAGTCGACTGAGTTTCTTCCATTAGCCCAACCGGATTGGTGATCGGTTACCCTCAACCTTTTTAAAGTTATGGTTGGGTTGTCAACCGAAAGAATTGATTTGTTTTGTGTGGTGTAGTTTTTTATTTTTTTGGTTTTTGTGGGGCATGTTTTTTTTTTTTTTTTTTTTTTTTGGTTGCAGTCGCCTTATTATTAAATTGTGGTTGAGTGTAGTTTTGAAGAAAAAAAGTTGATGTGGCGCTGATGTGACCAAAGTTAACCACAATATTTACGGTTACATTTAGCATCAGCCTTAAATGAAAACTTCATGATTTGGACCTCATGGTAGGGGTGTTCATCGGTTCGGTTATTGGGTTAGTTCGGTTAATTTTTTTTCTGGGTATAACCGAAAACCGAACCGAACCGAAATTAAATTTGATTCAACCGAACTGAAAACCGAAAACCGAACCCCTATAACCGAAAACCGAACCGAATAACCCGAATTACATAATTTTAATTATTTTTTTTATTTAATTATATATATTTTTAGCACAAAATATTTTTTTCAAGCTTAAATCATGTTATATTTATACTGAAAAAGAGTTTTAGTGATTTTTTTTCATATATATACATAGAAAAAATATATATTTTGTATGAATTCGGTTTTCGGTTTTCATTGCCAAAACCATATCCAACCCGATAACCAAATATTTAGTTCGGATCGGTTCGGTTTTGACCAATTCGGTTCGGTCACAAATTCAGTTCAGTTATTTTCGGTTCGGTTCGGTTTCGGTTTTCGATTACTGCGGATATTACCCGATCCGTGAACACCCCAGCCTCACGGTTCCCACGATCTGCTGTGCACATGCTATTTGTGGTTAATTTATATATCATGTTGAGTGGTCTAAATGTTTAACCATATGAAGAAAGTATCATGTTAGTGGCTTATTTCGTTGTCCACAATGACGTGCAGCACATATTATATATGGAGATTTATTGGAACATTATTGGAACATAGAGAAGATTATAAACACATCAACAACATGTAACAATAATACTTCCTATGTTAGTTACCAGATTAAGGGGGTGTTTATCAAATTAAGTGGTTCCATATGAACCATTTAATTAGCCTCTTAAAGGGAAGACAAAGTTTTGACGGGTCTTTCCATTAAGTGAGATTAAAGGATTGGGCCCACATTAAGTGGTTCATATGAAAAAAAGAAAGACTCCGTAAGATAATTAGTTAGAAAATCATACCATGGTATATCTCTAATACAACACGTGGTATGATAAGGCCCATGTATGAAATCCCGGACACGTACAAGGGATTGCTGAGAAATCTCGGGTGCTCCATTAGCCACTGTGTAAGTATATACACATGTCACATTATCATTATCAGAAACAAAACCTAACCAAGAAACTAAGCGTGTGTTTGTTTCATTAAGATGTTTTGGGTCTGAATATGACTACCATATCTTACTGGTAAGAGGTGGCTAGAAAGTCTAAATCTGAACGAAATAATGTTGTTTGTTTTTGTATAATTGTCCGAATAATTTTAAATGCTCGTTTTTGCAATTTGTTTATTAAACCAATGCAATGAATAATAATATAACTTATGTAAATATGAAACAAGACTTTTTATCATAAATATAACATAGTTAATAAACAATCAAGTATATTATATAAAGTTTACAAAGCAGTAAGCAAGTCATCCGGCATCTTACTGAGTAAGATGGTATATGTCTAACTAGGTCTTACTCAAAAGAATAAAACAAACAAGCAAAACGTCTGCCCTCCTCTTACTGGTAAGAGTAAGAGGGCTAGTAAG
Source organism: Chrysanthemum makinoi (assembly GCA_910596185.1). Lineage (NCBI taxonomy): Eukaryota > Viridiplantae > Streptophyta > Magnoliopsida > Asterales > Asteraceae > Chrysanthemum > Chrysanthemum makinoi. The sequence continues at coordinate 51,481,530 of OU343217.1, read as the reverse complement.
ACCATTTTTTAAAAAACAAACACACCCTAAATTTACTGATTTCTTAGGACAATAATAGTATACCATTTTCAATAGTTCGAACCATTGAACATTAGAAGTTGTCTAACCTTTCTCAAAAAGTCATAGACGTTTGAAGCTAAAATAGAATCACTGCTCCTTGATGCTTCCCATGTTTTAGCATACGAGAACCCAACACCAGCAGGCGTATCTATGAAGATAATATTAGCCATCTACGAAATTTCGAAATTCTTTGTCATTGCAATGTATCATACATGAAAACTTGCATCTAACGCCATAAGAACTGTACAATTTGTAATGAATCGCTTGAACTAGAGGGAACGCATGTGTACCTTTGTCCATGAATATGGATTCAACTCTAACGTAATGTTATTCTTCCAACTATTTTCAATGTTGAAACTAAGCGGACCTACATGCATTAGGTATGTCTTATTAGGTTTGATATATCAATCATGAGCTTCTTCAAATAGATCCTTAGATTTTGAAACACGCAGTTAAAGAAAACACACGTAACTTGTGTGAGTTGTGTCCAAATACACGGAAATTTATTATTCAGAATAACATATATCTTGCTTTGAACAAGATACTTGTTATAAAAAAAATCATGTAAATAACGAATGAAAATTACCGATTTGATAGAGGAAGGAAGATAATGCTGCAACGCCTGGGCCGCCGGTTAGATATAAAAGAAGTGGATCTTCTTATGGGTTTCTTTGAGACTCGACAAAGTAGTAAAAAAACTCAGCATCATCGTGTTCTCCCACTCCAACATATCTATTGATACGAGAAAACTTTCATAGCTAGTATGTAATTTACTTAACTTAAAATACAAAAATAACATACCCGGTTTCAAAAGTGAAAGGAAGATCGCCATCAAAGCCCGGGAGATTCTTGACGAATGATTTCGAGTTTGATAAAGTTATAGAATGCATGATGATGAAAGAAAGATAAAGCACTATGCATTTCATCCCCATAGTATGCCAACTCTTCTGAACCTCAACTTTAAATGATGTTGGCTTGTACTAGTAAGTGTTGATGAGTGTCTCTCTCAGTATATATAGCTAGCAGGTACCTGAAATATCCATATTCTAATTTTTGAATTAATCCGGCATTACTTAATTTTTTTTTGGAAAAGAGTAAGATTGGATCAAGTAGTTAACATCCTTACCTTTTGAGATAGAGGAAGGGTTCGATCCTCACCCCTTGCAAAGGCCGGAGGTCCTTTTCTACTTTTGGTAGAACCGGAAGCAGCCTCTCTACCTTAGGTAAGGGTATAGCTGTCTACGTCTTAACCTCCCCCATACACCGTGGAAGACAATTGTCACAATTCTCAATTTCCGATCATTTCTCAAATTTACTATTCATCTCGGGAATTTACTATTCATCGGTTACCATTCATCATTTTACTATTCATCGTTTTCCAAGTCGATTTGATATTCTGAGAAACATATTTCAAAATTTTACTATTCACGAAACACCATTCATTCCCGGAGAAAATCACTATTCATGATTCACTATTCATCGTTTATCGTAAACTAGGTTTACAAGTATCAAATTCGCGTAACCTTAATGGTTTAGATGCGAATTCATGAGTTATCATCAAGGACATTTCATATAGACTAGGATTAGTCTACATATCATTAGTAACATCATCATCATAATAGTTCATGCATGGTTTTGCATTTTACATTAAACGCATAATTTCCTATTAAATAAACGCTATCGCGTAATCATTTATTTTGAACATTTGATCCGACACTTCCAAAAATTATTCTGATATATTTTTATACTCATATTAAGATTATAAAAATAATATTATTAGTTTACCCGGTGTTTTAAATTTATTTTGTATATAAATTGTTATATTTATATAATTACGACGGTTTTCGTAAATACTACACGACAATTATTATTTCACTCAATTTTTGTAAGAAATGTATTTTTATAATTTTTATGACATTGATATATTTTATTTTGTTCCGTTAAAATTTATTTTTAGCTAACGCTACCCTAAATGCTTAAATATGTACACAAGTTACCCATTTATCCTTAAACAATTACACCTTTACTTCTACCTATACATGCTTAAGTGATCAAAATACACAAGTCTTATGTGTTTTATATGTATGTCGACATACATAAGGTGACACACCACTTTTGAGTACAAATATCTCAAGTATACAATTATATAACTTATGTTTAATATATTTTATACTACACATACACAATATTATCTCAAGGTGAAAAAAAATTATCCTCTCCTTTCTCCTTCATATCAACCAGCCAAGGAAGATCACAAGCAAGGAGTTCATAAAATTTTCAAGTCAAGTTATTTACACAACACTAGCATACTCTTAGGCAAGGTTTTGAAATAAAAACCTAGGGTATTTAGGATAAATCCTTGTTCTTTAAACCTCATCAATTAACTAGTAAGCATTTCATGATCATTTTCATCTTTCATATTCATACTTTGGTCATATTATCATGCTTGAGGAAAAACATGCAAGTTATATGGTTATCTATACCACTTTATTTGTTTTTAAGTACTATAAATGAATATATATCATCCTATAATTATCCCTTGAAACCTATCATTTTTGATGATGTCTAGGAACCCATGACACCCTAAGAAGGTTTATGGTAGGTTTAGAATAGCTTTGGCGTTGGTTTGAAGTGGTTAGAATAAGTTTTACGCGAGAAAAATCCATTTCGACAACTATATATAAGGGTCTGATCATTTCTGTGAATTCTAGAAATTTCGACAGTGGGTAAAAATTTTTGGGCTAGATATTCAGAAAATATACTTTAAAACGCAGCGTGGCCGCTTGAATGGGTTAAAAGCGAGGGTTATAACGAAGAAGTTATGCTATTTTCAAGTTTAACGACGAAAACTATAATTTTCAGAAAATTCAGCATGCTGTCTCGACTTTTTACGACTCAAAAATGAGTCTTAAGCGTTATTAAATGTGTCAACTTATCAAAAATATATTAGTATACTTTAACACGAAGCTAAGGACATATAAAACGTAGAAAACGGACTTGTAACGATTAAATTACACGCGTTTAAATAAGGTTGTCGTAACTATTTCATATAGCATAATATATTTTCTAATAGCAAAAAATATCGGCCGCGAATGACCATGTTGAGTGTCGTTTTTAACATCGATGGAGTACTTCTTATAAAATGATGTCTTCTAGTAAAAGTAAGTTCGCCTAGCCTATTTTTCAAAACGTCAAACCGTTCATCAAACGAAGTTGTAACGAGTAAAATACGGTCACTCAAACTTTGCCGAAAACTACCTTTAAACAATATTTTTAGTACAAGTACCCTACTTCACCTATGTTTTTCTCCATGATCGAGACCTCTATGATAAAAATTTAAAAGCTAAGACTTTGAAATAATGCTACAAGCTTTCCAAAACCGTTGAGTCTGTTTCCTAACACTCGATATTCACTATTTTACGACTAGCTTTTCGAGGCCATTTAGGCACTTTCATGAATTGTCAAAGTGTATTGTTTTGCGACGAAAAGCTATAATTTCTTGATAAATCACTAAACGACTATCGTAGGATGTTGTTTCAACGTAAATACTTGTAAAGTATTTTATAACATGACGAGATGTCATAAACATATATTTCGACGATAAACTTCATTTTCAAAAATGTACAAGTGGTATGGATATCATATGAGTTTGCATGCACGACATTGCTTCATGACTTATATTAGAGCATATCATTCATATTAGGTTGCGGATAGAGATCGCACCTCATTTCAGTGTATCTACTTTTGTCATCATAATCATTGCATCGGTGAGTTAAGTAGCCCCACTTTTACTCATTCAATTGTTTTATAAACTCTTCGGGGGAGATACATGCTCAACTACTTGCTTTTACTTTACACTTATATGAACTTAAATAACTGTTGATTTACTACTTATGCTAGTAAGTAGATTGTGCCCGAACTAAATTGATCACTATGATATGAACACAATTATTTGAACCACTTTTCTTGATTTTAAGCCCTTCGACATATATATATTTGAACTCTTTTAACTTGATAGGAACCTTTTGGGCGTAGATTTGAACACTTAAACTTGATTTAATTCTTTTGACGTATAATTAATCTCTTTTAACTTGATTTGAACATTTTGACATATAATTAATCTCTTTTAACTTAATATTGAACCTTTGACTATTTTGAACATGTTTGACGTAATATTGAACCATTTTACTATTTTGAACTTGTTTGCCTTTATATTGAACCCCTTGACTATTTTGAACTTTTTTGACATTATATTGAACCCTTTAACTATTTTGAACATTTTGATATTATTTGAGCTCTTTAACTGTTTTAAACTTTTGAACTCGACTTAAATCTTTGAACTTAATTACGAACTTTTGAACGTAACTATTGAACTTAAATACAAATTTATGACTTGTTTGAACTTATTGAACCGTATGTGCTATGACCGCGACCTAAAGTCTCCCTTGTCCGGAGCATCACTATAAAGTCTCCCATGTTCGGAGCATCACTATAAAGTCTCCCTTGTTCGGAGCATCACTATAATTCTCGCCATGTCGGTGGAGTGTTCTCTATAATTCTCGCCTTGTTGGTGGAGTGTTCTCTATAATTCTCGCCTTGTCGGTAGAGTGTTCTCTATAATTCTCGCCTTGTCGGTTGAGTGTTCTCAATAATTCTCGCCTAGGTGGTCGAGTGACAAAGGAGTCTCCCTTGTTGGAACAGTGCAAAGTCTCCCATGTTCGGAGCATCCCTGAACTATTATATACGTGGTGCTATACTATGAACTATTATGACAACGTATACTTGACTATTAGACATATTTTGGCAGTGGGTTGTAAACACACAAGTTGCAAGTTTTGTATGGGCGGAACTTGGAACTGAGTGGATTTACAATGCCTTTGCTTTGTGAACTCATTTGACAACATGTGCATGAACATAAACTAGACATATTTTGGCAGTGGGTTGTGAACACACAGGTTGCAAGTTTTGTATGGGCAGAACTTGGAACTGAGTGGATTTACAATGTCTTTGCTTTTGTAGACTATTCTCAATGACCAAAAACCTTTCCTTTGCTGCATAAACGTTCTTTAAAAGCCTTACTTGTTAAAAAAACTCTATGAACTCACTCAACCATTGTGTTGACACTTTTAGCATGTTTTATCTCAGGTATCTAAGGCATTCACTTCATGGCATGCATGTGGACCTATCATAGAGTCGCGATGACGACGCGTCTCACATATATTTTATGCACTTAACTATCGCTTGATTGTAACAAACTCATTTTGGTATATTGGAAATATTTTGGGACCAATGTTTTGTAAACTCTGATTATTTTACTTAATCAAACGATATTTTCAAAACGACACTTTAGGTCGTTCGATATAACTGTAACTTTGATGCTATGACAGTCATCCCACAGGAATTTCATTCCGCTGCAAAACAGGTAATTTGGGGGTGTGACAACAGTATTGGGACCAATAACCCGTGAAAGACGGTAATGGGAATTAATTTACTTATTTTTTATTTTTTATTTTTTATTTTTATTTTTTTTAACTTAAATTGTTTTTAATTAATCTAGTTTAATGATAAAGAAATACAATATTAAATTTGAAGAAAAATACTGTTTTCTGAATTGAAATTTTATTCACATTCACATTAAAGATAAAGAAATATTACGTCCACACATTTTGTACACGAGAAGTTTCACAAACAGGCTTGGCAAGTTTAATACTCCATACATCATGTTAGAATTATATAACATGACTATCATATATAAAACACATAAAATACCAAAGAAACATGCGGAATCGTATAGAAACGAATAATGAATAATTAATTAACATAAACATAAACGTATGCGTACCTTTTTTATTCTAGCCGACCAAGAATCAATTCCACAAAACTAGCAAGTGATGAACCCTAATTAGGGTTTATAGGATTATATGAATTACCCCTTACCGATTTTGTAATTCAATCCAAGATACCAACAAAAGTATGTTAGCACCACGTTCTTGTACACATATACTAAATCAAATTAAAGTAATGCTATTTTTTAGGAACACGAGACAATTTGTTTTGGAAAAACAAGTGGGTCGACGCCTTGGAAGGGTGTACGATCGGTTGGAGCAAAAAAAAAACACAAAACAATTTTAGGGTTTAGATTATGAGTATAAGAGATGTAATACAAAGACCATAGGCCTTATATTTATACACAAGATAACTTTGTTACCAAGTTAAGTATGGGTTGGGTTGGGAATACCCTTTGGCCGATCGGTTGTGGTATCCCAAATGGATTCTGGAACCTTCCCAATATCTATTTTACAATCTAGTCCTTCCATTTAACATTTAACGATCGTTAGTCCATTACACTTAATTAACTTAAAGTCCGTTATATATTTCGTGTAAATAATAAATAAATATAATATTTTACATTTAATTATTAACTTTAATTCTCATACGTAAAGCGTGCAATCCCGTAATCTCGAGTTCGATTCTAACTCACGACTATTAATTTATATCATAAAACTAACACATCAATCATATCATATTGTATTATAACTTGCATATAATACTAAATTTCAATGTCCTTTTATTCAAAGTAATTTTTTGACATTACATCAATTTAAATTTCATGACTTTCTCAGGGATTCACAGTGATTCTTGGGCTGTAGATATCAAAGGATTCAAAGGTCTATAGTAACGTTTTTTTTTCAAAATCAGATATTGATCGGAAGAAGATTGCGTTCATGATTGGTCGGCCCACCTTAATCATTTAACTACCAAGTACTGTAAGCTTATACAATTAATCTGATCTACGTACAAAAATATACACCACATAAGTGGCAGATGTGAATTGTGCTTTTAAGCAACTAAGCTAGATGATTCACTCGTTCGCACACCTTGGACGAGATGAACATTGAGTCTCTTTGTGAATACGATAAAACGTAATTATTGACAATATTCGGCGTATCTAGACTAATTACTCCTATCGACCGCGTAATGCATGCATGGAAATAAGTTAAACGTGTTACCAAATGTGCATTATTTTAATCACATCATTGGTCTCAAAATATTATCCACAATATTAAATTGCATACATTATTGGAAACTTGTAATTATTACATTGCTTACTAGCTAAAAGTCAAACCCAATGCATCTCATATTCGATTCTATTCGCAGCAATGGCAGTTTATACGGACCTTTTTAGGCTGCTCACAGTAATGCAAGTCAATCTCTTTATTTTTTCTGTCACGTCAGCTTTCTCTCTCCAGCTATCTAGATGCACACCTTGGACGAGATGAACACTGAATCTCTTTGTGAATAGGATAAAACGTAATTATTGACAATATTCGGCGTATCTAGACTAATTATTTTTTATCGACCGCGTAATGCATGCATGGAAATAAGTTAAACGTGTTACCAAATGTGCCTTATTTTAATCACATCATTGGTCTCAAAATATTATCAACAATATTAAATTGCATACATTATTGGAAACTTGTAATTATTACATTGCTTACTAGCTAAAAGTCAAACCCAATGGATCTCATATTCGATTCTATTTGCAGCGAGGGCAGTTTATACTAGGGGTGTCAATGCTCGACACGACACGATAAACGGCACGAACCCGGCACAAAGTTAAACAGGTTTGGGTTGAGGATAAATAGGTTTGGGTTAAAAACGGGTCAACCCGTCTAACCCGTTTAATAATCGGGTTGTGTTTGGGTTGAGTAAGTATTAAACAGGGTTACCCGTGAACCCGTTTAAGTATATAAGATCTTAAAAATAAAATATATAATCTGGTTTTTATGTTGGATGTGGATTAAATGTATTTTGTTATTACTTAGTATGAGTGAATTATAATTTTATACCTTAGATATCATGAAAATTGACGCTTGTAATTCAGAAAATTGTCGCATAGTTATTTGTATGTTATTCTTATCATATTTTAGATCCTTATATCATTTTTTGCGTTTAAACTAGTTAAATCGAAAAACCACCAACTTAATTCACTACTTGACTTATTTACTTAAATGGGTTAAACGGGTCACAAATGGGTTACACGTGTTATGCAGGTCTGGGTTAGGGTTGAGTTTCTTGACACGATTAATAAATGGGTCGTGTTTGGGTAAAGGCTATACTAACCCGCCAACACGCGAACCCGGATATGTTAACACGAACACGACTCTATTGCCACCCCTAGTTTATACGGACCCTTTAGGCTGCCCTCAGTAATGCAAGCCGATCCCATTTATTTTCTTTGTCACGTCAACTTTCTCTCTCTAGCGACTTTCAGACGATTGGGTGCCCTAATAAGACGACCTACACCACAAAAAACATACCTCACAAATATACCTTTTATATTTATTAAATACACACACAAACCATATTTCTCATTTGGTCGCTTGGACGACCATGTTATGTAAAAGTTGATGGAGGATCGAATGGCCACAGTAAGGGGATTGATTAGTAATCGATCGCCTCAATCGATCTCCAACCTTTACTGCGTCCAGCCTTATAAGAGGGTTTTCAATCATTGCATGCAGTGGAGGGTTATACTATGTGCATCGCGGTATTTTATTATGTATTTTGCGGTTTGTACAGTTGACCTTTAAGAGGGGTTCTTATAGTATATCCCAACAAGCAATTAGTGTTGAGTTTATGATATATAAAATACAATAAAACATAAAGACATCAAGAGTACACAGCGGAAGACTTAAGATCATAACAAATAAATTAATTAACTGAAAGTATGCGTAACGTACCTCTTGCGAATGTCAAATCCCTCGAGCAAAGCAAAACAACCCTCGAGCAAAGCAAAACAAAGAAGTACTTATTGGTGTAAGAATAATGTCTTACAACCACGTTCTTGTACACACGAATTAACCAACGAATCAGGCGATTGCTAGATCTAACACAAGTCCTCGTTTAAGAAAAACGAAACCAAACTCCCTTACAAATGGGTGTTCGGCCGATTATAGGACAAGAGAGAGAAGATGAGATATCTAGGGTTAATTCAATGCACAAGTGTATGAAACCCTAAAACCTAACCCTCTTTATATACTAGTAGGTAAACTTAGGGAACAAGTTTATGAATTAGGGCTTTGGAAAGCCCCCTATGGCCGGCCATGTAGACAAGCCCAAAGAAATCCATAACTTTTCCAAGTTTTCCATTTCTAGTCCTTTCTCTTTTCATTTAACGGTCGTTAGTCATTTTCCGTTAAATACTTAACGATCGTTAACCGGACTTAATGTGCAATAATTAATCGTAAACATAAACATTAATTATTAACTTTAATTCTCATTCGCTAATGTGTGCAATCCCGTGGTCACGAGTTCGAATCCGGACATTCACATGTTTGTAAATATATACATTTCCAACAGCTCCCACTTGGATATGTTTACAAAGCGTGAAATGACATTGGTTAGCGTCTAGCAACACGCCAATGCCCCGGTACAACTCGTGTATGGTTTTCTGGAGAAAAACCAAGTTTGATGATTCATCATCATATTCATCCTTTTGTTTCTAATACCATGTTAATAAGAATATGGATCTCACTCATTTCTTAATTAACTATTCGTTTCTCTCGCTTTATGTGACTGATTAAGATTACCAATTCTTCTGAACATATTCCAGAAGACCTTGGGTATGGCCATACAAACATCTTAACAACCCTACGAGGGGCCCAGTAGTATTATACTTCAAAATAAATTTGAAGGAAACAAATCCCATTTTGACTACAAGCAGGATTCATAAATTTCGCAACACTTCGGAAAACAACCCTTATAACTACCAGTTACGTATAGCGTTAGATTGCTTCACAAAAATGCACTACATCCATGACATATCTCTTGTATCTCAAGTCAGAGGATAAATATCCATGATATACTTAATGACTAAGATCCATAAAGTATCATCATGTGGGTGGGATAAGTCCTATACTCAATTCATTGAATATCATCTGAAATTAGTCATGCTACGCATCAATATACTTTCAAGTATATTCTAACTAATACTCAGATTTGTCTTAATTCAATATCATTCCCATGTTATTGATTGACAACGGACTATTTAGAATAACTTAAGTTATTCAAGGATTTAAACATGCAAATATAGGATACAATATTATAAATGAAATTAAACGTATACCGTACTTTAATTCATTATAAATAATAATTGTTTAACATCCTTTATCCAAATACTAAATAGATCAATGCATGATAATACTAGTTAATGAATTTTGCCACAAGTCATGAAAATCATACTTGTTGACAAGGCATAATTTCAATTAACTTTGATCTATAGGAATTTTGAGAATACTTATTTCAAGAATTCAATAAGTGAATTTCTTGTATATGTTTACACATATTGTCATATCATTCCATAAGGTGCGTGATAACCTGAACCACCCTTTTATGACAATCATCTTTCAAAACTTTAAAGTTTTAAAGTATTCTTTATTCTTTAATGTATAATGCAACTATGCTCTTAGTTGAGCATAACTAGTCAACATGGTCATCATCAAGGATACCATGACTAGAATTGAGTGTCATCTCAATTATACCAGCATCATTGTGTACAACAATATGCTCTTTAAATATCCGTAAACTTTTGAACAGTTATAGTGTAATGTTGGTGCCTACCAAAACTCAAGTTTGTTGGCAATGACAATTATGAAACAATTGTCATATAATCATCCATAGAATCTAGGAGCATCTCAGTGGAATGTGATTCTAAATCCAAACATATTCCTTTAAAATATTTATTACACTAACAACTTTCAATGTTGTCAAATCATCTTGTAATCAAGCATGACACAACAACTTTATACACAACATGATGTTCATGATGAATCTTCAAGTTAAACTTTAAGATCTCATATATCTTGTCAAAGATATGTATTCATCATGTTCTATTTGACTCATTTATTTACCGCATATGTTTATAATAATAAACATATATTCCAAGGTTGTATATATTATTTCAAAATCTTACAAACGAAGTTTCATTCCCAACTAAAACTTAATTTAGGTGGAATGTAGTTGCCCATACAACATATAAGATTTAAAATAATACTCCCACTAGCTTTTAGAAATACTTATGAGCTATCTTATTTTAATTATTAAATCAAACATAGATTTAATATTAAACATAAGAAACATCTCTTAGATGCTTGCATATATCCATTCATGGATTCTTGCAGTTTGTACATATCCAAGGATTATTTGAATTCATAAAACTTCTTTGTATTACTCATCGTCCTCGCAAAAGTAATTCCACAACAAAGATTTATGACATTCATTGTCAAAATTTCATATCAATGAAACTAAGTATGACAATTATAATCTTTATACTTCTATTTAATGTATCTAGTAAAGAATATTCAATCATAGTTAATTGCTTAAATATGATTAATATTATTATCACTAGACATGCATTAAATATGTGTACAATATTGTCCATATGATTTCTACATAAAGATTTAAACCACTAGGGTTTCCATCCTTTGAAGAAACTCATATTCATTATTAAGATAAACCAAGTATCTAAAGTTGATTATCTTTATGGACAGCATCTCAACATTCATAGTATGATTGATTTACCACAATTCAACATTTGGTAAATTCATCATCATGATTAACAGGCTTACCATGATCCTGTAACTCATAATCCTCAGCATATTAAATATCTGAGATATCCTTACGGATCTATGAATGACAATTCCATCATATTGAGGTCTATCATTTTCATGTTTAGCCTCATCATGATATTTGCTAGTGCATTTTAGAAGATTATGTATTTTGTAATTCAATCTTTCAAGATCTAAACAAAACTCCCACTTGCCTTTAAAAATTTAAAGATTACCTTTAAATAGTTTAGCAAGTAGAGCAACAATACATTGTTCTCTTTTGGGATATTACAAAAACGTTGACAGTTCCTGACATTAGTTTGTTACAACTCACTCTATAAGTAGTTTAACAAATTAAGAACTTCATTTATAAGACTTAATGTGATTCATCACATTCCATAAACAAATGGTGTCTTATTAATCTTCTAGGTTGGAGTCTTATTGAGTATATTCAATCTATACTCAATCTACTAACCTTGATAACTTTTGGAAGAAACTATAGTTATCTTGAATCAAATAATGCCAACAGATTTTGATTCTTCTAACCGAACATACCATAAAACTATGGTATTTCCTTAGAATTAATATTGTAAGAAAATCTAACAATATTTTAGATAACCATCTACTCTTAGGCTTACCTATTTACCAACAAAGTAAAACTTAATGGTACAATAGAATTACCAAGTCAATTGCATGTATTATAACACAAGTATTTTTGACCAAGTCAAAAGACATATGAGTTATAATCCCACTATACATTATAAGTCATTGATCACCTCATTGACTTCATGCATATGTCTTAAAACATAGCAAGTTAACGTCTTACTTTATATTGTAAGTCTTTAAAAAACTTCATGTTTGTGACTTTACAAAATCATAAACATTTATAATTAAAGTAATTATGAACACCGCCTCGGGTTTCAATTAATATTTACTACATATATTTAAGTCATTCAACGAATACTCAAATTCAAAGTAGTATTAGATTACTTCATTTAATTATGTCATTCCATGAAATGTTCAACATAAGAAACTGCAAAATCATCCATGCTCGTTCTCACGACACGTAGGTATTTTACCTTGGGCTACAATCTAGTTCACGTTCTCACGTAACATAAATTGTAACTACAAGTGTTTCTTAAATATTGAATGACATAAATATTTAAAATAAAGTAGTTTTTTTATCATCTTGACACATGTTCTTAATAGGGCAATCATACATATATAAATGTATACTTCCTATTAGAACGTTATTCTCTTACTTTGCAATCAAGAGAATCCTTTTAAATCATATTAATATGTGTTGTACCTTGCACACAATAAGATTTCTCCCACTTGTGCATGGAACAACATCATGTAGCATATAAACAACACGATACACGTTCGTTTATTTGATTAATATGATTTGTGTCATAGATATAACAAGTAGATGTAGAACTATATTGTTTAGTAAGGAAACGTACACGACTATCCTTAAAACATAAGTGTCTACAATTGGAAAGTAATTATCTTTGAAGATAATCTGGGTTACTACACAGGAAATAAGGCTTGTAGCTCCCACTGAATTAGAAATCATTAAAACAACTTCTTATTCATTAATGCAACACAAATGCTCCCACTGAATCTGACAACATTGTAAGTGTTGCATAACCAGTGAAAACAACTTGCTTGCTTTTTACTTTCCTACACCTTTGAAGAACCATACGTAATCATTACTAAGGTACTAAAAGGTGTATTCTACTATATGAATGATAGGTTATCCATCAATGTTATTAACTCGAAAAATTGGGTATGCAATTTCTTCCTCAACAGGCCTACCATCCCCATACTGGTATGTAGTACCTTTAAAGGCTAAAGCAAAACAACTAGATAAAAATATGCTAGTTTGCCTTTTACCAATTTTTTGCGGTAATTAGTCTAGCTTCTAATCTAGTAACTCATATACATGTTTTCCAGTTAACCAACATTCATGTTGTTACAAAGGATTCATTCACCAAATGAGGGTAATGAAATCTTTATGGAAAATAAGATGTGCAATTCATTGCTAAGAGTTACATTAGAATTTAGACAATTCAAATGTTCCTATTATACCTTTCTCATTCATGAAAAGGAATAGGATTGAGTCTCATGCTTCTCCCATGGAAAAGAGACTTCGTTTGTCTTATCGGTAAATTATTCTCGATCAAACATTTGTTTGAATGCTAGAATGGATCAATTTACTAATCAAAGACTAAACCACGTTTACGGTTAAATGTTGCATTTATACATTCAAAAGAATTACAAAATTCAATTTTAGTATTTTCGATAATTAACCTTTTCAATAAACAATTAAATACCCAAGGTTCATATTCATATAACCAATTAATTATTATTGAAAACTAGGATCCAAATTGTCATAATTTCATCACGTCAGTTGATCGGCTAGTAATGAACCTTATACAAAATGGTAGAGCTATTGCTCAATTGCCAATTTCAATTGCAATTCCTAGATTTATGGGATTTACATATAGCCAATATCAATCGCCATGTAAACATGTTTTATCCCATCTTATGCCTTGAGTTGCCACTTCTCACTACAAAACTCAATTAAGTTGTCCAACTTAAGAAACTGCAAAATCGTCCATGCCCGCTCTCACGACACGTGGACATTTTACCCTTTGATTACGATCTAAGTCACGATCTCACGCAAATAAAAAGTAATCTTAGGTGTTTCCGTTTCGTTGGATGGCATATAACTTAAATTAAAGGGTAATAGTTTTGATGTTAAATCAAATATGTACAAAGATGTCATGCATTCATCTTTGTAGCATAGTTTTATTAAAACATTTATATCTTGTTTTAATGTATAAGCTTTTCATCATCAAACTTTAATTGAGGTATTGGGTTCACCAATCAAGGAATTTAGTGTTAATTATCATCCATTATACCGTACTTTTGCATAAGTGTAAACACTTAGTGTTTCGGATAATTACCACCGAAGTGGCGCATGGAATTAAAACTAATTAGCCCTTAAGATGAGCTTGCACATTTAATGGCTTACTAAGTAGCTCCATTCGAACTTACAGAGGAGGGAGGACCAGTGCAGCTAAAGCACAACCTTAGACATCCTTTCGGTGTGACTGTGCGCACTTCTTTAAACCCCTTTTATTAGTTCATTCTCATGGGTGAGCCTTTCAGACCATTTGTACCAAAGTCATCAATCAATTAAACGATTATGATTACTATTCTTAAAAATACATGTTTCACCATTGTTTAGGTCATTTTATTTTTCTTGTAAAAATACCCTTGTTACACATAACAAACAAGCAAGTATTTATAAAAATAAACAAATAAACAATGAATGCATAACAAATAAAAGTCATGCATATCAAATAGCCACATGCAAACGTTTTGATAAATCCTATTAATAACCAATTCTAGATTTGACAATATGCATATATTTAATTAAGACTTTCACCCGTTTTCATCTATGTACAAGGTGAACCACATGCATCGATTCATCGATTGCAAAAGTCAAAATTAAATACATACCACATAGCACATAATTGATTAAATTAATAATTATTGAGGTCTTCCCCAATTTTAGATCTATCAAAATTTAGTGTATATCACTTAAACAAGAAAGACATACAATAAAAGCAGATCCATGATAAAACATGCAGATAATTATCATGGACATAAAATTACACTTAACAATTAATGCAATTAAATCAAAGTTACGCATATACACATAAAGTTGCATGCATCTTAGGGTTTCTAATCCAATTAAAACAATAGTTTACAAAACCCTAATTAGGGCACCAAATAAAACGCCCCCCCTCAAAATTAGGGTTTAGGTTTTGCAAACCCTAGATCTAAGCATACAAATAATAACACATTCATGTTTATTTTAATTATGTGTTTCAGTAATTAATTACTTGTTATACAAGGCTCGTGATGCCACTTTTGAGTTTATGATATATAAAATACAATAAAACATAAAGAGTACACAGCGGAAGACTTAAGATCATAACAAATAAATTAATTAACTGAAAGTATGCGTAACGTACCTCTTGCGAATGTCAAATCCCTCGAGCAAAGCAAAACAACCCTCGAGCAAAGCAAAACAAAGAAGTACTTATTGGTGTAAGAATAATGTCTTACAACCACGTTCTTGTACACACGAATTAACCAACGAATCAAGCGATTGCTAGATCTAACACAAGTCCTCGTTTAAGAAAAACGAAACCAAACTCCCTTACAAATGGGGTGTTCGGCCGATTATAGGACAAGAGAGAGGAGATGAGAGATCTAGGGTTAATTCAATGCACAAGTGTATGAAACCCTAGACCCTAACCCTCTTTATATAATAGTAGGTAAACTTGGGAACAAGTTATGAATTAGGCTTTGGAAAGGCCCCTATGGCCGGCCATGTAGACAAGCCCAAAGAAATCCATAACTTTTCCAAGTTTTCCATTTCTAGTCCTTTCTCTTTTCATTTAACGGTCGTTAGTCATTTTTCCGTTAAATACTTAACGATCGTTAACCGGACTTAATGTGCAATAATTAATCGTAAACATAAACATTAATTATTAACTTTAATTCTCATTCGCTAATGTGTGCAATCCCGTGGTCACGAGTTCGAATCCGGACATTCACATGTTTGTAAATATATACATTTCCAACAATTAGTGTGGTTCAGTTTAGGATTTAATAAAGACAAATTAAAAAGTTATTCCATGAAACTTGTATAGAGAACTTGACAGTTAAAACCCCCCCAAAATCTGACCAGATCGATAAATTTGATCATTCTTGATTTAATATATATATATATATATATATATATATATATATATATATATATATATATATATATATATATATATATATATATATATATATATATATATATATATAGGGGGAGCGTTAACAATTGTGGTGACCATTTCTTAAAATAAAAACAATAAGAACCGTTCTTGACCGTTAGATGTACCGATGATGATTTCATGTATTAAAGTTAGATTAATGTCAATTTTGTAATTAAGTTAAAAATTAATGGCAAAATGCATCATTAATAAAACCATCTTAGCTGTGTTTGATTTTCAAACTTCGAAACCCATCAAATCAGTTGCGTATACACGGATTTAAGGACCACCGTATTAAAACACATTTATTAAAAATTCAACATTTCATGATCATCAATTTATTTTGTCTTGTTCTATTTTTTTATCAACTCTTTATGGATATGATTATTTGTGATGCCCATGCGTTTTCATATTTTTTGCTTTATCGCCATGCTAAGACCTCCAGTTTTTGGTTTTGGTTTTTTTTTTTCTTATTTATTTATTTATTTAAAGTATGATGCAATTAAACATAGATATTACTTTCGTTACACAAACATTACGTCATTTGGTTTATTGATACGTGAGTAGATTGCTCATAGTGACACACTAAAATTTAGTATTTTTTAGTGACACATTACCAAATTTTAGTACATTTGTAATGATACATTATGTTTATCATACTAATTTTTTGATAAGTTTATAGCGACACATTAATTTTAGTGACACGTTTCTAGTGACAAATTAAGTCTTTTGACACAATTGGTTTTATGATATATGTATAATGACACGCCAAGTTTTTTAACACATTTTTTTGACACACTAGGTTTCATGATATTCCGTATATTTGTAGTAACACATTAAGTTTTTCGACACATTTTTTTGTCACTTAGTATCATGAAACATCTATAATGACTCACTTAGTTTCATGATACATTTATAATGACACACTTGGTTTTTGACAAGTTTTAAAATTGAGGTAGACTATAGACATGACCACGTTTGATTTCATGATGATACAAAAACTAAAATCAACAATAACCATCTTTGAATTTTGATTCCCAAAACCAAAACAATAGCAAACACAAAAACCCATTTGTTACGACCATTGATCTACAAACTTTTCCGGTTTAGCTTGAAACAGAAACCATATTGATGGAATAACTTTAGTGCGATACAACGACCGAGAATTTCATGGACTGGCGAGAATGATGGTGGCAGAAGTGAAAACATGTTGCAATTTAGTGCAATTAACCATAAGCTTGACTTTTTAAGTCTTATACAACGACATGTTTCACCTTTGAACACAACATACTTTGTTGTTCCTCCATTGTACATTACATACTTACTTTTTGATGCAAGTAATTACAAACCTCGTATTAAAAAAATACACATTGGTTACGGCATCTGGCCAAATCTGAGGCGGCGGTTAAAGATTTTGACAAAACTCACGCTAATCTTAAACATTTTTTTTCGACACATTTTTTTGTTGACTATCATTACAACAAAATGCCGACAATTGATACATTAAAGCCATAAAATTACACCTCGACCCATGTTAAACTCGAAGCCTCACTTGAAATTTATACACAAATACCCATTTGACCGATTCTTAACACATAGTTGTTTGACATACAAGTATACAAATAACGGAGGGTATTTGTTTCTGCAGGACTGATAGTGGTTGTCTTAAAAAAAAACACAAAACTACTAATACACACCCATTAGCGGTTTTAGTTTTCCAGTGTGCTTGATGATGGCTTGATCTAACGTTGGTAGCGATGGCGCTAGAGCCATGGTAATATTCTTTAGAGTTCCACCCACCGGAAAGAGGTTATGGTGCATCCATGGCAACGATCATTAAGCAGTGGTGTGGTTATGGAGGATGAGAAATCCCAAGCGATGGTTGTGTTGTCGGATATTTGCTTGGATTTTCTATTCAATAAGCATGGCATGATCTTCTTGTTTTTTTGTTAAGATTTCATATATGGATCACGGTATAGGAGAAGGGGATTAGCTGTTATGCAGGATCTTGAAAATGAAATGGAGAGGATTAGAAAGAGATAAACGTGGAGTTATGAGAGAAAGTTAGGATGTAAATTAGGTGGAGATAAAATACCTACAATACCCTTAAACATTTAAAATTAGTTTTGATTTTTTTTCTTCTTGAAGCATACACATGTCCTATTTTTATTGGTTCCTATTGTTTTATTTTAAAAGTTGAATCACCAATAGCACGTGAGCGATATCTATATATATATATATATATATATATATATATATATATATATATATATATATATATATATATATATATATATATATATATAGGGAATGGATCGGATGGGGATTAACTTTTAAGTAGGGATGATGCGGAAATATCACAGTAGCTTTTAAAAAAAAAGAAATTCAAGAAAATCTGAAAAAATTAAAAAAATAAAGAGGGTGATAAATTATTAAGAATCGCTGAAAAAAATTTCAAAAACAAATCGTTTTCATGATTAAAGGTATTGTGATATTAAGGTCTGATTTTAACTTTTTTACAAAAGTCAAGATCTGATTTTGACAAAGTCAAGATCAGATCTTGACTTTTGTAAAAAAGTCAAGATCTGATATTAATATCACATATTTTTTTTTTTAAATACAAATTGTTAATATCACAATAATTTTTTTTATATCACACTACTTTTTTGTTTTTTTTACAAATATTATTAATATCACCGTTCATTTTTTAATAAAAAAATGTTAATATCACGGTTCCTGTTTACTATCACAAGAATTTTTTTTCTTTTTTTAATATAATTATTAATATCGCCGTAACTATCATATGCCTTTTAAATAAAATTGTTAATATCATAGTAACTATCATATGTTTCTTAATATCATGGTTCATTTTTACATGTAAAAAAGCTTAATATCACAGTTGGTTTTATAATATCACCATTTTATAATATCATAGTTTCATAATATCACAGTAGGATTAATAATATCGTTAATATCACGGTAGGACTTATAATCAAAAAAACAAAAAGTGCTCAAAAAAATATGGAAAAAAAAAAGAAAAGAAAAAAAGAAAGAAGATAACAATAGTAAGGATCCCTCAAAAGGAAAAAAATTAAAAAAAAAATCGTTTACATGGTCAATCGGTACCGTGAAGTTAGCGCAGATCTTGAATTTTTAGCACGGCGGTCGGATCTATCCGCATGCTAATTAAAAAATCTGTACTTTGATCCTCACTATATATATATATATATATATATATATATATATATATATATATATAGGGTAAAGTTAAAATAAAAGACAAATATCTTAAAAAAATAAAAATAATTTTTTTTATAAAAAACTTCAAAAATTCAAAAAAAATTTCACAAGATCGGGTATGTTGGTGCATAAAACTTTTGTGAAAACATTTTTTTATAATTTTGAGTTTTGATACATTTTTTTTAATGCACAAAAAAGAATTTTGATGCATAAAATTTTGATGCATATAATTTTCAACTTGTTTTAGTTAGATGTGCAATGTTATTTTGATGAAAAAGTCAAAAGAAGTTGGGTGCAAAACCAATTTTTTGATGCACAAAAAATGATTTAATGCAGCGTTATTTTTTAATAATTTGTTTTTCGGAAAAAATATCCACTTTTACAAAAAGTTTTTCACAACTTTTCATGCACCATAATACTTTCGATCTTGTGGAATTTTTTGGGAATTTTTCGAGAACTTTTTGAAAAAATATTTTTATCTTTTCACGGATATTTGTCTTTTTATTTGATATATATATATATATATATATATATATATATATATATATATATATATATATATATATATATATATATATATATATAGTATAATTAATGGTTCTAGAGAAAAGTGTAATTAGAGAAAAGTGAGAAAAAAAGTTATAGGGTCGAATTTGCAAACATCTCAATCTTCAGGGGTAGAAAATAAAAAAAACAAAAAATAGAAGTAATCAACACTCCCTTTCACACAGACACTCCTGTTTCACACACTCACCATCACCACCATCACCGTTGTCACCGTCTTTCGTTGCCACCATCTCCATCTCCACCACTCAACATCATCTCCATCGCTCCACATCACCACCATCAACTCCACCATCACTGGACAATGAAAATTAATTACTATACCTCCTGGTCTTAGTGTTGCGTTCTTATTTGATTCACATGTTCTATTGACCAATTTCAAGGTATAAATTTTGTTTATTAATTGATTGATTGATTTGTTAGACCTAATTTGATGCCACATCAGCAATATTAGGTTTATAGAATATGTAATCTCATTGATTTGTTTTGATTGTTAGTTCTGTTGTCTTTGAATTATTTAGTTTTATGATTGACCTAATTAGAGGTCACTTCAGCAATCAGGTTGAAGCTATCGTTAGGTCTTAGGCATTGTTGAGTATCAGTATAAACATTTTAGTGCATCTGAGTAAAATAATATGTTATAACATATTAGAGCATCAATGATGATGATTAGAGCATCAAATGTTTATGATTAGAGCATCTCATAAAACGTTAGTGCTTCAAGTGTGAATGATTAAAGGATCGTGTGATAAATTACGACATCTATAGAGTATGATTAGAGCATTTGTTTGTTTGATTAGTGTGCATCATTGTGAAAATTATGTTTAGTGCATCAAAAATATGTTTAGTGCATCCGTGAACATACTAGAGCATCGATGAGTATGGTTAGGGCTGGTCTGGTTCAGTGGTACACGCTTACATTCATTTTATCGATTACGAGCTTTTTTTATAAATAAATTTTATGTGTTATTTTGGTTACACGAAAACATTAGCTTTAAAATAATAACATTAATTTTTAAATAAATATGATGTATATCATTAAAAGTGACTTTAGGCAACCACTTCTGCACATTTCTTTTCCACTTCTATGCGCACAAAAGTTGCCTAACATTTAAAGTTTCTAGTGCAATGAAAATCAACTTCATCTGCTATATATTAGTTCTTGAATATAAGTCATGTGTTTGATACTTGTATGATATCTATAGGTGAGTCTCTTCCAAATCTTGAGCAAACAAGAGTTAAGGCACAATAATCTCTTCAGTGTCAGTGATTGCGAAATGTATTGGCAAAGTAAAGGCGAGTATCTTGTCAAGTTAAAGTTGACCGAATCACAAAATCTAAGAAGAGGAGGTATACAGGATTTGAGCTTTTGAGAATTAAAGAGCATGACATTACCTATTGAAGTTTTTGAGCTTGAAAACAAGAATGACAAAGTAATTGCATTTTCATGCGAGCCAAAGGGCAACAGACTTTGCGGTTATTCATGGTAATAACCCAAATCCCGAACTTAATTGTTACTCAATGAAGGGAGGTAAAGTGTTAAAGCTCGTGACCCTCAAGCAAAAGACAATGAATGCTCTTTTTCGGTCACCAAATGGCCAATTTGTTATTTTGGCTAGGTTAAAGGGGTTTAATGGTCAATTGGAATTCTTCAACGTGGAGTAGCTTGAAACTATAGCTCTTGAGAGCATTTTATGGCAACATATATTGAGTGGTTCCTACTGGAAGGTAACTTTTAGATGATGATGGGTAGCGTATGCTCTACATCATGTAATGCACGTCTTTTCTTGATTGTACGCAGATGTTTAAGAGGTCAAATATTTAAAACACAATTTGGATGACTTCCAAGTTGATAAGTAGTAGGGCATCCATTTTTATTTTTAGTGCATCTAATAGTGTGATTAGGGCATCTGCTAGTGATTAGGGCATCACTCGAATGGTTACAACATTTGTTTGTATAATTAGTGCATCCAAAAATGTGTTCGGCATCTCTTAGTATGATAAGAGCATCATGTTAAGTTAGGGCATATGTTTGTTATTTTTAGTGCATCGTTGGTGATTAGATTGCTCCTAAACTTCTGTCCCTTCTCATTTCTCATGTTATAAAAGAAAAACAGGTTCTTTTATTTTTGTTAAGCATTACCTTTTTAATTTATACATCTTATGTTTCTGAAAGAATTATGTTATTTCAGGATATTTTATTTTGCCTGTTTCATGGAAGTTGGCAGTGAATGTCTTGAGCAATTGAAAGATACACTTAAATTCTATGCTGAAACAATAAAAGGACTCATAAAATCATATCCCGGTGATTATGCGAAAGTGGCAATATCCTATGCCAGAATGCCACTGCAAATGAACCCCGTGGTGAGTTTCTTCATTATATATCATTTATGTTGGAACTGGTGCATCATTGTTGTGATCGATAATTGGCATTTTAATGTGTTGACCATGTCAAATAAAAGACATAATATATTACTTCAGTCCTCAGATGTGCATTCCTCTTTACATCTCGTTTTGTTTGTACGAGTATACTCCGCTTCCTGATGTCTGATGATTTCTTACATCAGACACTTAACTCCAATGGAGTTTTGTTATCATGTTAAAAAGGCAACCTAAAAGAGAGAATTGACTTCAAGATTTAGCGGTGGCAAAATTGACTCTGGGTAATTGGTCACTGATAGGTTCGGGTTGAAATGGGACAGATCAGATTGACCCTTACACATTTATTTGCCTTTTTTTTTATAAATACTTGATCCATTAATTATATTTACTGAAGGTATTACAGAAAGAGGTGCTGTTATTTTGTGCATCTATGTTTGTGGTTGTTGCATCAGGTTAAAATGTTTGTATGTTTAGTGCATCATTGAGCATATTAGAGCATCAGTGAGTATGATTAGTTCATTGTCAAATACATTAGGACATCAATATGTGTGTTTAGTGTATCCGCTTGTATGTTTAGTGCATTTGGTCATAGTAAGGCATTCATTTGTATGTTTAGTGTATCGATGGAAATACATCAACATCTGTTTGTATGTTTAGTGTGTTGATGAACATATTAGGGCATCAGTGAGTATCATTAGTGCATTGTCAGACATATTAAGGTATCAGTGTGTATATTTAGTGTATCCGTGTGTATGTTTAGTGCATCGTTGGTCATAGTAGGGCCTCCATTTATATGTTTAGTGCATCATTGGAGATAGTAGGGCATCATCAGATTGTATTAGTGGATCTGTGTTTGTGGTTGCTGCATCAAGTTGAATGTTTGTATGTTTAATGCATCGTTGGACAAATTGAACATTTTAGTGCATCAGGTCGAATGTTTAGTGCAATTGTTTGAACTACTTGTGCATCTGTTTATATGTTTAGTGCATAAATGAACACATTAGGGCATCAATTGGTATGTTTAGTGCATCATTGGTCATAATAGGGCATCCATTTTTGTGTTTAGTGCATCGTAAGAACTACTTGGGCATTTGGCTGTATGTTTAGTACATCGATAAACATATTCGGGCATCAATGAGTAAGATTAGTGTAGTGCATCATCAGCCATATTAAAGCATCAATGTATATGTTTATTTCATCGTTGGAATACTTGGCAATCTGTTGGTATGTATAGTGCATCGTTGGAGAATACAATCACCTTTTGGCGAGAAGATGGTTAATATTGTATTGAATAACAAGCCTTAATGTAAATTTGGTGAGAACCAATTTACAAGAAAATGAAGATAAACTAGCTAATTTCATATCATAAGTTACATGCATGAACCTAAATTGGCTAATATTGTATTGAATAGCAAGCCTTAATGTTAAGTACCATGTAATGAAATCATGAGACACTGGTAAAGTTACGGCAATCCGTAGTGTATGATTATGTATTACTGCATCTCCATTATACATTACTGCATCAGCATGATCCATGACCCCATTTTATTGTTAAATCAGGGCATCTAAAGTGTAAGATTATACATTAGTGCATCTGTATTAGACATTAGTGCATCAGCATTATGATATGAGTATATGAAATGTTACTGAATTAGTTTTCGTGTTTTTTTCATTAACGATAGAAATCCTTCTTTCATTAATATAGCTAAAAATGCATGAGATTCTGACTTTGAATTCATTTTTTATTTTCAGTTTATGATGTGACAATTTGAGGTTACACAAGCCCAATATCTTGATTTCAAGTTGGGATTTTCTGCAAACAAAGGGAAAAATTGGAGATTAGATGCAGCGGTTTCTTGAAAATTAGACATGAATATTATCTTTAATTCTTCTTGTTGTGTTTCTTAGAGTGGCTTTTCATTAACTTTAAATGATTTTTTGTTATAGTTAGTTAGTGTTTTGACGAGAAATTTATCGTTTATGAAGTTGAATATTCTTCCCATGAGTGTTGTTTATTTTCAATAGCCAGTAAAGATGATGAGCTGAAACTTTGAGGTTGCAAACTTTCAGTGTGCTTTTCTTTAAACGTCTTTATTTTTTCATTACAAAATCTTGGGGTAAAGCTTGAAATTAGTTATTTTATTTGATTTTGTACTTTCAATTCACGAACGTTTGACTTGATGTCAAAGCTCTCCAATTTTATACTATATGTTGGAAGTTTTACACGTATGAAGCGTACCATGAACCAGACTCAACTTTGTGTTGGTGATGTGGACATAACTTTTTGTGTACTAAAATGTTGCTTATATCAGATTATATAGTTATTTTGAAGGTATATGTTTGTATGATTTAAGGGCATCTGTTTGTATGATTTAAGGGCACTTGTTTTGTTTAAGGGCATCTGTTTGTAAGATTCAAGGGCACTTGTTTGTATGATTTAAGGGCATCCCGTTTGACACCTCTAAAGTAAACTTGTACAGAAAAAATTGGAATAAAAATACATCTCAACTCCAACATAAAGATTGAAAAAATAAAATGGTAGATTGCGAATATTCATGAATAAGTAATTCCAAAGTACACAAGAAAGTGAAGAAAAAAATTATGTCATTTGAAATAATATTATGAAGAAATTTACTGAATAACAAGTAACAAATATTTCTTCAATTGATTTCAGAAAAATAAAAATACATTCTAGTATAGTCTCGACCTATTTCTTTTTTACATGGTTAACTAGACTCTGTACACACCATCCATCACCCATTCAACGTTGGAACTACAAGCAAACTTGTTTGCATACTTAATAGTCGTCCTTCTCTTCTCCAATGACCGTATCTAACAATAACGACAAGGAACAAGATCAAGAAATCATGCACATCTCATTTTCCAGTAAAAAATAAGATATTTAGAATGACAGATATGAGTTTTCCTGGTTTACATAACTCAATAATCTAGATTAACAATAAAGGATATAAAATTAATAAACGAAATGGGTTCAATCAAGAGCTTCAAACTGATTTTAACATATATATTAAATTCAAAGAATCGCATTTGTTTATCCCTTTGCGTTAATAGATGAGTTTATTTTGAGCTAAAACTTTAGTGCATCTGTTTCAGTCAATTTTGTGCATCTGTAACAAAATATATTTAACGATAATATAAATTCTTTAATAGAATAATCGCACATTTTCAAATCCATATTTTAAAGAGTAGATGTACAACACAAGTATGAAGACTAAATCCGAACAAATGAAAAAGGTATGCTGATAAGCATAATCTGCATCCTTTAACCTATCTTTATTTTAACTCTTTGACCCGTTAGAATAAAAAAATGAATCCACCCACTCATAATCAAAGGATTCGAAAATGCAACACCAACAAAAAAAAATTGAAACAAATTAAGAGCAGAATAGATATGGGCCATTACTACTTACTTTGATAAATGTTGAAACTTTCTTCTCACTAATCTTTTCATATTTTTGTTTCTTATTTCCGGCTTTCAGTCCTTGTGATGGTAGGCTACGTCACAAAATAACATAAAAGAGTTATTAGCCAAATTAAGTTTCAATTCTCAAAAGGATTGAAGTAAATAAACTTGGAGATAATATATATACCATCTCAAAAAGTACATAAGAACAAAACCAAGTGATTCTAAATCATCTCTCATGCTTTGTTCTACATATATAAAGTCCAAATGAGTGAATATCATGTTAGTTAATCGAACAATTAAAGCAACTTTGAGTGCACCACGAGCTTACCAATTCCGAGATGAGTGCGCCATAAATTTCAGACTTACCTAATGATGATTCCGCTAATAGTGATCCAGTTACTTTTACAAGCTCTAGCGACATGTCTTAAGCGGTAACCAAATCATTTGAAGCATGAGTACATGATAATGCTAGTGTGATTAAACTTTTTGCAATCTTTGGGTTTGCTACATCAATAGTTGCACACATATGCATCGCCCACATTCCAATAGACCCACTCATCTTTGAAATATGGCACATACTCTGATAAAAAGGTAGCATATAAGTCCAAACAAAATCAACAAGTAAAATAGTGGAACTCTTGAAGGGGCACAAAAGATAGCACAAAAGTTAACAGATTATAAATCTATTCAAAAAATTTAGGGCATCACAGTGTAAATTAGTACATCACAGTTATAAAATCTCATTCAAATATTTTATCAAACACTTGGTGTGCAGTCTTTTGTAAACATGTTTTCCATGTATTTATTTCTCAATTTCATTTCTAAATAACTATCCTATACAATGAATCATTTCAATAAACTCTTAAAAAATGAACATCTATAAACAAAGATGATGATTAACTAATCAAATTCATAAAAACAAAAACCTGACTCAGTATGAATAAAATCCTATAAAGATGAAACAACAAGAATCACATATAAGCTTTATAATTGATGTTAAGTAGCAAAAATAACAAAATTATAATCGAAATCGACTACATACCTCAATTAGGTCTTCGATTTGATAAATTATGATGAGATGATATTGTGAATCTAATAACACGATATGATTTCATGTGTTAATTTGATCATCGATTTGACATGTGTTGATAAATCGATAACACAATGAGAGAAAAAATATCGGATCGTGGAATGAGAGAAAGAATAAAAAGAAAAAATGAAAAAAATATGAATTATATATGATAGGTTCGAATTTACAAAACCTTCCCTTTAAGAATGAAAGAAAATACAATTAGGTCCTGTAGTTTGGTGTTAAAAAAAGGAGGGGAAGAGGGGTGATCCAATTGTTGAGATTACTTCTCTCACTTTTCCACCAAGATCAACTTTTTAAAAGAACCAATTTCTATATATATATATATATATATATATATATATATATATATATATATATATATATATATATATATATATATATATATATATATATATATATATATATATATATATAATAAAAAATTTGAGTGCCATAAGCCCCTATTATGACGTCATTTATGATGTCATATTTGTGCGTTGGCACCTGTTGCGTCACTTTATTCTAACTCCCATATTCTAAATCGTAAATTCAATATATTTCGGATTTGAAGAATTAACTCCTATACCACAGTATTTTAAACATCACCTCATATACCTACTAGCCACGATTCCTTGTAATTTGTAAATGTGTCATAATCAGGTATGTTCATTATTGAATTGTTGTTGTAAACCCTAAAATATTATTTGAATTGGGGTTTTTATTTACTATACATTATAAAGACTACTTTTATTTGTATTCGGTTATTTATTCGATAACAGTTTTGAATAATCATTCTAACCACTAATTGAATGAATTATGATTTTTTATTGATTAGAGCATGGTTTTAAAATGGTTATGCAAACCATGTAGAATATTTGCATATACATTTGGCAGTTATGTCTATCTTATATTTGATTTGTGATGAATTTATGGATTTGATTCATAACAAATTGATGTTCGGATTTTGTGTATACTATGTGTTTGATAAAATGTGTGTGAAGCTAATCTTATTATCAATTGCATTAGTATATCCTCAAGAGGTTAAATTTTCGTTGCCTAAAATTGCACGGTTCTATTGATAGTTTAATATATGGTGTGTTTCTTAGTTTATCCTTTTTTCTTTTATTTAACTTATGTATGACTTTCGCTTTTGTTCTCGACATTTTAATCTTTTGTTCTCGACATTTTAATCTTTTGTTTAATACGTTCATAAATTAACTTTGTTTGTCACACGGTTAAATGTTGCCAAAGGTCTTATATTAAGGAATGCTAAAAACATTGTCTATATCTATTTGATTCCATTGAAAAGTTCTTTCTTATCAACAGTCTCTTAAAAAAATGATGCCATCACAGCATCACATGATCGATCTATGTTACAAGCAGTTTTAATTCATCATCTTTGTTTGTTTGTATAGGAATGGATTAATTTAGGTTAATCTCGAGTATAAGAGATAACATAAACATGTATAATGTAGGATGGTGCTCATCGTAGAGTTCTAGAGGGAATGGATTCATGGACGGAGCTTTATGAGGGCAGGGGAGGGTCATGGCCCCCCCAAAATTTCCGGTTGTTATGGTGGATCTGTTCGATTTTTTAGGGATACAAAGAAAATATGTACTTGGTAGCCCTCCCAAAAAAATAGGAAAGAAATAATCACTTCCTATTTTCTTGCTCCACATCCGGTATGTTTGCATTCCTTTTAAAACAAAAACTACTTTGATATACCTTGATATAATTTCTTAATTTCTATACTCATAAGTGCCATCTTTTTGTTATTATCATATTATGATTTAACTACCATGCATATTGAATAATAGCCACGTTCTCTTGTACATGTACATATAAAACTACACACTTAATTTCACATGATTTTTCCCCAAGAGATTTGCTGAAAGTCCCTGAATGGATTGTTCCAGTATCCGGCATCCTGAATTTCGCTATAGAACCGAATTCCAGAGTCATGAGCCAGAGGCTCTCATTTTCTCCATATTTCTTGAAACTTTAGAATCCTTGTTCATTTTTCTTTAATGGATCATGTGTATTTATATTCATGCTTGTGAATCCAGTTTGGAAATTGAGGAGAAAATCAACAAGATCAAGTGGTGTCACACATCTAATGGCGCCATGTTTCTGCTATCCACTAATGAGAAAACCGTAAAGTTCCAGAAGGTAGAATTTTTAAAAAGTTTGATGATACATTTTACCATAAAATTCTTACAACTTTAATGTAGATCCTCAAAAATTTACAAGCAATGGTTTTATCAGTAGTCCAAATGTGCCCACATCATCTAAAGCCTGTTGTGCGAATTTCGTGACTTGTAGAAGCAACAATGGTCCGATCCTGCCTGGTGGAATGACATCTATGCGTTTACCTGTGGTAGTTGTATGCTGGTTGGTTATTTATAAATGCAATAGTTTATTTTTACTTTATTTTTATCTCAATTTCAAAATGTCATGTTCAGGTAACCAGTTATGAAACCAGCCTTGGGATCTAGATCTCGAAGAACATATGCGCATGCCCATGACTATCATATTAATTCCATCTCGAATAACAGGTGTGCTTTTATAGTTTATCATTAGGATTTTAGGTCATGGATTGAGAAATTGATAATCTAAATGTGCTTCACAAGTGTTATTATTTACTGATGGTTTGCCCTCCAAGTTTTGTAGTGATGGTGAAACATTTGTATCAAAAGAATGATCTACGTATAAACCTTTGGAACTTGGAAATTAGCAGTCAGAGTTTTAATATTTTTGATGTGAAACATTCTATTAGATAATAGCATCATATGCTTAAGGCCCATGTATCAGTATGTTGTTATTAAAGCTATTCTCTTTGTTCTTAAAGGTGAAAAATAAAGGCGTTGCTATTTTCCTAATGGAATATGGGATGACTGGAACCCTTCATTATGGGAAGTATTCTCATGGTTTACAAACATTGTATATGGCGAGAATGCAAATCTTGCTTTTCTTGAGAAATACATGGGATCCATATTTGAAGACCGTCCCCAGCCTTGGGCAACAAATGTTAACATAGATGGCATACACTCGGGGAGAATTTCTTGCAATATCCAAAATCCACGGGTAATGGGGTGGGTTTGAGACTCTTGAGAAATGGGCTTCGGGAGCAAGTGCGGGTCATACGTTTGCTTAAGAGACTCAAAGGCAAACTATAGTTTGGTGAATCAAGAGCGAAGAGGTAATGTACTTGCATGTATGTTGAGTGCATTGTAGTGGGTTATACGGGTAATGAGATACATTTGAACGATTATATCATCAATAATCATCATTCACATATGTGTGTAAGATAGTAACTCTTTTTGGATGTGCTCAACCACATTATTGATTGTGAAGTTTTAATTGTGTACTTGGTTTCATGTTGATCTTAAGGTTATTTGGTTAGCCAGTTGCTTTTGCTTGGGGATTTACAACACATGTGTCATGAAAGGGTTATATCTATGTAACTGTTGTCATGTTACAAAGATCATGAACCAAGGTTTGCACCAAGAATTATCAACCAGGTGGAGTAATATTTATTTACAATTCCTAACATGTTCAGTAGGAGTAGGAATACGAGCCTCTCGGAAAACATATGTCGTATTTCTGTAAGACATTTCTATTTATAATTTCTATTTATATATATAGAATCCGGATCGATTGAAAAGGTTTTTATTTTGAGAAGATTGAGAAGGTTTTCAAAAACGATAGATTTTTAACTTTGATTCATGTTTTTCAAGCGTAAAACTCATTTTAATGTGATTAAAATTCAAAATGTGTAAAAAAAATTTGAATCAATGTTAAAAATCTCTCGATTTTGAGATATATATAGAATACTAAATCATCTGTACAAATTTAATGAATCATCATCATAACTCGATTTTAACAATGATTTGTGAATCAAATTTGTGATTTATAGATTCGATTCACCATAAAATGATGTTTACTTGTGAATCAAATAAAAAACATGAATCAATTTGCTCAAATGAAGATTTCTCAATATTCTTAAAATAAAAACCTTCTCAATGGAACTGGAGGCTATATATATATATATTTATATATATATATATATATATATATATATATATATATATATATATACACTGTGGACAAAAGCATTTTGCAAACACAAATTCTAGAAACTGAACTAATCATAGATACTAATAATCAGGGGCGGTACCAGAAAAACTTTTAAGAGGGGGCAAAAGTTAAAAGTGGGTGCCAGTCGGGTCATGTCAATTACTCGACTTTTGTTGCCATAATGAAATCGATTTTACTTTTAGTAAAAGTGTTTTTTTTTTTGTTTTGTTTGCATGCAAGAACCAAAACTAAGAATTGATGATGATATGCACAATATTTAGCACATACTTGCTTTTTATGATCGATATTAAAACAAGTAGTTGAAGTAAAAATAAAAAGTTTGATAACAAAAATTAACAAAAGTATAGAGTAGCACAAAAATCAAACATTATATCTCCACGAAAGTGCAAAGGTCCTTAACCACTATACTATGATGCAACTATTGAAAAAAAATTCAGATTTATACTATTACCCATTTATGGGGGCAAAACGAAATTCTCTGATCAATCGACATTACTCGAGTGAACTTTGTGGGGGCAGCTGCCCACACTGCCCCCATTGTGGTACCACCTCTGCTAATAATCATCTAAGTAAATCAACATATATTAATATTGTACATTTAGTGGAGACTTTTAAAAAATGGCACGTGATTCACGTTGCATGGATTAGCAGCGTACGTCATTCACATTGAAGGAGTAAAGCTACGTAGGCCATTTTTCCTTTTTTCTTTAAGCTGGCGATTTGTTTCAATAGGAAAATAAAAATCAAGTTATATTTTTCAATTGGAAAGTGAAAGAATATAATAGCATAGTTAATACTTTAAAGTAAACTATACAATGGCAAATAAGTTTTTTAAACACAATAAGTTGGTCAAAAACTCGTAAAATACCTAATGATCAAATTGAAACTTGACATGTTTTGTTAGTAAGTTGCCTTTGATATTCAACACTGCTAAAAACGTCAAAAGAGCAATAAAATGTGTCTTCTTTATCGAATAAGTAACGTATACTCATGTTCGAGTATGCCCACTCCTCTATTCTACCCAACACATAAAAAAAATGCTTCAACTTTTTAAGGTCAAATTTAGTTAAAAGCTAGTTTTATATTCTTTTTCTTTTTTTTGTGTGCAAATGGTGAAATATTATTAACTTCCAACTTAACTGTACAAAACTTAGTAGAACTGGAATACAAAGAATTGGACAATCCCTAGTTCTTATACTAAAACAGAACATACAACTATCTATGTTACTATCCAATATCTATCAAAACACTTCATAGATCAGATACTATGCTCTTCTCAGAACAGAGCATTATGAACATTCCAGCAGATTGTCATCACAGACACATCATCCATTCACCATTATATGCACCTTGACCATCTAGCTACATTTCCATCTTACCCTCTTCTCATGCTCACTCAACCAGCATCCACAGTAAGCACAAGAAAAAAGGGTTAATGGCTTCACTAGGCACCCATAACCTCTGCACTTTATGGGCTATACCAGAAGTGCTACATTTCCATTTACAACAATGACTTCACACTAACTGGGAACGCACACCCTATAGTGAGTACCAACCATTACCTCCTTGGTAGTGTATAGCTTGGACCAAGTGGGTTCATCTTACACACCTCACTATTCCAAGCTTCATACACCACCCACCATGCTTACTTACCCTTCATAACTGGAAACCTACTTTATGGACCATTATCAGCTAAAAAACTAACAATCTTCCAAGATACAAGGCCATCAGTTATAGTAAGCACATAGATTTTCTCAATGTTCAGTTCTAGACATGAGAAAATAGGATAAGATCCATCATTATAGTAATCATTTTGCAGGTTACTCAACAAATCACCCTGCACATTCATGAGAGTAGATATAGTCCCATTGCAGAACCATACACCCTTATTGATTCACCTAGTAACTTGATTGTCAATAATCTTAGCACATCAAGCTACTATTACAAGTAGGAAACTTCTTTTTGGTCTTACTTCTCATCACAAAAACTATTATCCAAACAATTTGCAGCAACATCCTCACAAACCATTAAGATAATAGTCCTATGTGGTAAGTTTCAAACCAATATATAAGCCATCTACTTGATACTACTTCTTGCAGATAACACCCCATGTTCTTTCAATAAGTTTGACTGCACCACTATCCTTTACTTTTAAACACATGAGTTTAAGCTTCACAGTGTCCAAGATTGTTTTAACCACATCTTCAGCTTCTTTCTTTTCATCTCTAGAAATTTTGTTGTTCCTCTCAAACCAGATACTATACACACTTGCAGCAAAACATAATCTTTTGACCACACTACCAATATTGTTCCCATTATTACCATTGGCCAAACTTAGGACAATCTCACCCAACTTATTACCATTAACATGAATTCCAGCCTTATTCTTGATCTTATCCCAAATACCCCTTGAAAACTCACAATTGAAGAATAGATGCTCCAAATCTTCAAATTCTTGCATACAAAGATAACATCTATTCACAGAGTAGTTACCCCAGTGTGTCAACTTATCTTGAGTAGTTAATCTGTCTTTAATTGCTAGCCAAAGAATGAAGGTATGTTTAGGGATACACTGTGAATACCACACCAGCTTCCACCATGGTATAATTGTGCCAACAGGTTTCAACTCCTTATATACATTCTTAACTGCAAACTCCATTTCCACACCCTTACTATTCTTCCAAACTACCCAGTCCTTCTTGTCAGTATCTGTCACACCCCCAAATTACCTGTTTTGGAGCGGAATGGAATTCCTGGGGATTGACTGTCTTAGCATCACGATTCTGAGATATATTGAACGACCTAAAGTGTCGTTTGGAAAACACATCGTTTGATTAAATAAAACAATCAGAGTTTACAAAAATAGGTCCCAAATGAAAATCAATTTGTGCGGAAATAAATTTGTTACAATCCAAACGATGTTTTTAAAAATGCATAAATCCCATGTGTGACGCGTCGTCACCACGACTCTATGATAAGTCCACATGCATGCCATGAAGTGAATGCCTTAGATACCTGAGATAAAACATGCTAAAAAGTGTCAACACAAAGGTTGAGTGAGTTCATAGAGTTTGCGTTGAAATGTAAAGCCTTTCAAAATCGTTTATGCAGCAAAGGCATTGCAAATCCACTCAGTTCCAAGTTCCGCCCATACAAAACTTGCAACCTGTGTGTTTACAACCCATTGCCAAAATATGTATAGTTTATGTTCAAGTGCATGATGTCAAATGAATTCACATAATAGTAGATAACTTAATGTATTAATATTCAATTAATATAACACATATGAGTGTTGTTTCAAATAATTCCAAGACATTTAGTTCATGAATAATCCCAAGACCTTTAGCTCAATAATAATCCCAAGACCTTTAGCTCAATAATAATCCCAAGACCTTTAGTTCAATAATAATCCCAAGACCTTTAGTTCCATGATTTATGATATAGAATATGACTAAACATTCAATTCAGATAAACATATAGTTGCAAATAATCATGAATGTAATAAAATTTGATGAGCATGTATCTCCCCCAAAGAGTTTAATAAAAGCATTAAAACAATTGAAAATGGGGCTATGGAAACTCACCTGTTGCAATGATTATAATGACAAAAGTGGATACACAGAAATGTAGCGTGAATCTCTAAACTTGACCTATTATGAATGATATGATATGTAATAAGTCATGATGTAATGTTATGCATGCAATTCGGATGATATCTATACCACTTGTGAATTTGTGAAAATAATATTTCTCGTAGAAATAATCTCTTAACGCCTTGACCATTTTATATTACTCCAAATGTATTTACATTGAAATGATATCCAACGATAATCATTTAGTGATTTATTATGAAATTATAACTTTTCGTCGTAAAATAATGTCGTTGAAATATTTTCATGAAAGTGACTAAACGACCTCGAAAAGCTAGTCGTAAAATAATGTACATCGAGTGTTAAGAAACGAACTCAACGGTTTTGGTAAGCTTGTATCATTATCTCAAAGTTTTAGTGTTCAAGTTTTCGTCATAGAGGTTCGATCATAGAAAAAAGTATAGCTAAAGTATGGTACTTGTGTCCCAAAATATAGTTTAAGGATGGTTTTCGGCAAAATTTAAGTGACCGTATCTTATTCGTTACAACTCCGCTTGACAAATGGTTTGACATTTTGAAAAATATGCTAGGCAAACTTACTTTTACTAGAAGACATCACTTTATATAAAGTACTTCGTCATTGTTAAAAACGACCCTCAACATGGTCCTTGGTGGCCGTAGTATGTGTTTAATAGAAAATATGTTAATTTTGCTAATAGAATAAAGTTACGGCAACTTTTTAAAATGTGAATAACTTTGTCGTTATAAGTCCGTTTTCTACGTTCTTTATATCCACGGAATCGTGATAACATATACTAATATATTTTTGATAAGTCGACACATTTAACAACGCTTAAGACTCATTTTTGACTCGTAAAGTCGAGACAGCTTGCTGAATTTTCTGGAATTAATAGTTTTCGTTAAGCCAAACTTCAAAAATTTATAACTTCTTCGTTATAGCTCCGTTTTAACCCATTCAAGCGGCCACGTTTTCGTTTTAAAGTGTATTTTCCAAATATCTAGCCCAAAATATTTTTCTTACTGTCGAATTTTCCAGATTTCAAAAATATGGACAGACCCTTAATTAGACTTGTCGAAATGAGTTTTTCTCGCGCCAAACCTATTCCCACCAATTCAAATCAACTCCGAAGCTATTCTAATCCTACCATACACCTTCTTAGGGTGTCATGGGTTCCTAGACATCACCAAGAGTGATTAATAACAAGGAGTAATTATAGGATGTCAAATATATATAACTCTTAAAATCAATGTAAAAGTGGTATAAACCTCATGAGACTTGCATGTTTTCTCAAGTAAAATGAAATGACCATAACAATGAATATGAAATAAAAACATGAATATGAATGCTTACTAGTAACTTGATGAGGTTTATGAGCAAAGGTTTTTCCTAATCACCCAAGGTTTTTATTGCAAAACCTTAATAAAGAGTGAGACTAGAGTGTTAAAACCTTGTCTAGAAAATTTTTGGTGAATTCTTCTTGATCCCCATGGTGTGGCCGGTTTGCAAGAGGAAGAGAAAGAGAGAAAATGGTTTTTGATCTATTCTTGAATAATGAAGTGAATATGTTTGTGTTTGTAGATATACTTAGAAGATATTTTGCAAATAAGAGTGAGTCATCCAAGGGTGTCGACACATGCATAAAGAAAATGACTAGTTGCATTTGATAACAATTAAGTGTGTTAATGTAGAGTAAATGTGTAGTTAGTGAAGAATTATTAGTAACTTGTGTATTTATATAAGCATTTGAGGTAGCATTAACTAAAAATAAATTTTAACGGGTCAAGATAAAATATATTGAAGTCATAAAAATTATAAAAATACATTTCTTGCAAAATTTGAGTGAATAAATATTTATCGGGTTGAATTTACGAAAATCGTCGTAATTATTTATACATAACAATTTATATAAGAAATAAATTGAAAACATCGGGTAAATTAATAATATAATTTTTATAGTCTTAAAATGAGTATAAAAATATATTAGGAATATTTTTGGAATGTCGGATCAAATGTTCAAAATAAATGCTTACGCGATAGCGTTTATTTAATAGGAAAATAAACGTTTTATGAAAAATGCAAAACCATGCATGAATTAATATGATGATAATGATGCCAATGAAATGTAGACTAAACTTAGTCTATATGGAATGTCTTTGATGATATGTTCATGAATTCACAGCTAAACCATTACGGTTACGTGAATTTGATGCTCGTAAACTTAATTTACAATAAATGATAAATGATGAAGCATGAATAATGTTTTGAAATATGACCTGAAAATACGAGTTGTCACATTCGCCCAACCAAAAAGGAATTCAGTCCCTGAATTCAGTTCGTGTTAGTCTATCGAATTTTTGAGTTTGTGATGA
Source organism: Chrysanthemum makinoi (assembly GCA_910596185.1). Taxonomy (NCBI): domain Eukaryota; kingdom Viridiplantae; phylum Streptophyta; class Magnoliopsida; order Asterales; family Asteraceae; genus Chrysanthemum; species Chrysanthemum makinoi. The sequence goes on along the minus strand of OU343217.1, from coordinate 51,444,252 downwards.
ATAACGAGGAAAGAAGACATGAAAAGGTGTCGTTATGGTTATCGATGATTTAAAGCGTACAAAACATCATAGTAAAGAAAATATTGGATGAATCTCCCATGAGTAACATTTTGACTTTTATGAATATGTGAAAACCACCTTGCACTAAGACTTATAAATAACTGCTCCCAACATAACATGATCCCTCCGGAATTAGACATAGTTAGCTAGGCTATGTATAATTAAAGAACGATATCCCTCCAGAATTAGACATAGTTAGCTAGGCTATGTATAATTATGGAACGATAATGTGACGTCCGGTTTAGTTGTTATAACTCGATGTTTGAGATCTAAACCTGTATGTGATAACGAATCTGAAGGAAAAGAAAGTACGCTTAATGAGAATATTTTACAACGAGTGGTTTATCAAAATTAGTACATCTTAAGTCATAAGATCCGAATACGATGAAAGACATAAACTTAGTACGACATAGTACATAAGGAAAAATGAGACTGTTGGTTTCCGAACTTCTTCAGTCTTCCGCATTGTTGTGACCATAACGAGCTTCTCCTCCTTCTAATATGTATGCATTCCCATGAGAACCTTCAACTTGTTGACCTTGGTTTTGAGGACATTGATTCCGATAGTGTCCTTGCTCCCCGCATTCGTAACATGTAACTATGATCTTGCCTCTACAATTCCTGGCATGGTGTCCTAGTTTTTGACACTTGTAGCACTTAACAGGACAAAGACCCGAGTGATGATACTTACATCGATTACATAGTGGGTAGGTTCCAAATAACCTCTGCCTTCTATTGATGCAGCAACATAAACCATTGCGGTTTCTTGCCCACTATTCTGTTGTTGATGATGATTAGTGTTACCGTTTTGGTTGTCGTTACCATAACCTCCACGGTCATTTTCCCATTTCCTTTTGTTGTTGCTAGTTTGGTTGTTGTTGTTGTTGTTGCGGTTTGTGTTGATAATGTTTTCCCCTTTCACAACTTGAGCCATGAGTTTTTGAGTTATCATGATAGTTTCTTCAATTGTTTGTGGATCGGAAGAAGTTACATCTCCTTGAATACATTGTGGAAGTCCTCCAATGAAATTTTCCATTAGTTTCTCATTGTCCGAAACCATTGATGGACATAGTGCAGCCAATTCTTGAAACCTCCTAATGTAGGTCTCGATGTCATAACCAACGGTCACTAACTCATAAAATTCCGTTTCTAATTTCTTCACCTCCGTGCGTGGACAATACTTCTTAGTTACCAGATTCTTGAATTCGCCCCACGTGAGCTTGTAAGCGTTTTCGATACCAATAGGTTAGCATACGAATTCCACCATGACATTAAGCCATCTAAGAGTGTACCTGTGGCAAACTTCACCTTGTAGTCATCTGGGCAATTGCATAGAAGAAACACAGACTCCATCTTCTCAAACCATCAAACCATAGCGGTGGCTCCTACGTGCCTTTGAACTTTGTAGGATCACGCTTCTAAAGTCCTTATATGTACAATTTCGAACTCCAGATCCTCCTGCGACTCCGTGCAGAGTAGCAAGTCTAGCAGCTTCAGCAGCAGCCGTGGCCTCAGCAGCAGCAGCCACCGTTGCTCGTTCTTTCCTTAGTGCCTCGGCTATACTATCCTCTATATACCTTTGGATAGCAGCTGGTGTCATTGTTTGGTGGAGCTTTCTTCCGTGCCATAACTCTTCAAAATAAGAGGAAAGGTGAGACGTAGCAAAGTCCCATGTTAAGAATAAGCGCTCTAAAGAGATGTGATGTGAGGTGATAAGTTTGAGGTTACTTTTCAAAATGATCGACGGGTTCCCAAAAGATGGGTTATGAGGTGTCGTAAGTGCTTCAAATGTATGATGGTCTAGTGACTTAATGTGTGAATAACGTGTAACTCGACATGTTAGTGGTGAAACAAAGGAGTGAGAGTGACTTCGCCCTATTTAAAGGTTTATTTCGGCATTCGACGTTATCGATGATGAATCAGCTGATATAAAAATTGTGATAGGGAATGACAAAGCATTCTCCACATTGGAGTAGGAGGAAATGATAATGGGATGGGTATTTAAAGGCATCTATGTGACAATCGATTGAAATGAAAGTAAATAACTCGAAAAAATGTACGTATAAACCGCATGTAAAGTGAACATGCACTTATGATGAAATGATAAGATGCTATAATGATGTAGTTATAGTCTAGGGTCAATGATGCAACCTAGTTCTCTATAACTGAAGCTCGATTGCCAATCTGTCACACCCCAAATTACCTGTTTTGGGGTTCGGAATGGAATTCACGGGGATTGACTGTCATAGCATCACAATTACAGATATATTGAACGACCTAAAGTGTCGTTTGGAAAACACATCGTTTGATTAAATAAAACAATCAGAGTTTACAAAAATAGGTCCCAAATGAAAATCAATTTGTGCGGAAATAAATTTGTTACAATCCAAACGATGTTTTTAAAAATGCATAAATCCCATGTGTGACGCGTCGTCACCACGACTCTATGATAAGTCCACATGCATGCCATGAAGTGAATGCCTTAGTTACCTGAGATAAAACATGCTAAAAAGTGTCAACACAAAGGTTGAGTGAGTTCATAGAGTTTGCGTTGAAATGTAAAGCCTTTCAAAATCGTTTATGCAGCAAAGGCATTGCAAATCCACTCAGTTCCAAGTTCCGCCCATACAAAACTTGCAACCTGTGTGTTTACAACCCATTGCCAAAATATGTATAGTTTATGTTCAAGTGCATGATGTCAAATGAATTCACATAATAGTAGATAACTTAATGTATTAATATTCAATTAATATAACACATATGAGTGTTGTTTCAAATAATTCCAAGACATTTAGTTCATGAATAATCCCAAGACCTTTAGCTCAATAATAATCCCAAGACCTTTAGCTCAATAATAATCCCAAGACCTTTAGTTCCATGATTTATGATATAGAATATGACTAAACATTCAATTCAGATAAACATATAGTTGCAAATAATCATGAATGTAATAAAATTTGATGAGCATGTATCTCCCCCAAAGAGTTTAATAAAAGCATTAAAACAATTGAAAATGGGGCTATGGAAACTCACCTGTTGCAATGATTATAATGACAAAAGTGGATACACCGAAATGTAGCGTGAATCTCTAAACTTGACCTATTATGAATGATATGATATGTAATAAGTCATGATGTAATGTTATGCATGCAATTCGGATGATATCTATACCACTTGTGAATTTGTGAAAATAATATTTCTCGTCGAGAAATAATCTCTTAACGTCTTGACCATTTTTATATTACTCCAAATGTATTTACATTGAAATGATATCCAACGATAATCATTTAGTGATTTATTATGAAATTATAACTTTTCGTCGTAAAATAATGTCGTTGAAATATTTTCATGAAAGTGACTAAACGACCTCGAAAAGCTAGTCGTAAAATAATGTACATCGAGTGTTAAGAAACGAACTCAACGGTTTTGGTAAGCTTGTATCATTATCTCAAAGTTTTAGTGTTCAAGTTTTCGTCATAGAGGTTCCGATCATAGAGAAAAATATAGCTAAAGTATGGTACTTGTGTCCCAAAATATAGTTTAAGGATGGTTTTTGGCAAAATTTAAGTGACCGTATCTTATTCGTTACAACTCCGCTTGACAAATGGTTTGACATTTTGAAAAATATGCTAGGCAAACTTACTTTTACTAGAAGACATCACTTTATATAAAGTACTTCGTCATTGTTAAAAACGACCCTCAACATGGTCCTTGGTGGCCGTAGTATGTGTTTAATAGAAAATATGTTAATTTTGCTAATAGAATAAAGTTACGACAACTTTTTAAAATGTGAATAACTTTGTCGTTATAAGTCCGTTTTCTACGTTCTTTATATCCACGGAATCGTGATAACATATACTAATATATTTTTGATAAGTCGACACATTTAACAACGCTTAAGACTCATTTTTGACTCGTAAAAAGTCGAGACAGCTTGCTGAAGTTTCTGGAATTAATAGTTTTCGTCGCCAAACTTCAAAAATTCATAACTTCTTCGTTATAGCTCCGTTTTAACCCATTCAAGCGGCCACGTTTTCGTTTTAAAGTGTATTTTCCAAATATCTAGCCCAAAATATTTTTCTTACTGTCGAATTTTCCAGATTTCAAAAATATGGACAGACCCTTAATTAGACTTGTCGAAATGAGTTTTTCTCGCGCCAAACCTATTCCCACCAATTCAAATCAACTCCGAAGCTATTCTAATCCTACCATACACCTTCTTAGGGTGTCATGGGTTCCTAGACATCACCAAGAGTGATTAATAACAAGGAGTAATTATAGGATGTCAAATATATATAACTCTTAAAATCAATGTAAAAGTGGTATAAACCTCATGAGACTTGCATGTTTTCTCAAGTAAAATGAAATGACCATAACAATGAATATGAAATAAAAACATGAATATGAATGCTTACTAGTAACTTGATGAGGTTTATGAGCAAAGGTTTTTCCTAATCACCCAAGGTTTTTATTGCAAAACCTTAATAAAGAGTGAGACTAGAGTGTTAAAACCTTGTCTAGAAATTTTTTGGTGAATTCTTCTTGATCCCCATGGTGTGGCCGGTTTGCAAGAGGAAGAGAAAGAGAGAAAATGGTTTTTTGATCTATTCTTGAATAATGAAGTGAATATGTTTATGTTTGTGTTTGTAGATATACTTAGAAGATATTTTGCAAATAAGAGTGAGTCATCCAAGGGTGTCGACACATGCATAAAGAAAATGACTAGTTGCATTTGATAACAATTAAGTGTGTTAATGTAGAGTAAATGTGTAGTTAGTGAAGAATTATTAGTAACTTGTGTATTTATATAAGCATTTGAGGTAGCATTAACTAAAAATAAATTTTAACGGGTCAAGATAAAATATATTGAAGTCATAAAATTATAAAAATACATTTCTTGCAAAATTTGAGTGAAATAAATATTTATCGGGTTGAATTCTAAAAATGCGTAATTATTTATACATAACAATTTATATAAGAAATAAATTGAAAACATCGGGTAAATTAATAATATAATTTTTATAGTCTTAAAATGAGTATAAAAATATATTAGGAATATTTTTGGAAGTGTCGGATCAAATGTTCAAAATAAATGCTTACGCGATAGCGTTTATTTAATAGGAAAATAAACGTTTTATGAAAAATGCAAAACCATGCATGAATTAATATGATGATAATGATGCCAATGAAATGTAGACTAAACTTAGTCTATATGGAATGTCTTTGATGATATGTTCATGAATTCACAGCTAAACCATTACGGTTACGTGAATTTGATGCTCGTAAACTTAATTTACAATAAATGATAAATGATGAAGCATGAATAATGTTTTGAAATATGACCTGAAAATACGAGTTGTCACAGTATCAACTCTAGGTTCCACAAGACTTGTCACATTGTTAAATTTACTATACCACTCAGGAGGCCATACCCATTTACCATTACTGATTAGATCATTAACATTTAAACTGGGAGCCAGTCTAGCATCATAAAGGTCTCTGTTATTGATGAATTGACTCAGTGGGCCTATTGAACTCCAATTATCAAACCACATTGATGTACTCCTTCCATCCCCAATTTTATTCACTATTTTGTCTTTGATTTTATCTCTAATCTTCAGTAAGTTTTTCCATCCCCAGCTATCATTAAGATCAACCTCCACATTCCAGAAATTCTTACCCACGAGTTTCCTTTGTATGGATCCATTTCACCCACAAAGTATCTTTCTTAATTGCAATATTCCATACATGTTTTGATAACTAAGCTTCATTCCAAGTATAAAAATCTTTCAACCCTAAGCCCCTTGGTCTTTTGGGCTACACACAGACTTCCAAGCTACTTTACACTTACCTTTTGCAGAATTACCTTGATTCCATAAAAACTCTTTCAATAGCCTATTGATATCTTTGATGACAGTCACTAGAAGTAGAAATACCGAAGCCCAATATACATGAATAGATTCCAATACAGCTCCAACAAGTTGAAGTCTACCAGCATAAGACAAACTCTTATTTTTCCAATATGTAACTCTCTTCCTAATTTTATCAATTAAACTTTTACAATCAGCAATCCCAAGTCTTTTAGATAGAAGAGGCACTCCAAGATACTTTACTGGCAATTTCCCAATCATGAAAGGGAGGATATTAAGAATAGCTTGCTTATCACTCTCCTGCATACTACCAAAGAAGATAGTACTTTTTGATAGGTTAGGTAGAAGACCAGAACATGCACTAAACTCCTCAAGGGCTTCTTTAATAACTTTGACAGAGGAGATATCACCATGACTCATCACCAATAAATCATCAGCAAAACAAACATGAGTGAGTTCCATTTCCTTGCATCCAAAATGATATTGAAAACCATGGCTCCTGTTTATTCTCCTTTTCAGAATCAAAGTGAAATTTTCCATAATCAAAGTGAACAAATAAGGAGAAACTGGATCACCTTGCCTCAAACCTCTAGCCCCTTTGAAATATCCTACTCTATCTCCATTCACATTGATGGTAAAAGCAGTTGTAGTTACACATTGCATGATCCATTCAACCATTTGCACATGAAAACCAAATTCCACCAAAATTTTCCTCAAAAAACTCCAACTAATTGTATCATATGCTTTCTGTATATCTATCTTAAGAGCAATTCTTCTTCGGCCATTCTTCCTATTATATCCTTTCATGATTTCCTGAGTAAGTAAAATATTGTCTTGAATTTGCCTCCTAGGGATGAAAGCACTTTGGTTACAACTCACCAACTTATTCAAAGTAGGCTTGATTCTATTAGTGATGATCTTGCTAACACACTTATAAAGGACATTGCAACAAGCAATTGGCCTGAAATCAGTGCCTTTGTTGGGTGTTGGAATTTTAGGAATAAGAGAAATAAGAGTAGCATTAAGCTCACCAAGTAACTTCCCATTCGCAAAGAACTCCTTGATAGCACAACACACATCAGGACCAGTGATACCCCAAGTTTTCTTGAAGAATGCAGAAGAAAAACCATCTGGGCCAGGGGCTTTAGAATCATCTATGCCAAACATTGCTTTTTTAATTTCCTCCTCGGAGATGCTTCCCACCATAATACTAGCTTCTTCCTCACCAAGTTTTTTTACCAAAAAGCTCAGTAAAATCCAATTCTTCAACAGGCATTTCAGTTCCTAAGAAGTTAGCAAAATGTTTAACAAATTGATGAGCCACTTGATCACCTTCATAGTTTACTCCCATATTATCACAAACTGAGTGAATTTTTCTTTTATTGTTTTACGCCCTTGATTACCTTATGAAAAAAGTTAGTATTCCTATCACCTTCACAAAGCCATTTGATTTTTGCTTGTTGAAACAAAAACTTCTCCTCATCAGATTCTGCTTGAAGAAATTCCTCTAACAGAACTGCTTCCTCCTCTCTTAACAGTTTATCATAAGGATTTTTATCAATCTCAGTTTGTACTTCTTTAATTTTATCTCTAAGCTTCACAACTCTAGTATAAATACTACCTTTTTCCCACCCTAATTTGTTCAAAGGATACTTCAATTGTTTCAACTTCTTCACAACTTGATACATATGAAAACCATTAACCTCCTTATCCAATTCATTCTTAACAATAGTAACAAAATCTTTCTTCTCAGTAATAAAGTTTGCAAACCTGAAAGCCTTCACCTTGTTTTTAACATTTGTTGGCACACACAGAATAGCAAGGACTATGATCAGAGATGATATAAAGGAGAAAAGTGGCATGACTCTAGGGGTATCTTGTAATAAACTCATTATTTGACAATAATCTATCCAGCTTCTTCAATACACCTGATTCATTACCCCTTTTAACTTTGTGTAGATTCTTTGTCCAAGTAAAGTTGAGCCCTGAATTGCATATATCAACAACTTCAATCCTGTTAATACACTCTTGAAAATCCAGCATATCAGTTGTCATTCTAGATCCTCCACTGGAATGTTCATTAGGGCTAAGAGTAACATTCATATCTCCTGCTATACCCCATGGAAGATTATTCACAATACTACTATCTCTATCCAAAGCACTCCATAGTTCCTTTCTATCAACTCCTGAATTGGCAGCATACACAAAGGTGAAGTACCTTTTAAACTTATACTCAGGAGCTTGAATAGTACAAAAGATAGATTGACTTGTCCTGTTTAGAACTTGAATTTGGACATCATCACTATCCCATCCTAACACAATCCTACACCCCTTAGAACAGAATTGCATATTGGATACCCATTCCCATCTGTTAAACATTCTATCACAGATTCCATGAAGCTTTTTAGCTTTTAACCTTGTCTCCAAAATAGCACAAACTTTAAGCTTTTCACCATTAATAAGATTCATAACCTCTTTCTGTTTCTCAGAGGTTCCCATTCCTCTAATGTTCCAAATTCCAATTTTGAGATCCATATCAGAGGTCATTCAACACCCTGCTCTCCCTACCATTCACCTCCACATCATTCAAAACTTTTGCCATACCACTTGTACATTCATTGACATCTTCTTCAACAGCAACAATCTTTCCCTTCTGCATTTCATTATTTTTACTTTCCTCCCCTTTATCTTTAAAATATTGAATCATATCATCAGTCCACTTGCTCATCTCTAAAGGAGTAGGCTGTAATTTCTTACTCAAAATTTGATCAATCATTTCTCTTCCCTTCAACATACTCAAATCTTGGGTTTCATCATCTGGAATATCATTGAGGACTGAGTATTTGTTTGCTGATTTTTTCAATGCTTCCATATCCTTTTCATTCACTTTCCATTGTTTTTTGTTCTCATTATTGCTACTCTGCCCCTTCTCATTCAGATTACTTCCATTCTCCTTTTGTTTTTTCCTATATTCTTGCCTCTTATATCCCATGTATGTATTTTTAAAATCATCCTTTGTCTCTTGGTTCATACTTTCATTCTTTTGTGTTGCAGCATTCCTATAAGTATTGCCCTGATATCTATTGTTAACTCTCCTACCTTGTACACCTCCCTCATTCCTGTCTTCAGCATTCTTTACTTCTTTTGCCTTATCATTCTTCTCCTTTTCAATTTCAACAGCATCCTTAGGTCTAACAGTACAATGCAGCATATCATGACCAAATACTCTTCAATGCGCACAAACAGGAGGCTTCCAATCATACACCACTTTCACAGACTTAGTACCTTTCACATTATGATCTTTATCCTTATACTGAATTTCAATACTCTCTTTTAAACACTTTTTAGCTGATACTTCAACAAGAACTCTAGCATAACCAAGATTACCGATACCTTTGTGACATATAGTGGCAGTCATGCTATCCATTAGAATAGGTACACCCACACTACTGGCTAAAGCACTTAATCCATCCACTCTCCAAGCTTCCAAAGGAATATTCACCATCTTAACCCAAACAGGCAGCTTCCTAGGCTCAATTCTCTTCATATTCATTTCTGGACTCCATTTTTGCACAAACAATGGTTTGTTATTAACCATCCAAGGTCCCTTTTCTAGCACATTCTCCATACCTTCCTTATTTCTAAATTTGAACATAAATTGACCATTATTACACACAATATCTTGAACTCCAAATTTACTCCACATTCTCCTAATGTTGTACCTCAATTCATTAGGATTCATACTATTACCCACAAATTGGCCACATACAGTTAGACTCCATCTCTCACTTCCTTTCAGAACAATCATTTCATCAAACACAACAACTTCACTTCCTAAATCAGTAGTTACAGTTGGAATAAAGTTGAGTTTATTAGGGATTTCATCTTTAGTGACCATATTAGCATATGAAACAACATTCTTATTCATACTATCACCCACAAATTGGCCACATACACTTAGACTCCATCTCTCACTTCCTTTCAGAACAATCATTTCATCAAATACAACAACTTCACTTCCTAAATCAGTAGTTACAGTTGGAATAAAGTTGAGTTTATTAGGGATTTCATCTTTAGTTTTATATTCTTAATACCACTGGTCAAATGATTGTTAACAAAATGTACCTTGCGAATTTTGAGAGCTTTTTGAACATCCGTATTGTTTCCCCAGAATTCTGTAAATATTTGAGTAGCTTATTACTAGGCAAAATATGAACAAGTGATTTGTATCTGTTGGAAAATTTAGTGCACTTGTGGGATTAGTTCACACCTAGTAATGGGTCCATAAGGTCCCTGAACACCCTGACTCTTTTAGTGGAAAGTACTGCTAGTATTATAAAGTACTGCTAGTGGAAAGTCTTTGCTAGTAGAAAGTACTGCTAGTTGAAAGTATTGCTAGTATTATGAAAGTACTGCTAAGTGGCAGTTACAACTGCATAATGACCACGTTTAATTGGTCATGTAACCACTAACGACTATAATGGGGATAATTATGAGGCGATTAATAGGGCGATTAATTCTCATAATTCCATTTGACTAGCTAAGAGTATTTTCCTATAAATAGGATATCTGATCATGCATGAAAAAAAAACACACAGAAAACGATTAACACTTCTAAGCAAAGGGGTTATTGAATTGTGCCTAATTCTATAACTACATTTGGTCTTATCCCAAGTAGATATTCGTGTAACCCAGGCATTAGGGTCGAATAGTTTACTTTGGAAAGTGATCACACGATTCCAAGTGATATCCGGTAACCACCTAGTGGTATTGTTGTTGCCTTGATTATCTTACCATGTTCTGGGCTATTACTACCAACAATCAAAGTAAACTATTTAATCAATGGCTGCTGCTGCAATGAAACACATGGCTTCAAACTTTGCCAAGCTTGATAAGTTTGAAGGGGTGGACTTCATGAGATGGCAGAAGAAGATGCACTTCTTGCTGTCAAGCATGAGTGTGGTTTATGTGCTAACCACTCTATTCGATGATGGGGATGATGCTCGTGGAGCGGTCGGGAGAAGGAGCAAATGGGAGAATGATGACTACATATGCAGAGGTCTTATCCTCAATGGTATGTCTGATTCTCCGTTTGATATTTATCAGAACTTTGAATCTTCCAAAGTACTGTAGGATTCCTTGGATACCAAATATATGGCTGATGATGCATCAAGTAAGAAGTTCCTTGTAAGTAATTTCAAAATTACAAAATGGTGATTCAAGACCGGTTATGGAACAATACAATGAACTTCTTGGTATACTTGGAAGGTTTACACAACACAATATGCACATGGATGAGGCTATTCAAGTCTCTTGTGTCATTGATAAACTTCCCCTTCTTGGAAAGATTTCAAGCATACCTTGAAACATAAAAAGGAGGAGTTAACTCTGGTTGAGTTGAAGTCATCTGGCATTGAGGAATCTCTCAAGGTGCGGGATAATGACAAGCCAAAGAGCGCAATCTTCTTTGGTGCATCTGTTGTCAATATGGTGGAGCATAACAACTCCACCAGGAACAATGACAACAAAGGCAAACGCAAATATCATGATAACACAAGGGCAGATCCTAACAAGAAGGCAACACCTACTTGTTGGAAATGTGGCAAAAGCGGTCACATTAAAGGGATTGCAAAAGTGTTAAGATTGGTGGTAAAGCCAATGGATCGGGCACTAATGGTTCGAGGAGTGGTGGTTCTTCCAACTCACCTGAAAGGTCGAATATGGTTAATAAGTCTTTTCGGATTTATTATGTTACATATGTATCTGAATCTCATTATGTGCAGGATGATGATGTTGCGTGGTGGGTTGACTCGGGTGCAACAGTTCATGTGTGTAAAGATAGAAGCTGGTTCAAGACTTATGAATCACTGAATGATGGTTCTATTCTTCACATGGGAAATGAGTCAACAACCTTGGTGCATGGTCGTGGTTGTGTAGATCTTAATTTTAGTTATGGAAAGATTGTAACTTTGTTTAATGTTATTCATGTTCCCGATATCGGGAAGAACTTGGTTTCAAGTAGTATTTTGAATAATCATGGATATAAACAAGTTATTGAGTCGATAATTTTTTCTTTCTAAGCATGGTGTTTTTATTGGTTTTGGTTATTTATGTAATCAAATGTTCATGCTTAATATTGCCTTTGTGACTTGATGTGGAGGCATGCTAGACTTGGACATGTACACTATAAGAGAATGCAAGATATGTCTAAGGATGGGTTAATCCCAGCTTTTGACATGGACACTGAAAAGTGTAAAACTTGCATGTTGACCAAGATAACCAAGAAACCTTTTGAGGGTGTTAGTCGTGAGACTAAGCTCTTGGAGCTTATACCAGATGACTTGTGTTTGCATGCCACTCCTTCTATGGGGAATAAGAAGTACTTTGTGACATTTATTGATGATGCTTCAAGGTTTTGTTATGTCTATATTTATACCAAGGATGAAGCATTAGATAAATTCAAAGTGTCTAAAAGCAGTTGAATTACAACTTGGGTCCACGATCAAGATTAGGATGGGGAGGTGAGTACATGGATACTCTGATTTTCCTGTTGGTATAATCCATGAAACTTTATACTCCTCGGCAAAATGGTATTTAAGGAAAACATGGTCTGAAGGAGATGGTTAATTCCATGTTATCCTAATTGAGTCAAGGGTTCGGGGTGAAGTTATTTAACACTTGCTATTTATTATAGGGTTCCCAACAAAGGAACAAGGTTACAAACTCACTAAAAGGAAACAATCTGAACTATCTTAGGGTTTGGGGTTGTAGGGCATTGTAAGACTCCGATCCAAAGCTAAAGACTTTGGGTGAAAGAGGCACTGATTGCATCTTTGTTGGATATGCTGAGCATTCCAAGGCCTTTAGGTTCTATGTTATTGAACCTAATGAATATGTTTAAGTTAACTCAATAATTGAATCAAGGGATGCAAACTTTGATGAGAATAGATTCATCAATCTAGACCAAGTAGAGGATTCCTAATGGAACTCATCATCGAGGTCCACGATGATGAACTCGTGGTCGATGAGGTTGTGGTTCAACAACATGAACCTATGCTCGGGGAAGAGCAAAAGGGTCGAAAAGTCATGGAGAGTTTCAACTATACTTGGTTGAAGGAACAGGGATGATCTCGACCAATACTCCTATTGGTTGAGAATTCAAGACATTTGAAGAAGCAATGAAGTCCAGATATGCTTTACGGAAAGAAGCAATCAATGATGATGGATTCCATCATGGGAAACAACACTTGGTGTTGGTTGATCTACCACCGTTGCAAGCCTCTAGGTTAAATGGATTTTCAAAAGGAAAATGAAGATGGAACTATTAAAAGTTCAAGGCTAGACTAGTTATTCTTTAAAAAGTAGGGGATAGACTATTTGGATACTTATGCCCTCGTTCGATCGGTACCATAAGCTGGCGATTGCTATGGCATATTCACAACGATTATTCATCGATGGATGTGACGGCTTTCTTGAATGGTGAATTGGAAGAGGTTTTATGAACCAACCTCGGGCTTCATCATGCGGCAATGAAAACAAGGTGTGTAAACGATCAAGTCTCTTTATGGACGGCAAAAGCACCTAAGCAATGGCATCAAAAATTTGATGAAGTGGTTTTGTCTAGTGGTTATGTTCTTAAGCGACAAATGTGTATATAGCAAATTTGATGGCAAAGGTCATCATTTGTCTATATGTTAATGACATGTTGATCTTGGTAATGACCAAGTTGACGACAAAATTTTGTCATCAAGGTTCTCCATGAAGGACATGGGGAGGCTGATGTTATCCTTGGTATAAGGATTAAACATGAAAGTAAAAGAATTTATCTCTCAGTCTCATTATATTGAGAACGTGTTGAGGAAATTCAATTACTTTGATTGTACTCCAGTGAGTACACCTATGGATACTAAGCTAATGCCTAATAATGGCAAAGCGTATCTCAGCTTGAGTATTCTAGGGTGATTGATGTATGCCATGACTTGGACGATATTGGTTTTAAAGGGAAAATTGGCGGTATACTAGTAATCCTAGTGCTCATCACCTATACAAGCATTTGGAGAGTCTGAAGTATTTGAAGAGAACTATGGATTATAGTCTCTCATATCGGTTACCCATCGATGTTGGAAGGATACATGATGCAAGTTGGATCAGTAACACTGAAAGACAATTAGATCTACCGTGTTGGGTATTCCTACATGGTGGAGGTGCAATTTCTTGGGCATCCAAGAAGCAAACTTGCATCACCGGTTCAACAATGGAATCTGAATTTATGGCTTAGCTCTGGGCGGTAAAGAAGCTGAATGGCTGAAAAACTTGCTTCTTGAGATTCCATTGTGGCCTAAACCTATAGCACCTATTTCTATCCGTTGTGATAGTGCAGCTACATTGGCTAAGGTTTATAGCCAGATGTACAATGGTAAGTCTAGACACTTAGGTGTCGGACATAGCATGATTCGTGAGCTTATCATGAATGGGGTGGTATCTATAGAGTTTGTTAGATCTCAACGGAACTTAGTGATCACTTGGCGAAGGGTTTGGCTAGAGACTTGGTTATAAAGCCTGCTAAAGGGATGGGTTTAAGTCCAACTTAGTCACTGAATGCTAGGACACCCAACTCCTCGAGAAAACTTGGGAGCTGAGTTCAATGTGTAAAGCCCCGAACATTCGATTAATTTGGAGCACATGTTTTGTTTACATCCCAAGGTTGTGCTCGAAACTCTGAAAGGAGGATGAAGTCTTTACTTCTTAATGGTTAATTTTCTCGAAAAAGTGCTTGGCGGAGCATGAATAAAGAGGAACCACCTATGTAAATGTTGAAGTTTTGCGCTTAGGGAGCTTTTGGACTTTTAGCTTTTACAACATTTATGAATTTGGATATGGACACATGGCTTGTATAGTGTCAGGAGTTGATAAGTGTTTGAAAACTTCTGTGTCTTTAATCTTCAGGTATTCAAATGAGTTGAAGGGTTCAATTCTTAGAACACCCTGATTCTCGAATATTTGAACGTGTAATGTACTAAGATGGAAATTCAATCCTCAGGATATTTTCGTTTATCCACATGTTTTGTTTAATGTTTGTTTTTCATGCAAAGGAAGTGAACTAAATTTGGGGAGGATTGTTTGAAAATTTAGTGCACTTGTGGGATTAGTTCACACCTGGTAATGGGTGAGGTGGTACGGAGTGTACACCCATAAGGTCCACTGAACACCACGACTCTTTTAGTGGAAATCTTGCTAGTATTATAAAAATCTTGCTAGTGGAAGAGTCTTGCTAGTTGAAAGTCTTGCTAGTATTATAAAAGTCTTGCTAAGTGGCGATTACAAGCTGCATAATGACCACGTTTAATTGGTCATGTAACCACTAACGGTTATAATGGGGATAATTATGAGGCGATTAATAGGGCGATTAATTCTCATAATTCCATTTGACTTGCTAAGAGTATTTTCCTATAAATAGGATATCTGATCATGAATGAAAAAAAAAAAAAAAAAAAAAAAAAAAACGATTAACACTTCTAAGCAAAAGGTTATTGAATTGTGCCTAATTCTATAACTATATTTGGTCTTATCCCAAGTAGATATTCGTGTAACCCAGACATTAGGGTCGAGTAGTTTACTTTGGAAAGTGATCACACGATTCCAAGTGATATCCGGTAACCACCTAGTGGTATTGTTGTTGCCTTGATTATCTTACCCTGTTCTGGGCTATTACCACCAACATTATCGTCAATATATAGTTTAATACATACATAACATCTACGACAGAAGAGTTAACGGACAAGTTGGTTCTGGATTTACTAGTGCATAAAACTGCCTCAACGTATTGGATAAGTTGATATCGCCTATATATGCACTTCACAGTACGTAAATTCAGAATAAAGTTATATTGCATGAAACTTTAATGGATAGAATCACAGTGATTCTCAAATTTGTTGAAATATATGAATACCTCGTTCACACGTTGAAGTGAAGGCTATTTGTACGTAAGCTATTGCTTGGATCAGCGTATACGTAGTTACCACGATAGCCTGATATATTATACATATATATATAACGCAATCAAATAAATTATTTGACTTAAATCGCATAACGGAATAGTTTAGACATAGTATGTTACTAATAGCTAGCTTTGTTAACCTTATAGATGTCATCTGATATAAGTGCAATCATCTTAAATTAAAATCTGATATAGTTATTAAATGTTTTGTACTTTGGGCTGTAAACGAACTGGACGAACATGAACAGAGTCATGTTCATGTTCGTTTATATAATTTTAACCGGACAAATAAACGAAAACGGACATTTAAACGGACGAATGTTCCTGTTCATGTTCGTTTATTAAGAAAATGAGTTGTTCATGCTCGTTTATATTCATTCATTAAGACACTAAACGATCGAACATAAATGAACATAAACAAACAAACATAAACTTTATAACATTATGCACAATATATTGTTTTCTACGTGTTGTTTGTTTAGACAAACCAATTCTATAATTATACAAAGAAAAGATATGATATACGTACATAAATGAATGAACCTAAAAGAACACATAATCGGACGTTCACAAACATAAATGAACGGACGTGACTTTTGTTCATGTTCATTCATTTAACTAAACGTACGTAAAATATTGTTCATGTTCGTTCATTTAATAAAAAAACGAATATAACAAACTTTTCTTGAACGGATCATGAAATGTTCAATAAACGTTTAGTTCATTTACAACCCTATTTGTAGGTTCTTAGGTTAGGTTAAAAAGTTAAATATATGAAGCTTGTGACAATTAGAAGTCGAAGTTAATGTTACCCGCATTGTTTGCTTATAGTTGTGAGTAAGTCTTGAGAACCATTGTGAGTAAGGGTGTGTTTGTTTCATTAAGATGTTTTGGGTCTGAATTTGACTACCACATCTTACTGGTAAGAGGTGGCTAGAAAATCTAAATCTGAATGAAATAATGTTGTTTTTTTTGTATAAGTGTCCGAATGATTTTAAGTGCTCGTTTTTGCAATTTGTTTATTAAACCAACGCAATGCGATAATAAGTAACTTATGTAAATATGAAACAAGATTTTTTTATCATAAATATAACATAGTTAATAAACAATCAAATATATTATATAAAGTTTACAAAACGAGTAAGAGGCAGTAAGACAAGTCTCCCACCTCTTAATGAGTAAGATGTTATATGTCCAACTGGATCTTACTCAAAAGAAAAAAAACAAACAACCAAAACATCTGGCCTCCTCTTACTGGTAAGAGTAAGAGGGCTAGTAAGACTTTAAAAAAAAAAAAAAAAAAAACACACCCTAAGTCTTGAGAACCATGCTTTCATTAAGTTTGTACCCCATTTTATGTAAAGGTTTTGAAATTGTCGACTTTTTGAGAATTACGAGCTCTAAAATAGTATAAATGATTTAACGGATGGAAAAAAGAGTAAATGCTAAAATATAGTTTTTTTAAAAGTTGATGCAGAAATATATTGTTGTTTATGTATGGTATGTAAATCGGTTTAGAGATGGGATGTGAGTGGTTTTGTTGTTTGGTTTCCCGTGTTGAACGGTAAGGACCCGATGAGATTGATATAAATAAAGAAGCTCGGGTAACACTTAAAAAAGAACCATACTTACACTGTTGTGAGGCAGTATTTGCCCAAGTGTGCGAAAACTTATGTGATATTGCGTGTTGCTCTCCTTTTATAGAGAGGCTTGTAGGGTTTAGAGATAAACCTCTCAGGAGTGATCAACGGCCGCCAGGGTGCCAAGTGTTGATCATCCGAGAGCAGATAAGGAGGACATATTTCATGCATCCTTTAGCTCGTAGTGGTGTATATCGTGCGTACATACTGTACGATGTCAGATGGTACATCTTAACAACTAGTGACAGTTGGGGAGCAGTAGATTTGTCCTTACCCAATCAGGCCTGAGAGGTCTATCCAGGCTCTACATGACCAAGGATTTAAGTCGGGCCTTTATCTAGTGTTGATTGGGCCTTGGTGATAGGCTTGATCCGAGCGTTTAATTAATGGGCTTGGGCCATTAATATTGATATGTTGTCAAGTCCCCCTAGTCTAATATTAGATCATGTACTTATGATGTGATGTTGGACTTTATGTACCCAAGTCCCCCCGGTTTGTGCATGTGCTACCGGTTCGCCCTAGGCCCTTTACTCCCAGGCTGATGGTCACGTTTGTCTTTTATAATGATGACTAGATGCAGTATTTTTGCCTCAATCAGGGTTGTAAGCTGAGTTGGGAAATGTGTGTACTCATTGTTTTCATGGGGAAGTGTATGAATATCCTGCTTCAGATTTATTCGCTATCTTTGAGATTTGACGCGTTTTTATTATCTTTGAGACTATAGACGGTGTCATCCTGACATTTTTTGAGCTGTGTGTATAATGCGTCCCTTCTACTGTACCTGACGTGTGTTAACGTTAGTTGTACTCATGCCTTGCAGGGTATTTGTCACGAGCTTTGTTGGGAATTACAATTGAGTTGATAAGACAAAATATGAAAGATGAAGGACTTATGAAGACAAAGAAAGACAAGGGACCTACTTGGCAAAGAAGTATTTATTATCTAGTCCCTTGTAGTCATTTGTAACCCTAGTATCTTTATTATATAAAGAGATATAGGGAATTAGGTTTATGTGTGTCAAACAATGTAAACATCAGACAAAAGTGTGTGTGTGTAGGTCTAGGGCGTGAGTATGTAAACGCCTAGACTAGGTGATAGTCGACTTGTAGTGTTTAGCCCCAAGGATCATTGATCCCTGTTGTGTAACCGTCTTAGAGTTGATCGTCTAGGATTGGGGCTATGGATGTGTTTTGTAGAACACATGATGATGACGAAGAAACCTTAATAATAAAGTTTGATTATTCCGCTGTGCATATATATTGTTCATTGTTATTTGTGCTTTATTGATAATCCTAGATAAGTTCTAAACAACCTAGAGCATCGATTCTAACACGCTTCATTAAATATATCTGACCCAGTGGGTGTTTGCCAACTGTAACTCACTGATTCATTTTATTTGCCTATAAATAGGGCTAGAAAGGTTGGGAGGTTACAACTTGGAATACTTAGAGCCTTTTTCTCCCATTTTTCCACATTATTCCCAAACCCTAAAAACATATTCCAAGAAGGTTTTCTCTTAGGATTTTCATTGTATTGTTTATGAAGGAAATTGTTTTTCTTCCGTTGGTTTTCGTGGTGTGAGATGAAGAGTAGTCATTTTGATGGCGAAGACGTTTTTGATATGGGATCCTTTACCCATGTATGGGGGTTGTATAGGGGACACTTGCTCCTCTTCCATCCTTGTATAATGTTACTGGTCCCTAAGAGTGATCTCATTAGAGTTTTACAAGTGGTTGTTAGGATGGAAGGAGCGGAGGGTCTTGCATCGTACTTTCTATCATCGTTCGAGTCTTATCAGGGTGATTTGGTCATCCTGACTAGAAACTCAAATGTTACACCGTATGGTTCAGGTGGCCCTGTTTAAGTCTGTGGGAGACTTAAATGTCACATTATATGTCCGTGTGTCATCATACGGCATTTCATAGCCGGTGATGTCTATACGGTGTCGGTGAATGTGACATTTAAAGGTCTCCCATGGGCATGAAGGTGAGGCTACGAGAATCGTGGCCTACCTTAGGGACCCCCTCTTCTCGACCTATCAAGTGTGCTTTGTTGCCCCGATGCGAAGTCAGGATGTTACACCACATTTCAGAGGCGGGTGACGTAGCCATCTTAGGTTGTGATTGTTAGGAGTGAAGTGACGAGGGCTGCCCGAATGAATTTGGCTGCTTTGGTTGAGTCATCACTCCCCCTTTCGATTTGCTCATGGCCGAGGTAGACGTTACTTGCGAACTTCGGTCACCCCAACTTCAAAAAGGTTTAATTTTAAGCGTGGTGGGATGACCTACTTGTCACTATTGCACTCTTTGGCTTAGTTTCAGGCCTTGTTGCCCTTTGAATCAGCCAAAGAGTGGAACATTAGCCTAGCTTTAAATAGGTTAGAGCCTGATCTTGTCAGGTCGCTTATTATCTATTGTAAAACTTGTAGCCAATTGTTTGTAATCTATAATGTATCAAGATTGTTTTGTAGAATGTACCATGCATGTATGATCCTGGGTTTTGTAATAGGGTGGTTTACCCTGATATTAAAATTAACTGTTCGTTAATTATTTTGTATTTACCAGGCTCGTGTAGGCATGTGTTTTTAGTTAGGATGTTGTAACCTTGAACTTTTAGTGAAATTGGCTTGTCTAGCCAATTTACTGTATGTGTGTGACCAGGCTCGTGTAGGTCTTGGTTTTTAATTAGGATGTTGTAACCCTGAACTCTCAATGAAATTATCTTTAAAGCCAATTTATTCTATGTATTGTTATTCCTATGTTTAGATGAGTTAAACATGAAGAATATTTCACGACTAAAGTTTGTTTAAGTTTGACACGATAACAAGTACTTGTGTTTTGTTGTGCACATTATAGCTATATTCCAGCAACTCACTCATGGCAAATTGTGTGTATGTGTACCTTCGAATAGGCTTGCGCGACGAAACCATATCCAAGGTGTCGTCGGGTGCATTCCCTGCTATTTGACCCGTAGGCACCTTTTGTTAATGAGCATATTCATAAAGGCTGATTTACATTCAAGTAAATGCTTGCTTCTATGAATAGTCAGTTAAATGTGACACTTTACAAAAAAAGTGTTGGATTTGTCATTGCATATTTATAGAAATAGTGCAGATATCCTAGCTATTAGAAGCCTTGGTTTGATTAACAAAATAAAGTAAAACCCACCTAAGTATAG
The DNA here is from genome assembly GCA_910596185.1 of Chrysanthemum makinoi. Classification (NCBI taxonomy): domain Eukaryota; kingdom Viridiplantae; phylum Streptophyta; class Magnoliopsida; order Asterales; family Asteraceae; genus Chrysanthemum; species Chrysanthemum makinoi. The sequence continues at coordinate 51,423,508 of OU343217.1, read as the reverse complement.
CATGACAATCAGATTGTATGCTTGCCATTAGAGGGGAAAATGATCCCCCTTAGATGATGCCTAGAAGGTAAGGATTGTTTTTGTTGAGTGGTCCACCTTTAGATGTAACATCGTTTGAGGTTGGATGTGTTCCATACTAGGGGAATGTCATCCCCTTCAGGTGTTGTTAATAGGTAGAAACCATTGTAGTTTTCCTGACGAATGATGTATGTCCCCTCCCAATTGGGAACGAGCTTGCCCTGACCTGCGACCTTGCTGACCTCGTTTCTACGCATTACATGGTCGCCAGGTTTGAAAGACTCTGGGCGGACGCGTTTGCTGTAATACTTTGTCATTTTGTTTTTTGAGTGTGGTAGGCGGATGACGGTCAATTCGCGCTTTTCCTCGGCTAATGCTAGGTCCAGCCAGAGGGAATCATCATTTTCATCCTCGTTTACCACAAAAAAATCTTTCTTTTTGGATGAGCAATTCCATAGGTGTTACGGCTTCAGTACCATAGACCAGGCTGAAGGGTGTTTCACTTATGCTTTACTTTGGTGTGGTTCTGTATGCCCGATACGCTTGAGAGCTCGTCCACCCAACAAGTTTTGTATTCCTTCATCCTTTTTCTCTATGCCTTTCACAATTTCTATGTTTGCTACTTTTTCCTGACCATTAGCCTGAGAATGGTAGGGAGATGTAGTAGCTCTAAGGATACCCTGATTTTCACACAATGATTTGAATGGTTCATAGACGAATTGGGTTTTTTTTTTATGTTATGAGTGTTTGTGGCGTGCCGAATCGAGTGATACATTGATCATAGACAAAGGTTAATACTTTTATTAAAGTGATGGAGGCTAGCGGTTTTGCTTCGACCCACTTGGTGAAGTAATCTATGGCTACAATCATGTGTTTTACATTTCCAGGGGCAGCTGGGAACGGTTCGCATATATCGATGCCCCATTGATGGAATAGCCAGGGTGCAGTAATAGGGATGAGGTTGTGTTTTGGGACGCGTTGAACATGGGCGTAAACATGACAATCCTGACATGTTTTGAGCTCAGCCTTCGCGTCTTGATTTACTGTTGGCCAGTAGTACCCCATCCTGATTGCTTTGGCTGCTGCGCGTGACCCAGTACATGCCGCACATTCCATTGTGTATGTCTTGAATGATTGTTCATGCCTCTGTTGGTCAAACACATCTTGCCATTGGACCCTTGAATGTTTTGTGGTAAAGAGTGTCATAATCTCTGATGGAGTACATGATGGCCTTGCGCCTGATTCTTAGTGCCTCCACTTTGTCAGGTGGCGAAATACCTTGAGATAGCTAGTTGAAAATAGGGGTCATCCAAGTGTCGTCTGTCTCGACCTGGGATACTTCCGCATGTTGGAGGATGGACTTCTCGTTGATGACTTCTACTAAGACCTCTTTTCTGAAGTGTTTGAAAGTAAGAGTAGCACGTTTGCTTAGACCATCTGCTCGCTGGTTCCGTCCCCTTGGGATTTGAGTGATTGAGAATGATGTGAGGTATGGCAGGATGATTGACCAGTGCCAAGTATAGTTTCGTTGGCTTATCTTTTGCGGTGTATTCACCCCGTACTTGCGAGGTTACTAACAATTAGTCTGTGAATACCTTGATTCTTTTTACTTCCATTGTTTTGGCTATGCGTAAGCCTGATAGTAGCGTTTCATATTCTGACTCATTGTTTGAGGCATCAAAATTGAACTTCAGAGCATACATGACGTCGTGCCCCGATGGGTTTGTAAGCACTAACCTGCCCCTGAACCTTGTTTACATGACGCTCGGTCAGTGTATAAAGTCCAAGCTTCGTCATTAAGGCACATGGGTGTTGGTTGTGTTTTCAACTTCTTGCCTTGTATTTTTGGAGGCGATGTATCGATCTCGGTGAGAAAGTCTGCCATGATTTGCCCTTTAATTGAGTATCTGGATTCAAAAGTGATCTCATGTTCGATTAGCTCGATCACACTTTTTAACATCTTTGCATGTATACTCGTTGTTCGATAGAACTTGTTCCAGGGGCTTGTTTTGAGGACGCATATCAGATGTGCCCAGAAATACCTTTTGAAGCATTTGGATGATAATAGTAGGGCGAACACCAACTTTTCCAATGAAGGGTAGCTGACTTGTGCATCTAGCAGAATTATGCTAAAGAAGTAGATTGGTTTTTGGACCTTGTTTCGTTCCGCTAAGAGTATTGATCCGATTGACTCCTAGGATGTTGTCAGGTACATAATGAGAGTTTCACCTGGTATTGGAGCCATTAGGTTGGGTAGTTCGTTTAGGAACACCTTGAGGTCTTGAAATCAAGGTTTTTAAGATCGGGATCCTACTTAGGATCGTTTTCGTTTTTGCAAGATCGTGATTGTAAGATCGGATCGAGATTCTAAGATCCTACTATAACGTCATTTTTTAATAGTCTTTGTAATATTATTCAAATCTAAAAATTACTATATATCATAAATAATAAAATTACATGAAATTTTTATGTAAACATTGTCCTAAATTATCAAGATTGAATGTTTAGGAAGAATGACATGTTGTTTTCTTAATTCTACTTAAAGATAACCCATAACTTTGTGATTTTTTTGTTTGCGGTTCGAGAAATGTAAGATCGGATCGGATTAGATCTTAAGATCCTACAGTCAAGATCGGGATCCTGTAAGATCTTAATCTTTTTAAGATCCTACGTAGGATCCGGATAGTTTTTGCTTTGTAGAATCGTAAAATCGTAAGATCCTAAGATCGGGACCCGGATCCTGACAACTATGCTTGAAATGACACTTCAGCCTCTTCCGTCCACTCGTATACCTTTTTTCTTGTTGCATTCGATTAATACTTTGAAGAATGGCAACTGCTTTTCTGATGCTCGTGAGTGAAATCGGCTGAGAGCTGCGAGTTTTCCGTTTAAGCTTTGTAGCTCTCTCAAGTTCTTGGGAGGAGTCATGTCTAATACTGCCTGAATCTTTTTGGGGTTTGCTCTGATTCCTGTGGCGTCAATTACGTGACCCAAGAACTGACCCTCTTCCACACCGAATGTCCACTTAGCTGGATTTAGTTTCATGTTGATACGTCGAAGGTTTTGGAAGGTTTCTATGATGTCACGCAATAGGGCATCCTCTGTCTTTCTTTTGATAACAATGTCGTCAACATATGCCTCGAGGTTGCACCAATCTCAGATTTGAACTCTCCGTCTACCAATGCTTGGTAGGTGGCGCCTGCGATCTTGAGACCGAAAGGCATTTTTGTGTAGGAATAGAGACCCTGATTGGTGTAAAATGCCATTTTGTCTTCGTCTAACTTCTTTATTAGAATCTGATGATATCCTTTGTATGCATCAAGGAAGCACTTGTATTTGAAATCAGCTAACGACTCTACCTTCCAGTCGATGGGAGGGGGTAGTTATCTTTTGGACATGCCTTGTTTAAGCTTGTGAAGTCCATGCACATGCGCCATGTGCCATGTGCCATTGACTTTCTTGACCATGACTGAGTTCGAGAACCAGATTTGATATTTGACTGGTCGTAAGATATCTGCCTCGATTAGGTCCGTGACCTGGGAATCCATGGCCTAAGAGCGTTCTAGGGAAAGACTGCATCTTTTCTACCTGATAGGTGGTGCATATTAGTTCAAACCCAGGTTGTGCTCTGCTAACTCCCTGGGAATGCCCTTCATGTCTGAAGGTTGCCAAGCGAATACATCAAGGTTGTTTGTATTAACTGGTCTAAACCTGGGGTGAGAGGTCGACTCCGATTGTGATTGGTTGATCTGAGTATTCGGGGTGTATGACGACATTTACCTGCTTAGGATTGTCTCTCAAAATAGGTACCCATGCGATATCTCTGATGTTACTTTCTTCTACCGCGGCTGCCAGACTTGCGTCTTTACTAGGGTAGTTAAATTTTTACTGTAGCAATTCCTCCTTATGTTGGGAACTCTACTAAAGACCTAATGGTGGAAACTTCCATGCCGAGATTTTGAAGAGTTGTCCATCCGAGTATGACATTGTACTTGGATGTAGATTTGACTATATGAAATTGTAACAAGATTGTTCTCGACAGCGGGTATGTTCCTACTGTAAGCTCTAAAGTGACTACTCCTTCAGTGTATGGGGTTTACGGATTGACCTTGTTAATACAAATAACCCGTAAAACGTTTATTTATATTTTACCATCTTCTAATGTTTTGTCGATAACAAACGTAAAATCATTTTAACGAAACAAATAGAGTACGTAAATTGTTTGAGTTAATAGTTTTATAACACACTTACGTTTTCACATAAAACACTAAAACAAGCTTAAGTGATTTTATGATTTAGATACATATGTACAACAACTAGGGTTTAAATATTGGGTTAACATATACTTAAACTAAGTATACTAAAATGGGTAAAAACATGTAAATACTAAAATGGGTAATAAACTAGCAAATGGTATTGACCCATAACCCATGGTTTTATATATACCACCTAACCAAGTTCATTATATCTAGAAAGAAAACCATGGATCAACCCATAACCCATGACCATTTTGCTTCTAACACGACTTTGTAAGTATGTTTGTACATTGCAACCATCTCCTATCAACGATGATCATTATCTTTCCGATCACGTAATGGTACCTCTTACCAAACGACCCTCTAAATGGTTCATGGTCAATGGAGAGCAACCGGAAGCTCTCTCGGACTCCTCGGCCGGTGAAGTAGAAGAAGATGATGAAGATGTCGACCCCGTAGCCAACATCAAATTGGAAATCCTTGAATACCACAAACAACTTCCAACCATTCCAAACGAGACCGCGAAATTTAAGCAATTGAGGGGCATGATTCAAAACCTCGCATACAACCTCACTAAGCCGTCAAAAGGAAAAGAAAGGATTGACAAAAGAGACAATAGGACTATGCTTGTTTTCTTTATCTTATGTTTGGATGATTACATTTTAGCACTTTCGGTTTATGGTTACTTGGATATTGTCTTTAACTAGTGTTTTGTGATAAACATGCTTGTTTCTCTTGTTTGTCTTTGGATTTACTAGTGTGCATAAATTGCGCATCATTTACGTGTTGGTTCGATCTGCAAATGCGGATCCTAGGATTAGCCTAGCCGGATCCCTCCCTTGAGGGAACCGTGGGATCCGTGACATTAGATCAGCAATACAGTATTCAGTACATCAAAACAGCTTTCTAGATAACATCACATTAGCTTAGCATATGATTTTAGAACCCAACCAAGTCCACTTCAAAGATGAGAAAGGCTTAGACTCACTAAAGGCTTACTTAAGATCTTAGTCTAATTTTATCAACACATCTAAACTCACCATATTTCCGCTTCACCTAGTCACACACTATTTCTCATCTCTCAAAACACTTAAAGAGGACAATCTAAATAGTTTTAGGAAATTGCTTCTAGTCATTTCTATCTCAAAGTAAGACAAAAATTAGTTTTTCAATTCTTGTGATTTTTAAGAATTTTTCTTAATATCACCTCAAGCTTAAATCTGATCACTAGGATCATTTATTATGACTTGACACCTTCATAACTCTTAGTGTTATCCTTGGACATCCATTGGTAGTCATCTTGTCCCATCCCTCTTCCATAAAAAGCAATCATTTGCTATAAATCATTCAAGTACCCTTTCATCTTAAACACTTAGGAGAACCGAAACATTCAAAATGAGATAGGGTTTAGCTCCTAGAAACCTCATTTCAAACTGTCACAGCTAGAGCCGGATCCTAGGATTAGCCTAGCGGATCCCATCAAGGAAGGAACCGTGGGATCGGGTGGCAGTTTTATATCAAACATAGCTAAAACAATCATTTCAACTCATCTTCCTAACTCAAACACTCCATCTCATCTTAAATGAGTTCCTAGATCAGTGAAACTCTGAATCTCAACCTTGTTCATGTTAATCATCACATTTCCAAGAACATTAGTGGATTAAGTCTTAAATGCAATTGCAAAGTTCTTCCCTTTATAACCCATATTGCCAAGAACACTTTAGTCATCAAACACAAACATAATTATCGGCAATTGCAACCATCCTCCTTAGTCATCTCATCATGAGAAAAGCTCCTAGTGATTACTCATCCACTCAAGAACCACCAAAGAAACTTGCTAAAATCATACACGAAGTTTCCTCAATCGAATCATCTCTGGTTAAGTCCACCAATGCTAGGATTTCCCTACACCAAGGAAACCAATCAAACTAATTCCCAAGAAGAGTGTTCCCACTAAGATTTCATCACCAAATTCTACTATACCAAACATACCCTCCACAACTCAACCAACATCATTAGTGCCTAGAGCCACCTCACAATCATCTCCACACTCTCACAATGTAGAAGATTTACCCTCTTGGCCATCTCATCTTTCACCATTACCAACTAATTCACTTGAAAAGATTGAGCTACAAAATCAAAGTGTTGAATCAACACTTGCTCCAAAAGCAAACTCTATCATTCCTCCCAATAGTCCATTTTGGATTATGAGAAGACCTCAAAGGCAACCACCCTACCAAATGGAAGTTGATGCTTCTTTACCTCTACCCTCAAACATTGTAGAACCACCACTTAATGAGCCTCCACCAAATCCTCCTTCATTTGAAGATCCTCAACCCACTTCACTTGAACTTTCACTTCAAGAAACTCAAAACCATGACAAGGATTGCTATCATTGTAAACATGTTGAAAGGTTGATACATGAACTACGTGAAGAGCAACGTTTCATGTTTTATCACCTCCTCGAACGTTTTGAAGAGGTTAATCAGCCTAAACTACAATGAGCATCACATTCAAAAGCTCAAACTTAGAACGTTTAGGAAACCTTGATCATCATTTAGTTTTAGTTGAACCTTGAATTGGGGTAACTCATTTAGCATTAGTAGCACTTGTTTGGCTAGTTCATTCTCTTAGTTTTAGAGATTTGGCTGTGTATCTCTTGTTTTATTGAATGAATACTTATATGCTATGATTATTTTGTGTTGTGCTTGTTATATTGTACATATATCTCATTTCCTTAAATAACATTACTTGACATTTCTTCACTGATGAAGATACTGTCAACAGATAGCCAGATCCCTCCCAAATACCTAGACGGATCCCTCCTTGAAGGGAACCGTGGGATTCGTGGTACAAAAGCACAAATTTCTACTAACTTGAGTCTTATTTGCAGGAAATTATGCACTATACTCTTGTTTTCTAACCTTTGTTTTGTAGTTATTCAAAATACACATGAAGATATTGACACCATAAAGCTAGGGGAGCTTTGTGTCAAACAACATTGCAAAATCATTTGCAACTTAATCCAATTTTGGATTACACTTCATAACACCCCATTGCAACATTGCAATATTCAAGGGGGAGCACGCTTTCGTCTTAGGCGAACCATTTGCAAACTGCAAACACAATTAGTTTATATTACGTTATGTCCTTGACGCCTTTTTCAAAAGGATGGACTCGTCAAGGGGAGTTAAGACGAGTACCATTCCCGTCACTTGCTCTCTTTACATTTTTACATTTTTTTCTTATAAAAATTGTGTTAGTTTCTTTTAACACTTTTGTTTTAGACAAAAGGGGAGAAGAAAGAAAAAACTACAAATTCAAACTTTTACGAATTTTAGATTTTTCCTTAAAATAATTTTATGTTTTGTCATCAAAAAAAGGGGAGATTGTTAATACAAATAAGCCGTAAAAACGTTTATTTATATTTTACGATCTTCTAATGTTTTGTCGATAACAAACGTAAAATCATTTTAACGAAACAAATAGAGTATGTAAATTGTTTGAGTTAATAGTTTTCTAACACACTTACGTTTTCACATAAAACACTAAAACAAGCTTAAGTGATTTTATGATTTAGATACATATGTACAACAACTAGGGTTTACATATTGGGTTAACATATACTTAAACTAAGTATACTAAAATGGGTAAAAACATGTAAATACTAAAATAGGTAAAAACATGTAAATACTAAAATGGGTAATAAACTAGCAAATGGTATTGACCCATAACCTATGGTTTTATATATACCACTTAACCAAGTTCATTGTATCTAGAAAGAAAACCATGGATCAACCCATAACCCATGACCCATAACCAAAAATACCCATGGGCAAAGAGGAGCGTTCCACGGATCCCGGCTTTGTGCTAGCGGATCCCAAGTGGAAGGGATCCGTGGGATCCAGAGCAGGTAGAGAATTTTCTCTATAAATAGAGAGCCATTTCTTCCTTTCTATGTATCACTTTACACACATACTTCCCCAAAGTATTCTAACCCTCTAACCTCATATCTAAGTGATCTATGTAGTTTGTCTTTTGTTTTTGTGTGATCTTCTAGGTTCCTCTTAAAGGAGAGATCACCACTTCTTGAAGACGTGCAAGCTCAAGTCCATGAGTTGTCATGCTTCGTCATCATCAAGACAACTAAGGTTCTCTTGTTGATAGTTCTTCCTTTCTTCATAGATGTTGGGTTGAAGGCATTAGTGAAGAATGCCGAAAGTGTCAAGATGAAAGCATTAGTGAAAGATGTTCATCATCCGTGTCAAAGCATTAGTGAAGAATGCTAAAGGCGTCAAGACGAAGGCATTAGTGAAAGGTGCCAAGCGTTGTGTCAAAGGAATTAGTGAAGGATGCCGAAGAATCAAATCAAGTCGCATTTGGGAAGAATGCCTAGGTCATATAATCGATGAGGTGCATCGTTATACATATAAGTATTTGTTTTTTTGTTTCCAAGGATGGTGATATCCTTGATGAAGGTGTAACAAGGAATTTATCTCCTTGATATTAGGTGTTGTGTCGTGAAGGGTAGTAGTTCCTCCATAATGGAACTAGGTGCTTAGCCTAGTACCTAATAAAGAGTAGGCGACGTTGTGATAGGATTAGTTCTCCTAAGGTGTGAAAGAACTCGGTGGTTAGCCTAGCACCGTATAAAGGGTGGCGGCGTTGTGTTAGGTGTGGTTACGCCTTGGTGTGAAAGAACTTCGGTATTTAGCTTAGTATGCAGGAAAAAGGTTAAGCGGCGTTGTGAAGGCTTCTCCGCCACAAGGAGTTGGTGTAGTGATTACGAACTCTCGAGTAGGTGACTCGGGGAGTGGAGTAGGGAAAGGAAGGTGTCCTTGTAGCCGAACCACTATAAATAACTTGTGTCGTGGTGATGTGCTTCTTACTCTTTATATTTCATTACACGTTTATATATCTATCTATCAACGTCCAACATAAACAATCAAATAGATTGACATAAGTCGATCTAAATATTTAAAAGGAAGTTTTAAATTGGTAAAAGTATTCAACCCCCCCCCTTCTAGTTTTCTACAGACCTAATGTATTCTAGGAGCTTGTTGAAATAGTGTTCGTACATTATTTCTACTGAACTCCCTCCCTCTATGTATTTCTACTCACCCTATTTAAGGCTATCATTGTTGGTATGACCATTGGATCAGATAATAGTATGAACGCGTAACACAGAATGCTTCTCGGTGGGGTACGTTGCTAGGTCTCCATGGCCTCATTATTTCTTTTTGTGCCTGAGTGTCATGATCGGATCATGTTGACACTCTCCATCTGTCCCCTAAGGGATTTTGGTTTCTTTTGGGTATTGTTCTCTACCATAGGTTGTGTGCCAGGGTAGGTAGATCTGGGTGGACAGGCTAGATGCTCTAAGTGTAAACTAAGTTGCATGTTATATCCGGGGAGTGGGCTAGGAGGGGATGTCATGGTGCCTTTATGGTATGTTATACTTGGGGTAGTTCCCAATTAGTGGTTTGGTCTGATTGCTATATGTGAAGTAATACGGATAAAGAAAGTGAGTTGGCATGTGTTTACCTGAGTTTTTCCCGATAAGTGTGTGTATCGTGACCTGAGTTGTACGTTTGTCGGACTCCTTTCCTGACATCTTTCAGCATCTCTCACTACCCCTTGAATCCCGTGTGTTCGCTATTTTCGAGCTTTTGTGAGCGACCTGGGAGAGTGGTATCTCCCATAGAACCATGTTGGCTTCTTTGAGAGGAACGACGTAGGCAGGACTGTAAGGTCAGCTGCCGCATATCTTCCTCGTTGGTTTGTTTGTCTTGCTTCCAGGTGGTTGGTGAGTCTCCTTTTTCGGGGTTTTGTTGGTTTTCTCCATGTGAGAGAGGTTTTCCACTCGGATAGCTCCGAGGTGGTTTTTGGTTGTTTCCGAAATTTTAGGGTGTTGGCACGAGCCATGTTTAACCAAGAAACTAGTGGTTTTCAGGGAAAACATTCAATTTTTGAGTGAGAAATGAGTGAAATAGGTGAAAATTTTCATAAAATTTATGGCTATTTTGTATCATGTTCCTACGGATGGCACGATGTTTACATATGGTATGTAAATCGGTTTAAAGATGGGATGTGAATGGTAATGTTTTTTGGTTTCCCGTGTTGAACGGTAAGAACCCGATGAGATTGATATAGATCAAGAAGCTTGGGTAACACTTAGACAAGAACCATACTACACTGCTGTGAGGCAGTATTTGCTCAAGTGTGTGAAAACTTATGTGATCTTGTGTGTTTCTCTCATTTTATAGAGAGTCTTGTAGGATATAGAGATAAAACCCTCGGGAGTGATCAACGACCGCAAATGTGCCAAGTGTTGATCATCAGAGAACAAAAAAGGAGGAAAAATATTATCCGTCCTTTATCTCGTAGTTGTACTTGTCGTGCGTCCCCAGTGAGCGATGTCTGATGGTACATATTAACCACTAGTGACAGTTGGGGAGCAGTAGCTTTGTCCTTACTCAGTCAGGCCTAATAGGTCTTTACAGGTTCTACGTGGCATGAGATTTAAGTCGCGCCTTTATCAAATGTTGGTTGGGCCTTGGTGATAGGCTTGATCTGAGCGTGTAATTAATGAGCTTTAGCCATTAATATTGATACGCTATCAATTATCATATAATATTTTAACTTATGATTGTATTGCTTTTTTCAGAATTTGAGAATAGAGCATATTGCCGCATGGTATTTTTAGCACATTGTCATATGCTTTCATTAGAAACTTATTATGATGCATACGGGTGTTTGAATAATTCTCATATTGTCATATGCGTAAAAACAATTGAAGTGTTTCATTATATAATGTTGATAATATTTATTAATAAAAACAATGTATATGTTTTTTTAATATAAAGTTTGGGAGGTATTTGGTAAATTTATTAAGTTAATACAAAGCATGAAAACTTATAAATTTACTTAAGTACTTATAATTTATTTAAAATTTAGCGGCTAAAGTTTTATTATTTATCCCTTTATTTTCTTAGTTTTTTATTTATAAAGTCGACACATGTGTTTTTATATATAATAATTTTGTTTGATATAATTTAGATAGGTTTTATCAAATTAAAGTCAATGTTGACTTTTATTTACCAATAAAAAAGCTTGATTTTAAAATTAAGCTCTTTAATTACTTAATAGAAAAATTGATTTTCACTTTTGCTTATCTACTCTTTTGGAAAGTAAATAATGTTAGTGGCTTACATTTGGTATAGTCTCTTCCACATATGAAATGTTGTAGTTGATTAAAGGGACAAGATATTCCCGTCCCCCTCCCCCCCTTATATCTTATATTCCCGCCCCCCCTAATTTTTTGCCTTTTTTTTTAATAATTTTGTTTATATCAAAAAACTATAAACCTGAAAATGCGGAACATGAAATATAAAGTTTAATAAGTCAAACGCTTAAAACTGTCAGAAATACGGAACAGAAACTGACAAAAAATGCGTGTTGTACTGAAATAAATGGGGGACAAAGGGAATCAAAAGTACAAACCCTCCCTAGTATGGACGGTAGGAATAGTACATCCCTTGATTAATTTATGACTAATTATAAGTCAACGAAAATTAAAGATTATAATTATATATTCACCACATGTCTCGCGTGCTCTAATTTTTTTTTTTATTGGAAAGCTAAAGGATTTTTCATAAAGCTCAACCATTGAAAACACACTTTGCATAAGAAAAACTAAAAAAAAATAAACACCACGCCCAACTTCACAAGTTTCTTAATCTAGATTAAATGAGAACTTTCTAAAAGTTATAAAAATGAGAACCAACTTATACCTTATCAATATTAGTGGCCAAAGCCTACTAAATATACGTTCGAATTAAGCCCAATGCCCATCAACAAACACTTGATAGCAACCCGGCTTATATCCCAACCCACGCAGGGCCTAGTAAAACTTATCAGGCCAGATTGTTTACACAATACTATTGCTCCCCTACTGTCACTAACTGTTAAGATGCATCATCTGACACTGTACAGTGGGGATGCACGACAAACATCACTTTGTACGAGCAAAGGAACACTGACCACCTGTCCTCCTTGTCTACTCTCTAGATGATCGACATCTGGCTTCCTCACAGCCGTGGATCATCTCTTAAAGATTTATCTCAAAACCCTACTTGCCTCTCTATAAATAGAAGATAACACACACAACTTCACAGGTTTCACACACTTGGGCAAATACTCTATCACAACAATAAAATAAGGTCTAATTAGGATACATAGGAAATGTCGTCTACATTTCATGTTCACCAAACTAAGTCATTAGATCATTGCACTTATAAACGTATTGATAAAATGTAGTAAGATTAATATGGTTAACACTTTATTCTTAATTTGATCACAAGTGTGGTTAATTAGTTTAATTTACTTTTATTGTTTTTGAAGTTTAATTAATTAAAATCGTGTCATCGTGTTGTTCTCACAATAGGTATCACATACAAATTTTATTAGGTTACGGAAATGGTAAAAAAAATACCCCGATTAAAATACGTATATCTGAGACAAAAACTCGCCCTTATAAATAATAATAATCAAAACATCATAAACCTCAACGTTGACCTCATCCATTGTAAAATCACGGAGTGAAAGACATGTTTTCACAAAGAAGGCACCTTTGGTACTTCAGTAGGGCGAGCTCTTTGATAGTGACTTCCTCCGGGGCGACGAAAGGATCCCAAAATATCAAGATGTAAATGATATGGCTAAAATACCAACATAATGTGTAAGTTGACCCGCAAAAAATGCATCGTTAACTTTTTCACAGTCAAAAATATTGCCCCTTACCCGACATTATTGTCAATATTTGTCACTAGGTTACAGTACCAGATTATAAATTTAGGAGCAATGATACATCCACATAAAAGTATCCACAAAAACAATCCACTCGCTGAGGTGTCAGCGGGTGATTGGTTTTTGTGAGATGTGGATCCCACAAAAAACCAATCACCCGCTGACACCTCAGCGAGTGGATTGTTTTTGTGGATACTTTTATGTGGGTCTAGCACTTGTGATCAAATGTCAATATCTCGTAAATTGAATGGCCAATATATAAGAAGAGAAATTATGTATGTCATGTGTCAAAAACAAATGTGCTTACTGTCCCTTCATTGATCTAACCAATCTAAACATTCATATGAGTATATGACACAAGCCTTGCACTCATTATGCCGATCTGTGTTGTTTTCTTGGATTGGGTTTCTAAACTAGTAAGTCTTTAAGTCCTGATATATCGCCATAAGACTAATAGTAATGGTGACCCTAAAAGCATTGACTGTGGGAGATGTCGTGTTTCGCCCTGGTGATGTGGCAAACTCGTTGGAGCTCGCCACCACACCGCCACCTTTCTTTGTGCCTCGCCAAAGAAAGCCTCTTCTTCTGCACGACGAAGATAAACTTTGTACGTAGATGAGAAAAGTGGCAGGCGAATTCTTATTAAACGTTTATTTTTTATTTTATTTTTATATTTTTTTAATAAACAAAACATAATAATAAAACTTGTAATGTTTTTTTAGTTTTGGTATTGTAATGTTTAGGGTTTAGATAAATGAATGGAAACTTATTTTCAAGTACGAAGAACCAAATAGAAGACAAACTTTTATTTATTACAAAAACAAAGCAGAGTACTACGTTGCAAAGAAAATAAAACACATAGATTAATCTGTGTTATAACCCTCGTCGTAAGAAGAATACCCCTCCGCAAACATGCCCTCTTCCTACTCTCTTTCCAAAATGTCAAACAAGTTGTCCTTACGCTCTTATTCTTCCCTTGATTGCTGCTTCCTCTCGTGCTTCTCTTTCTTTCATTTCTCTCAATACTTCTTCATCCTGAAAAAGTAGTCGTTGTTGTTCCTCAGTAAGCTGAAACGGATTGTGTTCTTGAACAACGCTTTGGTAGGAGAAGCTTCCAATATGTTCGCGGGTGGGAGGTTTTGAAAAAATACCCCAAATGAGAGGATTGAAGATAAAGTGTTGGGGATTGAAGATAAACTAAGTATCGTTTTTTTTATATCTTTATTTTAAGTTTCGTATGTTTTTAATATGTTGTATTTTATTTTTAATTTAATGAGTGAATTTTATTTTATTTGAAAAATTGAATGAAAAAAATATATATGTTATTTGAAAAAACTTGTTGTATTTAGTTGTGATAAGGGGGGTTGTGTTATGGTGATGTAGCACCCCGTGAGGCCCATAAAAGCTTGTTGTGCTTGCCCACCACACCCAATGCTCTAAGGGTGACCAGACTAGTTTGCCACCTCAGCTTCTTTCTCTACGATAAAACATATGACCAAATGTCTGTAGTAAGGCGACTCCGATCACAACAAAAAACATCCCACAAAAATTAAATAAAAAAGCACTCACGCACAAAATCCATGCAAACCTTTTGGTCGCTTTTGCAACCCAACCAACCAAAAAAGATGTGTGTGTGAGAGGGGGGGGGGGTCCATTTGGCTAGAATGACCTTTGCAAAGGTCTACATTATGATCAACCTAACACACTTGAACTGTTAAATGAATTCGATACATCAACAATATAAGAGGTGTTAACACTCTTTTAAGCCAAAAGTTAGAGTTAATTACATAAATCGTTCTTATGGTTTGCGGAAAATTACGGATCCTGTCCCTGTGCTTTTTTTTTTACGGATCCTGTCCCTGTGGTTTATGATTTTTACGGGTCTAGTCCAAATTTCGACCCGACTCCTAACGGTCGTTAAAAAGGACTTAACGTGACATAGATTCTAACGTGAGGGCCAACATTATATTTTGGTTTTAACGATCGTTATACAAACCACATGGACGATTTATGTAATTTACTCTTTAAAAAAAATAAAGTTTTTGCTTTTTAATTTTATTATTCTATTTTTATTTTATTTTATTACGATTAAATTTTTTAATAAAAAAAACTTTATTTTTAAATTTAATTTTAATTTTATTTTTATAAATTAAAAAAAACAAATTTTAATTTTATTATAATAAATTAAAAAAACTATTTTTAATTTTTTTTTAATTTTATAAAAAATCAAAAATTTATAATAAAACTAAAAAAAAATTAATTTTAATTTTATTATAATATTTTTTTTAAACTGTTTTTTCTTTTAAAAAAATTAATTTTATTAAAAAAATTAAAATATAATTAAAAAAAACAAAAAAAAACATTTTTTAATTTTATTATAAAACGGATGAAAGCGTATAAAAAAACGTTTTATACGGTTTCGTTCATTTTTGTACGTTGTTTTCATACATTTTCATACAAAAATGAAAGAAACCGTATAAAAACGTTTTTTTATACGCTTTCATCCGTTTTATAAAAAATTAAAAAAAAAAAATTTGTCTTTTTTAATTTTATTTTAATTTTTTAATAAAATTAATTTTTTTAAAAGAAAAAAGTGTTTTAAAAAAAAATATTATAATAAAATTAAAATTAATTTTTTTTAGTTTTATTTTAAATTTTTGATTTTTTATAATCTTTTTTAAAAAAAATAGTGTTTTTAGTTTATTATAATAAAATTAAAATTAGTCTTTTTTTTTTAATTTATTATAATAAAATTAAAATTAAATTAAAAAAAAAAGTTTTTTTTTTTTATTTAAAAATTTTAATCTTAATAAAATTAAAAAAATTTCGAATAATAAAATTAAAAAAAAAAAAACTTTATTTTTTTTAAAGAGTAAATTACATAAATCGTCCATGTGGTTTGTATAACGATCGTTAAAACCAAAATACAATGTTAGCCCTCATGTTAGAATCTATGTCATGTTAAGTCCTTTTTAACGACCGTTAGGAGTCGGGTCGAAATTTGGATTGGACCTGTAAAAATCATAAACCACAGGGACAAGATCCATAAGAAAAAAAGCAAAGGGACATGATCCTTAATTTTCAGCAAACCACAAGGACGATTTATGTAATTAACTCCAAAAGTTATGAAGAGGCCATGAATTTTCCCCTAGATCTCTTGCATGTATGCATGCTCACTTGCATAACATACTAGTTTACAGGCCCGTAGGGCATCTGCGGGGTGATCGGCCGCACAGGGCCTCATTTTTCCAAGTGCCCCAACGTGGAAAAAGTCGATATTAGTATGCATTCATTTTCAGATGATTTTATGCAAATAACAGGTCTTTTATGATGGGTAATATGGGCTTTAAATGATATGAACTTGCTATCAAAGTCATACTGAAAATTAAAGCTTCTGTTTGTTTATTAATTGAGTTCGCATGCCTGATGGGGAAGATGACCCAAGTGGCTGTAAAAAGATAAGTATATGGGACCACCTAACTATTTTATCTTATGACCCCAATATTAAATATTAAGTTTTAACTTAGTTCCTTTGACTTTTACATATTTTATATATCTATACTACTTTATAATATATTTGAGACTTGCTAAAAGAGGTAGTTTTAAAATTGTAAGACGAAAAACATTTCCATTATAAGAAATATTTGTCTTACTTTTATTATGAAAAATCAATACATGCACATATAATTAAAAGCCTAGAAAGTCTTGTAATTGCCATTAAAAGCTTGTAATGGCCCATAATTTTCTTAAATTCTAATATTAATACATACTTGTAAGTTATAACAGCCCATTAAAAACTTGTATTAGACCATTAAAACCGAGCCTTGTCAATTAAGGATACTTTACAACATACATCCAACACAATTATCCTTGCTATCATAAAACTAAACGCCTAATACTTAATAAAGGCTCACGAAAAACGTTTGGCCCTCACCAAAAAAATAGCAATTAAAAAACGTTGAAAATCAATGACTAACATTTATTTCATTGTTACTATACAAAAACAATAAAACTCTATATGAAAAACGCTTGATGCTATAATAAGCCTCAATAAAAACATTTGGGCCTCACAAAAAATCCCCAATCTAATTTTAAATATATGTTTGCTAAAAAATTTCCCGACAATGATTATTACTAAATATTCAACCCCTCATTAACCTAGCCACTATATAAAGTCAATACACACAAGTATTTCAGTACAAAAAGATATCATATCAACAACAATACAATTCAAATTGTGAACCAGTGATCATTAAACTTGAGGGTGAAATACTTCCGACCCTCATAATAACACATCCAACCCTTGATGTAACAAACTTGCTGTCATCTTTGTTTCTAGCTATCTCCCACCACTAAAATTCATTCGGTAATTGTTGATGTACATCCAACTTTTGAGGTACCATATAATCTTAAACAACTTGCATACAAGGTAGGTAACTCGATTATTTGGTAATGTTTTGTGGCAATATATCATTTACACTTCTTTACAATAATTTTCTTTTATGTGTAGAAAACAACCCGCGTGGTGATTTTTCAACGATGACTATGAAGCGAAGAAGAAATAATCGAGTTTATATCTTTAAAACAATAAGCGGAATATTTCCTCAAGGAACGACACCGACGAAGAGAAAAAAAATTGAGTTTTAAAGTGTTACTTTGTTTTCATGTAGTTTTATTAGACGTACCATGTTTTGGTTCAGCTTGCAACTATTATTCATTCACATAATAAAACTAATATTTGTTTTGGTCTTGAAATTATGTCCTAACAATGCTCCTTCAGATCGAGTTGATCTTTTATTACAACAACCACCATCTATGTCTTTCTTTTTTTACGAAGCACGTGGTCTTCGTTGATGGCTTTTTGTATTTGTATTGAATATGGATTTACTAAAAGAAAGGATTTTTGATATTGGTGTGTTTATATTTTTATTCTTAATAAGGAAGTTGGAAGGTAGAGCAAGAGTTACTTTTTGGTCATGTGACAAACAACATATGAATTTACATATCTACTATATCTTTAATTGCAATGTTTCAACAGCAGTATAGTCACAAATGATGTTGTTGTTTGTATGTTTTGTTGTTGTTTTGTATGTTGTAAAAGTCTTATTGCAAACACATTGAGTCCCAATTGTGTATATCTATAGTCATATATTTCATTTGCTTGTGTGCATAATCCATCTAAGAGATTGTGAAACACTAGTTTTGCAAAGTGCTTGTATGTCAGTTTATGGCCGATTCGGTTTCGTTTTTTCAGGTTCAAAAACTACCTTCGTAATCGATCCTCCTTTCCTTTATGTTTCCTATAAAGGGATATTAGATGCAAACCATTATTTTTTTTGTATGAAGTTAATAACTCCATCTTTGATAAATGATAGTGGATGTATTAGAAAATTAAACATTGTGTGTTAGTTTGCACAAACAAGTTGATGGTTGTTTGTAGATAAACAAATGGCAAGTCCTTAATGGTTGGATAGTGTGATAATTATGCATTAATCACATTAATCAATTTTTATATTACAAAGTAAATGTTTGTGTTGGGTTTTAATTTTATATACGAGTAAGTTTTCTTTTAGTTGTATCAGTTATGTACTATCACTTTGTAAAGGACTAAAGGTAGTGCTATTAAAATAAATGAATGAATGTGTTAAAAACTTATCGTTGAGCCTATAGTTGTGTCAAAAAACTAAAATAAATGAATGAATGTGCTAAAAAATTTAGTGTGTCACTTGAAATAATTGTGTCAAAAACTTAAAATATGACTTCAAATGTATTACTGTAATAAACTAAATGTGTCACTTAATTATTGTGTACAAGTGAGAATTTTTTTGTTGTATTTATGTGTTTGTGTTTTTTCATTGGTTTACTTGTATATATATCAAAAATTTAGTGTGTTATTATATATGTATCAAGAAAATATAATGTCACACTACAAATGTGTCAAAAAATTAGTGTGTCATTATATATGTATCAAGAAAATATAATGTCACACTACAAATGTGTCAAAAAAAATTAATGTGTCACTAGATATGTATCAAAATATTTATTTATATGTATAAAAAAAATTGGTGTGTCACTATATATGTGTCAAAAATTGGCGTATCAATATAAGTCAGTGTGTTATATATAACGTATAAAAAAATTGGTGTGTCACCATAAATTTAATGTGTCATAAATAAAGTATAAAAAAATTAATATGTCACTATATATTGAAGTTGTTTAAATTAAATTTTAAAATTAGATTTTGAAATAAAAAAAATAAAAAAAACAAAAGCGTCATCAATGCATTACGATTAAGAAATTGTGTTTTTAATTTTGCCATCAAGTTCTTGTTATTTACTTTAATGCCACTCAATTAATTTTAATTTAATGACATCATGATTTGATCTAATTACATCATCATTCATTCATCCAATGGCCAAGATTAGTGCCTATTATTTTCTACTTTAAAGTGTACACCACAATAACGCTTTCCATATATATATATATATATATATATATATATATATATATATATATATATATATAATCTAGATCAAATAAGATCAAGCTTAAAGTTGTTAAAATGAGATCCAACTAAAATTTAACAAGCGACACTCTCCTTACAAGAAAAATAAATTTTCTATTAACTACAACTAAAATTGTTAAAGTTTCGATAGATTTCTTTTTAAAATTTACGAAACCTAGGTGATACACTTTGATTAGAAGTATAATGTGTATCAGGTTTTTTTATGTATCAGACTTTGAAATATTTATTAATATAATATGTATCAGGTGTATCACAAATCAAAACTCATGTATCATTTAGTTATTGGTTGTTAAAATGTTAATTTGTATTAAAATATCATTATTATGTATACTATTGCTAAAATTGTTATTTATTAGTGTTTTATTGATTTTTTAGACTTGATCTTATTTTTACAACTTTAAGCTTGATCTCACGTTAACTCTCCCCTATATATCTAGATCAAATAAGATCAAACTTAAAGTTGTTAAAATGAGATCCAACTAAAATTTAACAAGCGACACTCTCCTTACAACAAAAATAGATTTTTTATTAACTACAACTAAAATTATTAATGTTTCGATAGATTTCTTTTTAAAATTTACGAAACCTAGGTGATACACTTTAATTAGAAGTGTAATGTGTATCAGGTTTTTGTATGTGTATCAGATTTTGGAATATTTATTAGTGTAATGTGTATCAGGTGTATCACTAATCCAAACTCATGTATCATTAGGTTATTAGTTGCTAAAAAGTTAATTTGTATTAAAATATTATTTTTATGTGTATTATTGCTAAAATTGTTATTTAAAAATGTTTTAGTGGTTTTTTAGACTTGATCTTATTTTTACAACTTTAAGTTTGATCTCACGTTAACTCTCCCCTATATATATATATATATATATATATATATATATATATATATATGTATATATATATATATATATATATATATATATATATATATATATATATATATATATATATATATATATATATATATATATAGTGTAATGTGTATCAGGTGTATCACTAATCCAAACTCATGTATCATTAGGTTATTAGTTGCTAAAAAGTTAATTTGTATTAAAATATTATTTTTATGTGTATTATTGCTAAAATTGTTATTTAAAAATGTTTTAGTGGTTTTTTTGACTTGATCTTATTTTTACAACTTTAAGTTTGATCTCACGTTAACTCTCCCCTATATATATATATACATATGTATATATATATATACATATGTATATATATATATACATATGTATATATATATACATATGTATATATATATATATATGTATATATATAGTTCGGTTCTAGAGAAAAGTGTATTTAGATAGAAAAGTGAAAAAAAAAGTTACAGGGTAGATTATGAAAACATTACAAACTTCAGGGTAAAAAAAAACAAAAAAACAAAAAAATAAAGGTTCGGTCTTTTTGATACACATACCACCACCACTGACTCAAATACACACACACACACACACTCACAGTCACTACCACCACCATCGCCAACCTGCACCGTCACCACCACCGTCGCCACCATCATATTCACAACCACCACTGTCGCCACCATCACTGTCACACCGGCACCGGTCAAAAGAACGTATTCCGATCATAAATCACACACAAATTCGATTAAAAACAAACACAATCCAATCAGAAACACACGCTCCCATCAAAACACACACATTCCGATCATCAATTAATCAAAAATTTAAGGATAGCAAGTGACCTAATTCCGTTCATTAGAAAAAAAAAAGTAAGTGTTTAATTATAGGTTTTATTAATTTTTACAGTATGTTATTTTCGTGCTTCATTATGTCAATTATAAGATAGTTGTTATTGTTGAATGAAATTACATATTAAAGCATTTGTATATATTAAATTACAATTTAGTGCATCTGCCTTAATATGTTACAACCTTAGTTTGCATGAATAAGTGCATCCTGATTCATGTTATTGCATCTCTTACTATGGTAAGAGCGTCATCTTATAAGTTAGGGCATATGTTTTTTGATTAGTGCATCAAAAAATGTGTTACAACATCTGTTAGATAAGATCATCATGTTATAAGTTAAGGCATCTGTTTGTTTAATTATTGCATCTAAAATAAGCGTTAGTGCACCTGTTAGTATAATTAAGGCATCAATAGACTTGTTACGTCACTTGTTTGTATAACTAGTGCATCAAAGAAATGTGTTAGAGCATCTCTTAGAATATGATAAGAGCCTAATGTTAAATTAGGGCATTTGTTTATTTGATTAGTGCATCAAAAAATGCATTAGGACATCTATTAGTATGATAAGAGCACCATGTTATAAGTTAGGGCATCTGTTTGTATGTTTATTGCATTGTTGCAACTACTCGGGCATCTGCTTGTATATTTAGTGCATTGATGAACAGATTAAGGCATCAATGAGTAAGATTAGGGCATCATTAAACATATTAAGGCATCTATATTTGTGTTTAGTGCATCTAGTTGTATGTTTAGTGCATCTCTTAGTTTGATAAGAGCATGACATTATAGGGTATCGGTGCAATTTTAACCCAAGTATACTATATTATATTCAATTTTGTTGTTTTTTATTGCGGGTCAAGTGGGTAAAATAAAAACTAGCTTATACCGAGACAAGTTCGAACACTAATATACTTTTTTGTCTATCTAAAAATTAGTTATGATGAGTTGCTGGATTAGTAAAAGAGCACACTTGAAGCTATAAATAGTGACTTTGAGTTTCTTCTTTTCTGTCAAATCACATTAGCTTTTTTAATGTTTGATATAGGTTAGCAGAAGATTTGTATTTCCTTCAAAATTCGGAAGGCGTTGGGCTGGCACCTTTTGATTGTTGGATCTGTTTACGGGGTATCAAGACAATGGCACTGCGTGTGGAGAGGCAACAGGTTCCGTTTAAACGATACTACTAGATTATACAATGTTTATTTACTATAATGTCTATACCCATGAATCAACTTAGAGTATGCATTCATCTTAAAGCTCATGGGGCGTTGATTTGATAAGAATATAAGTTAAATATTTCTGATTATATAAGGGGAAAAAGTGACCACATTGGATATTAAGGCATATATGAGTATGATTAGTGCATCGAAAAAGTAGATATTAAGGCATCTATGAGTATGATTAGTGCATCGAAAATGTAGATATTAGGGCATCTATGATTATGATTAGTGCATCGAAGAGGTATATTTAGTGCATCGGTAGTGTATGGTTAGTGCATCATTGGAACTATTCATGCATCTCTTTGTATATCTCTATGTAATTCCGCATGTTATATATGTAAACGGTTTTACCTGCGGAAACCAACATATGTATAAGTCTGATTATAACTTCAAATTGTTTTACCAGGCTTACTTTATAACTAATATGGAGCCAATCAAGTTTTGGGAGTTCATGTCACTTATTCTTGTTGGCCTTGGCTATGAAAGGTAATCATATTCTTTTTCTTACTCTCTCATGGTACGTCCCTCTGTACATATGTTATTTTTAACAAATCCAGTAGATCACTGTAGATGTATGATTGTTCACGACTTCATTCATTGATATTTACACTATTATAAACAAGTGCATTCTTAGGAAAGATAATATGTTAGCTACACTATATCTTTATTTATGATTTTATGTAGTTTGCAGGCCAAGAATAAAGATTCCCGCGTCTGTCATGATGCCTATTGCACGTATGGCGGAGCGTATTTATACAATTTTAGCTCCATATGGTGTGAAAGTACCACAATTGACGCCTTCAAGAATCAGGCTTCTGACTTGCAACAGAACATTCAATTCTGCAAAAGCAAGTGATCGTCTTGGTTATCTACCTATTGTGTCCCTTCAGGTCCGTTCATGTTCCATTACTCGATTCCATATTTGACATGCATGTTTTATTTAACATGGTAGTAGTTTTTCTCCTAACTAGTATGGAGCGTTTGTTTACTTTGTTGATAAACAAGCAGGACCTAGAAGTTATGTAATTGATCTGTTTTCTCGTTGAAAACATATTTTTATAAAGAATCTTGAATCAAATTTTGGTTACTGCAGGAGGGTCTCAAAAGGACTATCGAATCATACTCAGATCTCAGGGCTGAGCTTTTGCCTAGAAAAGAAGGGCCTTCTAAAGCTGCTGTATATCTTGGAAATGGATTGGGTATAGTCCTAAAAAATATACAATTCAATTTCTTATGGCTTCACTTTACGTGACTGATTTTCTTTAACATAGGCTGTGATTCTGTGAACAGTTACTACTTGACTTATTAATCTTTCATATTTTGCAGTTGCGGACATACTTCTTTGGAGAGATAAGAAGCTGACGTTCAATGCAATGCATGCATTGATCGTACTTTACGTCAGTTTTGTATTACCTGGAAGTACTATGATAACTGCAATTTGCAAGATCCTCATCTGGTAAGCCTTATCAATCAATGTTTCAAGTGTTTCACATCAAATTTATCATTTCCTTTGTTTCATAAATCTGTTTTAGTCAAGTGGTTTCTGTCCCAAACTTCAGTTTTCAGCAGAATTCAATTAGTATTTCACTCGTTTTTAGTCATTCTTAAATTTTGCAAAAAATAAAAATCACTAGTTCAATAGCTGGTTTAAGTTTTCACAAAAGGAAAAAAAATTAAAAAAATCTCTAGCTTAAGTTTTTAGTAGCTTGAATTAGGTAGTTTGGAGTTTTGTTCCCCTGTGCATCAGGACATCAAGCTGTTTACAGTAGCTTAACAGAAGCTGATTTTTCAGCTTAACTTGTAGATTAGTTTGTTGGTTCAGGTAGGTATTAGTATAGATCTTATTTGCATTGCCTTAGGATCCCTTAGAAGCTTATTGTTTAGCTTTATCAAGTCTGCATGTTTCCTTTTTAACTGTTCTGCATCAGCACACTAGTATCCCAATCCCTTCTCATTTTTGATTTTTAATTTCCTTGTTTTTAGTCCATTTTAGCCGAAATTCTGGATACAAGCACTCTGATTGGTTGTCTTCTACAAGCCTATTTTAGTTTAATTTTAGGATTTTTCCATGCTAGTTAGATTTGAGCTTAAAGTCGCCACTTGAGGGCCGTTTGGCATTAGGTAGTTTGAAACTAAACTTGTGCTTATTTACCTTTTACTTGAGCTTTTTGGATTCAAATCAGTTGCAGTAGCTTATTCTCAGATAGTTTAGGTTAGTTTTAGCTTGTGGTAGCTTATTGTAGCTTTTAGTGGCCTTTAGCTTATTTTCTTATTGTTTTCCTTATCAGTTGTGTGCCCAAATCATATTTCCTACAATCAAAAGTTGTTTCTGTTATTTTTCCCTGCTTCTCAGTATCATTTTAGACTTTTCTGGAATTTTTTATATTTTTCCATGCTCTTTTGCTATTTTTCTGCATTTAAATTCAATTTTAAGGCTTTTTAATTAGCTTTTAATGCAAATAAATTAGAAAAAGGTCAGAAAAATACAATTTCAATTTTCTTAGTTTTAGAAAAATAAAAATGTCATAAAAAGTATTTTTCCAGAATTTTCTTAGTTTAAATAGTATTTTCTAGGAATTTAATTAGTTTTTAATAGTTTTAAATTCATCCCTCTTTCTGTTTATTCATTGTAAATTGCCCAATCGTTTGTAAGTTCACATCCCGATATACCAAAATTTTGGATTCTTATGTTTGAAATGAATGATGTGATTCTGTTTTTGGTTCCATGCAAATAAAATTTCACATGATTGCTTCAGGTTGAAGCTACAGAGGCACAAAATAGGTTCAAGATCCAGCAATCGGTGTCAAGAAAAGAAGCCAGGAAGATG
Source organism: Chrysanthemum makinoi (assembly GCA_910596185.1). NCBI lineage: Eukaryota > Viridiplantae > Streptophyta > Magnoliopsida > Asterales > Asteraceae > Chrysanthemum > Chrysanthemum makinoi. The sequence continues at coordinate 51,398,132 of OU343217.1, read as the reverse complement.
GACGATCTAACAGACTTGAATATGATGGTTTAAAGTGTGTTATGTTGTACAAAAATGCTGAGAGTAGTGTTTTTTTTTAAGTTCTGTGAATGAATTTATGTTGTGTAGAACACATTGTATGTCTAATTTGTTCAGTAAAATAATAAATCTAAATAGAAAATAAGATATTAATGTTTTAATCTTAATTAATGGTAAATCTAAAAAAAATAATCAGGTAAGCGAATTGTACTCGTAATAAGCTAAAAAAAACTAATGTATATATAAAAAATAAGGGAATGGGGAAAATTTTACAAAATTTACCTTAAAAAATAAAGAAAGTAACAAAGAAGCCCCTTGAGTTGGGAAGGAAAAAAAGGAGTGGAAGGGAAGGAGATCCAATGGATGAGATCACTTCTCTCACTTTTCTCTTGAGATCAACTTTTTAAATGATCCAATCTCTCTCTCTCTCTATATATATATATATATATAGGCTCCGGTTCTGTTAGGTCACCATTCTTTCACATCAATATGTATTTCTAGAGAGAGAAAGTTTTAGAGAGAGAAAGTGGAAGGAACTAATGAAGTATTAATGAAAATGATAATTGCAATTAGAACCAACAACCCTCTCCCTTCTAGGGAGGGGGTATTTATAGTGTTTACATAAGTAGGGGTGTTTCCCCTTGGTTATAGTAGAACCTTCTATCACAGCTCATGGGTTTACTACATGAGCTGTAAATCTAAATACAAACATTTATAAACCATAATTGTTAACAACCTATTACAAATGAAATGACCTACACTTTATAATAAAACATGTTCCTAACAATCTCCCCCTAAGGGTTGGTCATCATTTTCTGTCTTGCTTAGGTTGTTCGACGTCTTGAACTTCTTTAGCGTTCGTAGCTTGTGACGTCTTATATTCTTTGCATCTTTGTTCTTTGTTCTTGTTGTTGTGATCAGTTGTGAAATCTGCCTTTTATCAACATCTTTGTTTCTGGTGCTTTTACGTCTTTTTCCAACATGCTCATACTTCTTGTGAAGATTGTGATCCATACACGTGAAGTTTACATTCTTTATCTCTAATCTTTGACTTGTGACTTTTCTGATTTTCTGACTTTGAAGTGAAATTTTGCTGAACTTTTCTTTGCTTAGATCTTTGATGAGAATGTCTTTCTGATGTATGTATGAGCATGTGGAAATGAGCTGTTGATAGTAATGATGGTGGTTATGGTCTGTGACACGTACTTGCAATAAAACAGTTAGCAATAAAGTTACCGACGTAAGAGTTTGGATATTTTGTACAAGTACATCCCAGTTTGCTGGCACGATCTTTGACAAATCTCAGATCGGATACTTGCTACTTGCTAGAACTTCCCTGTACTCAATATCTTCACTCACTGCGTTTGAGCCGTATGGAGTATACCGAGGTATCAATCCACGACTGTAGACCGTTTGAGACCACCGCGAACACTAAGCGTAACCCACAAGGGATTACCGAAGTGACCTGCTGTCAGGGTGTTTGATGTTGACCCTGGCGGGGAATTTCCATTCAATCACTGAGGATCACTATTGTGAATCCCCTCATAAATGTTCTGGCAGATTGCTAAGATCTGCGTAGGACTCTAGAATATGTCACTTGTGTCCTTATTGTTTGAACAATCAAGTGATGAGATATTAGGTGTTCCTAAGAGATCTTTTGATGAATCTCATGGCTCTAGACTCGATTAGTGCACTTTGAGTTTCCTAAGCAGAGACTAGGAAGAGGGTCTCCTTCTTCAATACCAACAATCTCTAAGAGAGAGTCGATAGATTACGTAGGGTTCCCTGTGAGAATGAAACAAGCTCTTTTGAGAGAACTTGAGTGGCTTAGAAGGTTTAGTGAATTGCGTCACTGGGTCCATGACGACTTTGTCTTCAATACCGTTGTCATCTTGTGACAACCAGTAGCATATGAATTGAACCCGGTGTCTACCCTAAGTTGAATCATTTAGAGGGCTATTTATTTTCACCCTTTTCTTTAACTTTTCTTTTTAATTCTTCAACTCCTTCTTTCTTCGATTCTTATTTTCTCCTTTTTTCAATCAAACCTAAGGACTTCTAAATACTAACTATTTGTGGTGTCCTTAGGTAGATCCCTCTGGCTCTGGCGGATCATAGGACGTTTATTCCTAAACTTAGTCACCTTTTAACTCCATGACTATCCTATGTTGCCACAAAACCTTTTCTTGAAAATCTCTCAAGATGTTTATGATGAAAAAACATGTTTTGCTAACACCTTGAGAGTTTTTGTTTTTTCAAAAATACCCCCCTCCACATGTGCTTATGAGTTTTGACTGAAATCTGCACAGAGAGGGTAGAGCTCGCACTTTTGAATTGATCGACTCTTGATAGGCAGTTCCCCGAGACACGGTTACGTGGTATAGTTAAAGAGTTCCATTATCAGCTTTTAGGTGACAACTAGCTCTAATAACTACCTTGAAGATGTAAACTCTCCTTGAAAAGGAGGTTAGACCCGTCAAAGTTCATGTCAATCAAGAGTGTCTTGGATTGGTACATTCTACTAAGATAAGTCTTGAAAGACAAATCTTTTCGATTATTGACATTCAAAGATCGTCAATTCATTGGTGATATCTGAGTCGAGCACGATATGAGATTCCATAACTTCTTGATCAACAATTTTAATCACATTTCTCCCCCTCAAAAATAACATTCACTCAAAAATAGCATATGAATGATGTTTTTGAAAACATGTTGATTAAAATATGCTTTTTGAGGTGTTTGAAATTCATTTGGGAAGAAATGGATTTCAAGAACATTTGATTTCGAACAAAGATTTTGTGTTGCAAACAGTTAAGAAGCTTTCGCTCCTTTAATTAGGATTGAGACACTGAAGCGTACCACAGGGTCCTTTCGTGGAATTAGATTTTGTTTTCGTTAAACAAAAGTATTCCCCCTCAAATACGGAAATATATTTGAAAGATAGCCTTCTCGAGCCGAATTGAAACCATATTATTAACTGTTATGTGAAAATGCATGAGATAATTCGAGCTCAAGGTTTGAAGAAAAAAACGCAATCAATGAATGTTATTTGAAAATTTCAACATCACAGAAAAATTTATTGTAATATATTTGAGGGCTATTATTATTATTATTATTATTTTTAATTTTTTTTAAGTAATAAATGGAAAATCTTTTTGGATTTTGTAAAGATTTTATATTTTTGTATTTTGATTTTGAAATATGTATTTACAAAGAAAGATGATTTGGTGTTTGACTTTTTAAGAACGTTTGAGTAAATTTTCCAGATCTTCTGGAGTCAAACACCGCATGCCAATTTGATGCACAAGCTCAGTAAACCTTGCAGGTGGCAAGGCTTTGGTGAATAGATCTGCCAATTGGTATTGAGTACCCACAAAGTATAATTCAATTGTACCCTTTTCAACATGCTCTTTGATGAAATGATATCGGAGAGCGATATGCTTTGATTTGGAATGTTGAACCGTGTTTCAGGAGATGGCAATGGCACTCTTGGAGTCACAGTACATTGGTATCTTGTTGAATACAAAGCCGTAGTCCATTAGTTGTGATCTCATCCAAATTATCTCGAGCACAACATGCGACATGGCAACGATTCCTTCGTTGAGGACATGGATGTACAGTCTTGTTTCTTTGACTGCCAAGACACAAGTTTATCTCCGAGAATGAACACCACCGGATGTACTTTTGCGTGTATCTAAACACCTGCGTGATCAGACATCTCGAAAAAGTGATTAGTGCAAAACCGAATCCTTCGGATACCAGATTCCCCAGTGAATGGTTCCCTTTACGTAGCGAAGGATTCTTTTAGCCTCATTGAGGTGTCTTTCAGTTGGTCTTGACCGATAACGGGAGCAAAGATATACAAAGCAAAGACAATGTCGGTATGCTGGCATTTAGATACATGAGAGAACCAATAATACTTCGGTATTTTGTAGGGTCAATAATTTTCCCATGTAAATCAGCGTCCAGCTTTGGTGAGGTTGCAGACATAGGTGTGTTATAAGTATCACAACTGGTCATTCCATGTTTCTTTAAAATTTCAAGAGCATATTTGGATTGATTTAAAAATATGCCACGGGGAGATTGATGAACCTGAAGTCCTAAGAAAAACTTTAGTTCACCCATCATTAACATTTCAAAGTTTTGTTTCATTAGTTTTGCAAAAGCGTTTGAGTACTTTTTATGTGTTGAACCAAAAATGATATCATCAAAATAAATTAGAACAATTAAAATATCTTCCCTGTGACGTTGAATGAAAAATATTGGATCAACAGTTCCTTTGGTAAACTGATTAGCGAGAAGAAATTTGGACAGTTTGTCGTACCAGGCCCTTGGGGCTTGTTTAAGACCATAAAGAGCCTTTTTGAGCTTGTACACATAGTTAGGATGTTTTGAATCAACGAATCCTTCCGGTTGACCCACATAAACTTCTTCACGGAGTTGACCATTCTGAAACTGTGACAACTCGTAATTTCAGGTCATTTCTCAAAACAATTCATGCTTCACTATTTCAACATTTATCGTAAACTAGGTTTACGTGTTCCAAATTCGCGTAACCTTAATGGTTTAGCGGCGAATTCATGATCATATCATCACGAACATTTCATATGGACTAAGTTTAGTCTACATTTCATTAACATCATTTGCATCATGTTAGTTCATTCATGACATTGCATTTCACCTTAAACGCGTAAATTTTATATTAAATAAACGTTATCGCGTAAGTTATTATTTTGAACATTTAAACCGATACTTCCAAAAATGATTCCGATATATTTTTATACTTACATTTAGTTATAAAAACTATATTTTGAGTTTACCTAGTGTTTTAAATTTATTTTGTATATAAATCGTTAAATTTATATTATTACGACGTTTTCTTAAAAACTACACGATAATTATTATATCACTCAATTTTTACAAGAAATGTATTTTTACAATTTTTTTATGATCTCATTATACTTTACTTGGACCTATTAAAAATTACTTTTACCTAAAACTACCTTAAATACACTAATGTACCTACAATTTTACAAAGTTACCTTTGCTTATACATTTTTCCTACATTTTTAACAATTGTACATTATATAAAAGAAAAAAAAAAAAAAACAATATATTGTGAAACACATCCCCTAAATCCGCCCAAGTAAGTAGTCAAGTGGGTAGATTTTCTTACCTAGATAGATTTATATACAAACTTACACATTTCAATCATTCATTCACATTCATAATTCAAGTTCTAGTCAAATTTTCTCTCTTCTCTTGTTTCATCATCTTCAAACCGGTTCTATATAGGAGCTACAAGAGATCATCAAGTTTTTACAAGCTCAAGTTTAACACAATCTAGATTACACTCTTATTAAGGTTTTGAAATAAAAACCTAGGGTGTTTAGGTTAATCCTTGTTCTAATCACCTCATCATAATAACTTGTAAGCATATCATTTCATTTTACATCTTTCCTTTTCATTTCATAAGTATTTTATCATTTTCATAGCAAGCATGCAAGACTTGTGTTTATTTATACCATTTTTACATGATTTTTAGAGTTATATATATAAAGTCATCCTATAATTATCCCCTTGTTATATATTGGTATTGATGATGTCTAGGAACCCATGACACCCTAAGAAGGTGTATGGTAGGATTAGAATAGCTTTGGAGTTGATTTGAAGGGATTGGAATAGGTTTAGTACGAGAAAAACTATTTTCGATAAGTATAAAAAGTGATCTGTTCTTATTTTGTTTTTCTGGAAAATCCGACAGTAGGCACGAATTTTTGGACTTGATAATTAGAAAATATACTTTAAAACGAATCCGTGGCCGCTTGAACGGATTAAAACGGAGTTATAACGAAGAAGTTATGAATTTTCAAGTTTGACGACGAAATATATATTTTCTGAAATTTCAGCAACCTATTTTAGTTTTGTACGAGTCAAAAACGAGTCCTAAGCTTTACAAATTATTTCGACTTATCAAAAATATATTAGTATACTTTGATTCGAAGCTAAGGACGTATATAAGTAATGAGAAACGGTTTGAAGCGACTAAGATATACACGTTTCCATAAACTTGACGTAACTATTATTTTTAGAAAAACTATATTATTTTTACGAGATAAGTGTTACGGTAACTAAATTCACCATATTTAACCCCTATTATCTTTATGTTCGAGACCTCTATGACGAAAACTCATGAACTGAAACTTTTAGATTTTGATACAAACTTTCCAAAACCGTCGAGTTCGTTTCCTAACGTTCGACGTACACCATTTTACGACTAGTTTTTCGGAGCCATTTTTGTCACTTTCATGAAATTTCCGACGACATTGTTTTACGACGAAAAGTGATAATTTCACCATAAATCATTACAAAACAATTGTAGGATGACATTTTGACGTAAATACTTGTAAAGTGATTTAAGAATGGTCAAGACGTCAAAAGAGTATTTTTCGACGAAAAGTATTATTTTCAAAACTCACAAATGGTATAAATAACATACGAAATGCATGCATAACATTACATCGTAACTCATTACGTATCATATCATTCACAATAGGTCAAGATTAACGTATCACACTACATCTCGGTGTACTCACTTTTGTCTTCGCATCATTTCATCAAGTGAGTTTTCATAGCCCCACTTTCAATTGTTTTGTACTATTTTTGGGGGAGATACATGCTCAAACTGTTTTCATTTACTTTCACAAGTACTTTAACTTATATGAATAACCGTGAGTCATAGCCCCTACTCTTTTAATTGTTTTGAATAACTCTTTGGGGGAGATGCATGCTCAATAATTGTTATTACATTCATGACTATTTGCAAATTATATGTTTATCCGAACTGAATGTTTAGTCATGCAAAGTAACAGTATTACCATACGTAGTATTTCCATAGTATATTCATTGGACTGATGGTCTTGGTATATTCATTGGACTGATGGTCTTGGTATATTCATTGGACTGATGGTCTTGGTATATTCATTGGACTGATGGTCTTGGTATATTCATTGGACTGATGGTCTTGGTATATTCATTGGACTGATGGTCTTGGTATATTCATTGGACTGATGGTCTTGGTATATTCATTGGACTGATGGTCTTGGTACATTCATTGAACTGATGGTCTTGGTATAATCATTGCACTAATGGTCATGGAACAATTTGAAACCATACGAATTATGTGTTATATCAAGTAACTATTGATACATAAAGTTATATACTATTTTGTGAATTCATTTGACATCATGTGTTTGAACATAAACTATACGTATTTTGCCAGTGGGTTGTGAACACACAGGTTGCAAGTTTTGTATGGGCGGAACTTGGAACTGAGTGGATTTACAATGCCTTTGCTGCATAAACGATTTTGAAAGGCTTTACATTTCAACCCAAACTCTATGAACTCACTCAACCTTTGTGTTGACACTTTTAGCATGTTTTATCTCAGGTATCTAAGGCATTCACTTCATGGCATGCATTTGGACACATCATGGAGTCGTGGTGACGACGCGTCTCACTTGGGTTTTATGTACTTTAAAACATCGTTTGAACTGTAACAAACTTATTTCCGCACAAGTTGATTTTCATTTGGGACCTATACTTTATAAACTCTGATTGTTTTATTAAATCAAACGATGTGTTTTCCAAACGACACTTTAGGTCGTTCAATATAATCGGCGATTGTGATGCTATGACAGGTCCCGTGGAATTCCATTCCGCTGCAAAACAGGTAATTTGGGGGTGTGACAGAAACGCCGTTTTCACATCCATTTGATAAACCGTGATATTCTTGTGTGCAGCATATGCCTGAAATATCCGTACAGCTTCAAGCCTAGCTACTGGTGCAAATGATTCTTCATAATCGATTCCTTCTTCTTGAGAATACCCTTTAGCCACAAGACGAGATTTGTTACGAATAACATTGCCTTCAGCATCCGCTTTTTTTTCCAGATCCACCTGAGTCCAATGACATAAATCCCATCTGGTCTTGGAACAAGTTCCCAGACTTCGAGACGTTTGAACTGATTCAACTCTTCTTGCATTGATTCAATCCAATTGTCATATGCCATAGCTTCTTTGATGTTTCGTGGTTCCTCTTGAAAAACGGTAAGAGCATAAACGCAAGTTTCAGCATCGGTGTGAAGACGTTGTCTTGTCATGACTAGGTTAGAAGGGCTGCCAATCACATTCACTAAGGGATGATCTTTTTTCCATTTAAGTGTCGAAGGGTGATGATTGAATGTTGCATGCATATTAGACGGATCCAAATTGCGTGAAGATGACTCGCCAATGTCAAGAATGGTTGGAGCCGGAGCAAATGGATTGAAGAAAGCATTTCCATCATAATCTGCGGGTGCAGGTACTGCTTGATTTTGTGTTTCATCAGCTGTGTCTGTGTTGGATGTAATGTGTTCTTTTGTTGATTGAGAATCATTCAGCGGTGCATCTGGTGCAACGGTTGTTGTTGTTGTAGCAGGTGTATCGGGTATTGGAATATTATCAGGTTGTGCAGCGAAAAAAGTCGATACATCTGGAGCACTACTTTCGGGAATCTCATCAAACAAAGGAGCAAACAACGTTTCCAATTGTTGACGAGTGAATTCCATGGGAGGAACAGCTGATGAAGAGGGAAGGTTTAGACGGTTGGATGCGGGTCCTAAGCGGTTTTGCTCAGAAGCCATATCTGTAAGCTCATCAAAGTTGACATGAACGGTTTCCATCATTTGTCGAGTTCGACGATTCCAAATTCTAAATCCTTTCGAATTTTCACAATAACCAATGAACACTCCAATTTCAAATTTTCGGCTGAAGTTTACCAATATCATCACGATCATTTTTCGGATAACACAGTGCACTGAATACATGAAAATATCTGATATCTGGTTTGCGGTTGTGAACAATCTCATATGGAGTTTTATTATGGCGCGTATGAATGGTTTTGAGTAAAACATGCAGTTGAGACAGCTTCAGCCCACAAGAAATCCGGTAATTGTGAGAAAATCAACATTGTTCGAGCAGCCTCCACTAACATTCGGTTTCTCCTTTCAACAACACCATTTTGTTCGGGAGTACAAGCAATCGAGGTCTGATGTGTGATTCCAACTTTCTCAAAGTAAGCACGAAGTGTTTGATTCTTGAATTCAGTTCCATTGTCTGTTCTTACAATTCGAACGGTGTTTTTGAGTTGAACCTGAATCTTTGTGAGAAAGGTGATAATCATTGTTGGAGCTTGATCTTTAGTTCGAAGAAAATAGACCCAAGTCCATCGTGAATAATCATCAACAATAACCAGAATGTATCGTTTTCCATTCACACTTTGTACACGCATGGGGCCACATAAATCCATATGAAGCAAGTGAAGAACATGTTGAGAACTTGGTTCCGGTTTTGAAGGAAAGTTAGATCTCTTGCTCTTGCCTTGTTCACAAGCCGAACATAAAGGATCTTTGGTGTATCGGAACCTTGGAAGACCATCAACTAACTTATGACGAGCGAGTTCAGTCATGGTTTTGAAGTTTAAATGAGAAAGCCTTTTGTGCCATAACCATGATTTTGTCAAAGTTGATTTTGAGAGAAGACAAATCGGTGAAGATGCAATCATATCAGACATAGGAATCGCATAAATATTTGTGCTTCGATTGCCGGTGAGTAAGTCATGTCCTTCCAAATCACGTACATAACACGTTTTAGAGCGAAACGCAACTTCCAAATCATCATAACAAAATTGTCCAACTGAGAAAAGATTGTAACCAAGGCCTTCAACATAATAAACCCGACTGATCTCGATGTTTCCATTAACATAATCTCCATATCCCATTATTGCAGCAAAATGATCATTCCCGAATCTGACAGTACCGATGAACTTTGAAACAAAGTTTACTAACAGCTTTAGATTGCCTGTCATATGTCGGATACATCCGCTATCAACAATCCACAGAACAAGTTGAATCACCTGCAACACACGAAGACAACGAGGGTGGTATGATAGAAGCAGTGGAACCCAAAGAGTTAGTGGGTTCCATTATGTTAGTGTTACACACATTTGCACATTTAGGAATCCATTTAAATCTTGAGGTACGCTGCAACCATTGTTGCCATAACCAATTATTTTTCGCTTTGGTCTTAGTGAAGTCACTAGGTGAGTACACTTTCTTAGGAAATTTTTTTGCAGCAATGGGTGTGTCTACAGATTTCTTAGAAACTACACTATGCACCTTCCCTAAATTCGATTTTGCAACTATTGTGGACCTAGAGGGAGGGCCATTTATAGATTTCTTAGAACGAGCTAACAGAGAATTTGCAACACATTTTTCATGATTACCAAACATCCTACTTTTACGACAGAAAACACATGAAGCATTAACGTTTGAAACGTTTACAGACTTATCATTCGTTACACTGACATTAGAATTACAAGTTGCCAAATTTGAATCTAAAGCAGATGCAACATGATTTTTATTCGACTTCCTAAGATGAACTTCTACTTCTGATGTCGGACGAGTGCTCTTCCTATGTTGCGAGATCCTAGTATTTTCTTTTTGTCTCTTATTCTCGGATCTTCTAACATTAGTAGACGCAACTATTCCTGTAGAAGTGGAAGAAAGCAAATTAGTTTCCTGAGTTTTATCAATTATATACATGCCAGGAGCAATCACGTTTGTGTTACTAGACTTGCTAGATTCTTGTTTAGCTAGCTTTTCTTTAAGCTCAATGATGATGTGTTTTTGATCCTGAATTATGGAATTTAATCTTCCTTGTTCACCCAACATTTGTCGAGTGTATTCAACATGGTGATCAAGTTCTTTTGACGCTTCAGAACGAACAGTTTTAAGAGAATCAAAAATCGTTTGATATTCCTTTTTGACTTGGGCAATCTCTTGTTCATATTTGAAAATTTGACATTTTAACAACGCATTTTCATCATCAAGAAATTCGACTTTTGATAGTTGCGACTGTTCCAAAGAAAACTTTTCCATTTGATTTTGGAAAGCAATTTTAGATTCAATTGTTTGAGACTGACACCATTGAAGTCGTCGTTTAAGTTCAGAAATCTCCATTGAAAGTTTAGATTGGACATCATCATTTTGTGAAAACATTTTTCCATTTTCCTCTTTTAATTTCTCAATTTCATGCCTTAACATCTGATTGTCCATTTCCAACGTTTGAACCATATTGAGATTCTCAGCAGTTAACACAATATCTTTCACAGAAGCAAATTCCCAATATATAACCACAGAAGCAATATTAGCAGAGAGAGCATCTTCTAACAATTGATCAAAGGCATTTTGAAGATCTTGGTTTTTGCATTGTTCGTGTGAAACTGAGTTTTCAAGTGTGTTAAAAGCTTCAATCATTGAAGTCATCTCTTGTTGAAGTTCCCTTTCCCAGTGTGTTGCACACAGACGCAAATGTGTGACATGAGGTGAAATTTGGGTTTGAAACATTTGTCTTTGCTCTCTTGCATAAGCAGATTGAAAATTAGATGCTTTTAACTCAGAATTTTTCTCAATTGCCGTTTCAAAAAATGAAATATCTTCCATAAACGTTTGAAAGTACCGTAATACTAAACAAGATTTAGGAGTTTTTGGCAACGAGATGCTTTTGCAAGAGGACGGTAAAGGACCATTTATTTGTGCAACACTGTGAACGGGACCTTCTACGCAAGATGCCTCAGGTAAGTCAGAAAGATTATACGATGGTGTTGAAATGACATTCAGTTTGTAAGAAGCATTTTCTCTTGTGTAATCATATGGTAAAATTCCATTTTGTCGCATGTTTAAGCGACTTCGATCATCTTGTGCCCATTGTTCCTCACAATCAAATACAACAAGTTGCATCCATGGATCTAAAAGACATTGAGCACTATACAATTTGGGCATTTCCTTGAGAGCTGTGTGAAGAAAACGTGGGTGATTATACCCAAGAGCAAAACGTTTTAAGTCATCAGGACTCGGAAGTAAAGTTGACATTTCAATCTGTTTTACTGAGTGGCCAATCTTATATACAACAATACCAAAATCTTTTAACCGTCTTTCCAATCGAAGAATTTCCTCGATTTGATCATCAATGCGTTTCTTAGATTTCTTCTTGAATTCAGAAAAATTTGACCGATTTTTTGAAAAATGTTGTTTAGTATTTGAAAGTTCCGTTTGAAGATTTTCAATGTTTTTCTGAAGTTCAGACTTTTCTTGTTCAATTTTAGAAATCTTTTCATTATTTGACGCAACAATTTCATGCATTTGATGTTGTTGGAATCACTCCTAAATCTTAATTCAAGTGTTAGTGATTCATATGTAATAGTTAGCTTAATATGGCCTTTATGTTAGTAATTAGCCTTAGGCTTATGTAGAAGGCCCATAAGCCTAGGCCTAGTCCAATAAGGAAAGGAAGGGACTAGGAGTGTTGCCCTAGCTCCCTCTCCTATAAATACTATGTAATAACCCTCACTTGAGGGTTGGTTGTTCAATTTATTCACTTTCACTCCTACGCCTAACTCTTCACCATTTATACGTGTGTGTGTGTGTGTTTATTGTTCAACCGATCTCTTCTCCATATTATTTCTTCATATTGATGCTTGTGTTATATATATGGGAACCTAACAGTGGTATCAATCGCCAAATAGTTGGGTGAACGTATTGTTTTTGAAGTAGGTTTTGGTCCTACGCGTAAAACATACGGGTGATACTTTGGTTCGCTTAAAAACGTATTTTTTTCACTTTTTAATCCAAGATTCTTGTACTTTCAACGTTTTAAGGTGTTAAAATAACTGTTTTTGGCAAAAAGTTTCAAACTTTACGCGTGGATCATTGTTTTTGAGATTCATTTTTTACGTGGTAGTTGTTCTACGCGTAACCGTTTTAGACGCTTTGGATTATCAAGTTTCACACTTTTGTGTTATTTTGGTGATATTGAAGCTATTTCATCACAAAAATCTGGTTTAGAATCATCTTTGGGCAAAAGTCATTTTACGAGTAGTTCCCGCGTATCAAAACCCTAAAACTACACGTAACTTGTTCCTTGGTTTGATCTTCAGTTTTCGTAGTTTACTCCGTGTTTTCTTGCTTGGATAAGCCTGCAAACACGTCGACTTTGGATATCTTTTGCACTGTGATAGTGTAAAAGATCATTTGGGCAAAACCCTAAAATTACGCATAAGCATAAGCTTACGCGTAGAATTGTTTACGCATAAGATTCATCTTACGCCTAAGCTTTGTCTTACGCATAAGGTAATCCTACGCCTAAGTTTTCTACGCTTAACTTTCTGTTTTACGCATAACTTTAATGTTTTCTCCTTACTTACGCGTAAGCTAATCCTACGCGTAACTATTGCTGTTACGCGTATCTTTGGTGTTTTTACGCTTAAGTGGTACTTTGCTCTTCTGTGATTTCTACGCCTAAGGATACTTCATCAACAACGGTTCATTCGACTACAAAGATCCATTTAACAACACAAGTTTTCAACATGTCACAACCACCATACTCTAGCTATTTTCCTTACACTTATAATCAACAACAACAACAACAACTAACTCCACAACATCAACAATTTAATCATCAACAACAGATTTATCAACAACAATTTAATCAACAACATACTCCACAACTTGCAGCAATTCCACAACCTCAAATGGTTCAACCACCACCTAGTCTTCAAGTACAACCTTACACAAACTTCTACAATCAACATCCATCCAGGAGTACTATGAAGGAACCAACATGGTTTGGCAAGATGTGTGAAGCCTTAAGTAGCCAACAATCAATTCATGAAGCTGGCTCACTTGATAGACCTCCAATGCTCACTCCCGGGAATTATGATCAATGGGTGATAAGGTTCTTTAGGTTTTGAGATCTAAAGAAGCCACATGGAAAGTTCTTAAAGAAGGTCATTATGGAAGGTCCATTTCAAATGCCTACTGTTATCACACCCGCAGATCCAGCTGCCAATCCACCAAGAGATGCTGTCACCAATATTGCAACTGTCTCAGACCGAACAGGTGATGAAATTCTACATTTTGAAGCTGATGAACTAGCAATGCAATACATCCTTCTAGGATTACCCAATCCAATTCTTCGAAGTGTTGATGCTCAAAAGACAACTAAAGCAATGTGGGAACATATTCATCTTCTAATGCAAGGCACAACACTCAATCAGGAAGACATGAAATCCAAAATCTACTTGGCTTATGAACACTTCATGATTGAACCAGGAGAGACATTAGAGTCCTATCATCATCGCTTTTCAGACATCATCAATGATTTGGACAAACACAACATCATCATGCCACGAATTGCTGTCAACACTAAGTTCCTAAGTAGTCTTGGTCCAGAATGGGAGAAGTATGTCATTTTTCTCCGTCAAGCTAAAAATCTTCATCATGCTACATACGGATTGTTGTACGACTATTTGAAGCCTCACCAAAAAGAAGTTTACAAAGAAAGGGCTATTTGTGGACTCCCGGATCCACAGTCACTTCCGGACAATCAACAACTTGCTTTGCGGGCTCAAACTAGTGTTCCTCCTCAACCTGCTCCTCAACCAACTGCAACCATCACACCATATGATCCATCACAGCAACAACCTCAACAAACTCAATTGGTTCCATACAATAACAACAATGCTCAAGCACTTTACAGTGAAGCTGATGAGGACTCCGATACTTTTGATGAATTGCAACAAGGATTTGCTATGATTGCTAAAGCCTTCGGCCGGTATACAAACAGATCCAACAATCGCATTCGTTCCTCATCAAACACTAGAAATCAGGCTGTTGTGAACAATGGACGCGTTGAAGTTCAGAATCGTGGTTATGGTCGTCAGATGGGAGGTGGTCAAGGGTTTAACACTATGGGTAGGAATAAACAGGGTGCTCCACAACAACAGAGGGCTCAAGTGGTTGAACAGGGAAATGCTTAGATTGGGGTTAATGGTCTTCGCTGTTATAACTGTAATGAGAAGGGTCATCTGGCTAATGCATGTCCTAAGCCGAGAACAAGAGGCAGTGCTTACTTCAAAGAGGCTATGCTCTTGGCTCTTAAGGATGAAGCTGGTGGAACTCTCTCCAACAAGGAACAGAGCTTTATGGCAGATGCAGACTCAGATGATAATATGGAGGACTTGCAGGCTAATGCAGCAGTTATGTTGATGGCACAAATGCAAGCTCTACACATGAGTGACACAGGCCCAGTGTATGACACTGATGGCTTGTCTCAGATACATGAACAAACAATTATCATTAATGATCTGATATCTCCGCCAACTTCTGCATCTGACATGGATTAGAGTGTTCAACATGAGCCTTCTACATCTCATTCCGATGATCATCAACTAGACCCCGTAGTTACATTTGATGATCAAGATGACCTTATGGTTACCTTTGATGATCAAGTTGACTCCGTGGTTATACTTGAGGATCTAAATCATGACCATGTTGAGACTCACGTTGAACAAAATGATTCTATGTTTGATCCAGATTTTGAGCACGTTAAAGACCAACAATCCCGAGTGGAACATTACCATGATGTCAATATCAAATTAAAAGAGAAAAATGCACTGTTAACCAGGGATAATGAATGCTTAATTCGACAAATCAACTTTTTCAAAACTCAAGAAAACCGTGAAAAAGGTTTTGAAGCCGCTTTTGCCAAATCACATCAAAACGAAAAATCTTTGGAATGACAGATTCGTGATCTAGCCGCTTCGAAGAATGCTTTGTTGTCTCAAATAGAACAAATGAAACATGAACATAAACAACAAATTAACGCTCTTACTTTGGAAACTCAAAAAGCCAAATCTGAGTTGTTAACTTGTCATAAACAGTTCTCTGAGTACAAACAACATTCAACGAAACGAATAGATGACTATCTTGAGGAAATTGTCGACTTACAAAACAAAATCAAAGAGGTTAAAACTGTTGTTTATAAACATGGTGAATCAATCACAACAATTCAAAAGTTTTCTTTCAAACCAAATCCAAATGGATATGGACCGAATCTTGCTGATTACAAACCTAAGTTTTCACACAGAGCATTCAAACCAAATCCTGAAGTTTATAGTGCAGAACATAGAATTGATGATTCAATTATGACTGTTGTTGAATATAATCGGATGGAGGAATTAGATGCTGATGACGAGAGTCGGTCAAAAATGGAAAATGTCGTTTATAACAAACCATTTAACTATTCAAAAGCCGTAACTTTTGTCACACAACAAGATACTTCTAACAAACCTTTGGTTATCACACCAGTTTCTGAAGTCAGTCCCCAACCAAATGGTGCACAAATTAATGGTCCTTTACCTTCACTTAGTGAAGTAACAGCTAAAGCCGAAAGTTGTCGAGTTATCAAATACTTTGACACTTTCTTATCTGACCTTAAAATTTTGGAACGTGAGATTGAATTTCATTCTGAAATCAAAGTTCAACATTTTCAATTGCCAATGGCGCGAGAACATAGAGATATTCTTCAGCAAAGAATTTTACCCCATGTCAAAAATTTGAAAACTTGTGCACTATATTGGGAAAATGATTTTCACAAGGAACTTGGTCTCATGAAAACAGTTTTCGAGAAAACGGAAACATCGATTTCAAATACTAAACGTAAAAGGAAATTGTTGCGAAAAGATGTTGATCGACTCTTGGAAGATGTTATCTGTGCTGATATCTATAATGTTGTGTTATTGCATTCTTTTCCATGTCCATCTGATTCTATATCTGCTGATACTGTTGATTCTGTTGAAATTGTTGAAAATACGGATAATGTGCTTCAGTTCGAGTCTTTAAAAGTTGAAAATGAATGATTGTCAAACGAGCTTTCAAATCCAACACGTCGTCTTAATTGGTGTCAAAAAGATATTCACGATCAACAACTTGCTTTTCAACACAAAATCGCCCAGTTGCGTGCAAAAACTCCTAATCCAAAAATTGAGCAACTGGATGATCAAAACGTGTCTTTTAAGTTTCAAATCTCAAAATATGAACAAGAACTTGCAAAAGTTAAACAGGAATATGGTGTCATATTTGATTTACTCAAACAGACTCGTGATGAAGCGTCAAACGAACTTGATCATTATCTTGCACACACTAAAGAAGTCATGAATTTTGCTGGAAATCTTCGTTCTGAAAATCAAGATTTGGTGCACACTATCATTAAGTTAAGGGAAATGTTAGGAAAGTATGAACAAGTTCAGCCTAGCATCATTAAGAGAATTGCACCTGTAACACTTAGCAAACATGAACCCAGAATACCTACTGACAAAACACAAGTTACTAATGTGCTTCCCTCTACTGAAACATAAATAGTTGCCTCTTTTCCAAACGTCCGCACTTCACAGCCTAAGAGCAATACAAGGAAGAATAGGAAGTTGCGACCTAAGAAAAGACAAATAAAGAATGCTGAAGTAGAAGAACACCGTCTAGCAAATGTAATGGAAAAAGTGTTGTAACTGATGCTGAACCTTTAAGTACTTTTGATATTCAGTCTGATGCTTCTTGTGTTATTTGTCGTAAAAGTATGCGTTCTGATTGTCATGATAAGTGTGTTACTAAGGCTATCTTGTCTCGTTTACGGAATCCTAAGATTCGGAATACCTCTAGGCCCACTAATGCTTCTAAGTCTGTGCTAGGTAAACCGCCCTCTTTAGATTCTAAGAAACGAATTGATGTCCCTGTAGCTCCAGTATCACCTTCAAGGAATGTAGTACCACCTAGTACTTTCACTAAGACTAAAGCTAAGACTAGTTGGAGATGGCAGAAATGGATACATAATACACTAGGATTTAAATGGATGCCTAAAATCATTGATGTGTGTATTTCAACTATAACTGCTGAGGAACCCTCTAACTCATCGGGTTCCACATCTACTTCTATTCCATCTGTGTGTAATGCAGGTGATACAGATCATCCTTTGGATTGTTGATAGCGGATGTTCCCGACACATGACAGGAAACCTTAAACTGTTATCAAACTTTATTGCAAAGTTCATTGGCACTGTCAGATTCGGGAATGATCACTTCACAACTATCATGGGCTACGAAGATTACATCAATGGAAACATCGAAATTAGCAGGGTTTATTATGTGGAAGGCCTCGGTCACAATCTCTTTTCTATTGGTCAATTTTGTGATGGAGACTTGGAAGTCGCTTTCAGGGAGAAAACTTGTTTCATTCGTGATCTACAAGGAAATGATCTTATGTCTGGCCAACGCTCATCCAGTCTCTACACTATCTCCATGCAAGACATGATTGCTTCATCTCCCATATGTCTACTCTCAAAGGCTACATCTACAAAATCTTGGCTATGGCACCGTCGTCTCTCACATCTAAACTTTCAAACCATAACCAACCTTGCTCGACACAAACTTGTTGAAGGTCTCCCGTGATTCCGGTATTCTAAAGATCACCTATGCTCAGCTTGTGAACAAGGGAAAAGCACTCGTGCTCATTTTCCTTCAAAGGTGGAACACAGCTCTCAACATGTGCTTCATCTTCTTCACATGGATTTGTGTGGCCCGATGCGCGTGCAGACGATTAATGGCAAACGCTACATCTTGGTAATTGTTGATGACTACTCAAGATGGACTTGGGTTTATTTTCTTCGAAGTAAAGACCAAGCTCCACAGATGATCATCACTTTTCTCACAAAAATTCAAATTCAGCTCCGGAACACCGTCAGACAAATTCGAACAGACAAAGGAACTGAATTTGTGAATCAAACTCTTCGGGAATATTATGATAAAGTGGGAATTGAGCATCAAACATCTATTGCCCGCACACCAGAACAAAACGGAGTTGTTGAAAGACGAAACCGTACGTTAGTAGAAACTGCCAGAACGATGTTAATCAATGCTAAACTTCCAGATTACTTGTGGGCTGAAGCTGTCTCAACTGCATGCTACACTCAGAATCGCTCAATGATTACAAAATGCCACAACAAAACCCCATTTGAGCTTCTCCACAACCGAAAACTGAATCTTAAACACTTTCATGTATTTGGATCTCTTTGCTATCCGAATAATGATCGTGATGACTTTGGAAAGCTCAAAGCCAAAGCTGACATTAGAGTCTTCATTGGATACTGTGATAATTCTAAAGGTTATCGAATCTGGAATCGTCGTACAAAGCAGGTTATGGAAACGATTCATGCTAATTTTGATGAGCTTACTGATATGGCTTCTGAGTATAACAGCTTGGAACCCGGTCACAACCGCTTAAACTTCCCCCAAACCCCATCATCAGCTGAAACAAGCCCTCAGCTTACTCATCAACAAATGGAAAGACTATTTGCTCCTCTGTTCAGTGACGATATTGATGATCGTGCTCCAGGTGTATCCGATGTTTCCGCTGCTCAACCTGATAATACTCTTATACCTGATACACCTGCTACAACAACTACTGTTGAAGAAGCACCACCAGTTGACTCTACAACAACAGTTGAACAAACTGCTTCCAACGACGCAGAACCAGCTGATGATGTTCTGAATGATGTAACCCCACCCACAGATTTTGATCCAAATGCGTTCTTTAACCCATTTGCTAATGAGACTGCTGCACCTGATGTCGCGGAATCATCTACAAGCCATTTGAATCCTCATAATATGCATAATGTATATCAACATCAACCTTCCACACATCGTTGGACAAAAGACCATCCCCTTGAGAATATTATTGGCAACCCGAATCAACCAGTCGTAACAAGACAACGTCTTCACACAGATGGTGAACATTGCATTTATGCACTCACTGTCTGCCAATCTGAGCCTAAAAACATTAAAGACGCAATGACAAAGGACAACTGGATTGAATCCATGCAGGAAGAACTCAACCAATTCAAACATCTTGAAGTATGGGAACTGGTTGAAAGACCAACAGGGGTCTACGTCATTGGTCTAAAATGGATTTGGAAAAACAAATTGGATGCTGAAGGAACCGTAATTAGAAACAAGTCACGTCTGGTGGCTAAGGGTTATAGACAGGAAGAGGGTATTGACTTTGAAGAATCATTTGCTCTGGTTGCTCGCCTTGAGGCTGTTCGGATTTTTCTGGCATTTGTTGCTCACATGAACATCACGGTCTTTCAAATGGATGTAAAAACTGATTTTCTCAATGGACAACTGAAAGAAACGGTCTATGTAAGCCAGCCAGAAGGATTCGTTGATCCAGAGTTCCCTAATCATGTCTACAAACTGATGAAAGCTCTCTATGGTCTCAAACAAGCCCCTCGGGCGTGGTACGATAAGTTATCATCCTTCCTTATTGCCAATAAGTTTACCAAAGGTTCGGTCGACCCTACACTCTTTATACAATATCACGGGGCTCACATCTTAATCGTTCAAATTTATATGGATGACATCATTTTTGGGTCAACACATTTAAAATACTCAAATGCTTTTGCAAAACTTATGACAAAACATTTTGAAATGTCAATGATGGGTGAACTCACATTCTTCCTTGGAATGCAAGTTCATCAATCACTCCGTGGTATTTTCTTGAGTCAGTCCAAATATGCCCTTGAATTGTTACATAAATTTGGAATGCAAAACTGTGACACCTATGCCACACCAATGGCTCATACCAAGAAGCTAGACGCTGATTTACATAGGAAATTGGTGGACCCTACCAAATACCGTAGTATCATTGGGTCTCTCATGTATCTAACAGCTAGCAGACCTGATATTGTCTTTGCCGTATATCTTTGCTCCCGTTATCAGTCGAGACCAACTGAAACCCACCTCTCAGAGGCTAAAAGAATCCTCCGATACATCAAGGGAACCATTAATTTAGGGATCTGGTATCCGAAGGATTCTGGTTTTGAACTAATCGCTTTTTCAGACGCTGACCACGCAGGATGCTTAGATTCACGGAAAAGTACTTCAGGAGCTTTACAATTTCTTGGTGATAAATTAGTGTCATGGCAATCGAAGAAGCAGGATTGTACATCGTTGTCCTCAACCGAAGCAGAATATGTAGCCATATCGGCGTGTTGTGCTCAAGTCATTTGGATGAGAACACAACTCAAAGACTATGGTTACGTATTTGACAGAATGCCGATGTACTGCGACAATCGGAGTGCTATTGCGATCTCGTGCAATTCTGTTCAACATTCGAAATCAAAACACATTGATCTTCGATATCATTTCATCAAGGACCACGTGGAACAGGGTACTGTTGAATTATATTTCGTAGGTACAGAATACCAATTGGCAGATCTTCTCACCAAAGCCTTAGCTCCTGCTAGGTTTAATGAGTTGGTCCACCGGATTGGTATGCGGTGTTTGACTCAAGAGGAACTGGATGAACTCTTAAAACATTCTTAAAAACCAGTCAAACACCAAATCTATTTTGTAAATAATTTTTTCAAAAACAAAATACAAAAATATAAAACCTTATAAAACAACAAAAATATTCTTCTATCCATTTTTTTAACATGGCAAGTACAAATCTTTCAAAATTCAGTATTTTTCCGATCAAGTGTTGAGGGGGAGAAAATAAATTCTTAACTGTTTCAAAATAATCGTGTACTTGCATGTTACCTTATCTCGGTTGTTTCTTTAATAATGGTGGTCACATTTCTGGTTTACTGACACTCCTCGGACTAAATTTAATAACCTTTCATTATTTTATTAAGTCGAGGGGGAGTGTCGTCAAATTTATTTTCAAAATATCCGTCGTTTGATAACCAAAATGGAAGTTAAAAGGGCATTGGATGAAAATGGAAAAGGTGGAGGGTCCAAAACTGTCAAAATCTGAAAATTATTTCTAATAAAACATCCCACCTAACATTAAAACTTCACATTTATTACTCACACCAAATAAATCCTACGCCTAGAATTAAAACTGCAAATCCGAGTTCTTGATCATCAATTTGTAAGTGGTTTCATGATCTTTACGTATTTACAAACAATGGTTTTGAATCTTTTACAAATCCAACGGTTAAAACGTGAGATATGAGTGATTTTGTGTTCTACGCATAAGTGTATGAACACATAATCAAGATTGTGCGTTTGTGGTTAAAGGGATAGTGTTAAAATGTTTATTTAACATCATTAAAACTATTTTGATCATCAAAACACACCCAGATACACGAATTGAGTGATTTTGTAAATTAGGGTTTATGCGTGGGTTTGGGTATTTTCATATGTGAACGTTTTTGGTGATAAAGATTGTTGTATGAGGTTGTATTCAAGTTGAATTGATCATATTTAAGCCCAGAAATTACCCAGAAACACTAATGATTCATAAATTGAAAATTAGGGTCTATGTTCGTATGAATTGGGTATTTGTGATTCACTTAGAGCTTGATGTTAAAACTTGGATAAAACAACTCTATATGCTTCCTAGACTTCCCAGAAAAACTTTGGTGCAATTCCTATGGCTAGATATCTTACGCGTAATCTTTGAACTTTAGGGTTTAGGTCTACGCATAAGTATGTTTACGCGTAAACTGTTTGATAAGTATTCATGCTATGATCTGATAATAAGTGAATGTAGATGTTAATATTGTTGCTATGATGATTTTATTTCAGGTTTGCAACACGTAAAAAATCAGAATCAAGGTTGTTAGACATCTACGCATAAGGATCACCTTACGCGTAGCATGTTATGCGTAAGAGAAATCTTACACGTAGCGTTTACGCGTAAGGTTCTACATAAGGGACTACGCGTATCCTGTGAAGGATATGCGTAAACAGTGACCTCTACGCATAAGGTTGACTCTTACGAGTAAGCCTTACGCGTAAGGTTTTATATGTGCTTACGCGTAAGCTCTACGCATAAGGTCCCCTTTTTCCTACGCGTAATATTTCTTACGCGTAAGACAAGGTCCTACGCATAAGCTTGCGCCTTTACGCGTATAACTCCTGTTTACGCATAAGCTACCATTTCTACGCCTAAGCCTTGATTAAACCTTCATCATGAATTGTTACACGTGCAAACTTGTAAATAAATAAATCATAACGTCACGAAACCAACAATGTCACTAATAAGCTTAAACGTTTAATATGTTGTGAAAAATCAGTGATAACATGAACTTTAAAACATAAAGTTAACTAACTCACGAAACTTTTCACGACGTCATTGGACTATTGGACAAATAAGTGACTTTTGACTCGTAACAATCATCAACATTGCACATTCAATAATTAGACAATAAAACCATATGTTGACTAACATAATGTCTTTCGATATGTTGGTTCTTTTGGCTAAATATATTTCAGATCACGACATGGACGCTCAAATGAATGTGGATGCACCAAATGTTCTCACCATTGCTGATATCTTCCCTAATGGCTATCCGATGAAGATTGGAAAGAACAACCTTCGTGTTGACTTTGAAACTCTCACCTGCTCAGAGTCCTCTTGCTTGATTGTTGTGGATATTCTGAAGAATCATCCTTATCAGAACATGCTCTCCAACTCTGCTACTGTTCCAGAGATCTACATTCATCAGTTCTGGAATACAATGCAAAAGATCAAAGGACAGAATGCTGTGACTGTGACTCTCAACCACAAACAAGTCACCATCACACCTGCAGACTTACGGGTTGTTCTTCTCATTCCGATCATCGAGCCAACCGAACTCAATGCCACACCAACTGAAGAGACTGTTCTACAGTTCCTAATCAATATTGGTTATGACGAAGCTACAGGAGTAATCACTAAGCATTCACATGTGGATCTTAAGAATATTCCTCAACCTTGGAGAACTCTCTACATCATCATCACCAAATCTGTTTCTGGTCGTGACAGTGGCTATGAGCATCCCAAGCTCATGGAACTACAAATCTTTTGGGCTTTGGTCAACATGAAGCACATTGAAGTCGAAGCTCTGATATTGGACGACATGATGACATTCCTCAAGAAGCTTGGCTCAAAGATCCCTTATATCAGATATACAAAACTGTTGATCCAAACAGCTCTTGGTCTCAATCCTGATATCCCCAAGAGACTCAATGACCCCAACAATCACGACATGTTGTATGAACCCACTCTAAGAGTCAGATTTAAGGAATCAACAACAAAGAAACAAGGTGATGTGTTGCCGGACCACCTTTTGTCTAATGAAATCAAAAAGCTCTACACATACAAAAGGTATCTGGTAGCAGTTGAAGAAAGCAAAGTTGGTTTTCTCGATGACAAATCTTCTGGCACACCCACAAGGAAAACCAGAAGAGGAAGTGCAGGAAGTGCTTCAAGCACTGAAAGTAAAAGGAAGTTCCCTAAGAGGAAACCTGGACACAGACGGAAAGTTCCCTCTAAGGAAGCTGCTCCTATTCCCATTCCCAAGCCTGAACCGCCAAGACAGCTAGTGGATGAAAGCTCCGAAGAAACCGAATCAGACAAAGAGGTCTTCTACTCTGAAACTGCAACCGACGTTACTCAATCAGTAGCTAAACCTCCCAGTCCACAAGCTGACAAAGGTAAAGGGAAGACTCCTGTGATTGAACATGATAAGGAGAGCTCTGAAGAAGAACCAATAGATGAGAAAAAGGAATATGAAAGGAAGTTGAAGGAACTCAGACATAAACATCTTGCCGAAGCATTCGTAAAAGATCAAACTCGTGGCCCTGGAGGTTCTAGTGGTGGTGCTCATACCACACCAGTTCTTGATGCGGTTAATCAACCCGATAAGGGAACTGGTACTACCATAACCCACGAACAACAACAACGGCAGATTGAGGATTCCATCAACTTTGATATTGAAGAACCAGAAAACGAAAAGTCTGAGAAGGAAAAGACTGATGAAGAAGCTACAGCTCATGCCAAAGCAGAGGAAGAGGCCAGGATTCAGGCTGAAGAACAGGCTAAGACTGCAAAGGATGACAAGGTTGAATATGATGACCTTCTTCTACAAAGTCCAGCACGTTCCAAAGAACAAATCTCTGAACCACCAAAGAATCCTGAGTCACCTCACATCTCATCATCATCGGACTCATCTTCTCACTCTTCACCACCACCATCCAAAAGATCAACCAGATCCACATCCAAATCAGTGAAGAAACCAACAGACTCTTGGTTATCTTGGGCTAAAACAAGGATTGTTAAAGTTTTCAAGCAAGTACGGAAGAAAGATGTTACCAAAAAAAATCTGAATCAACTCGCTGACAGAATCAACTTTCTTCAAGACGGGATAAACGAGTTGTTGACAGAAAGGGAACAAATCCAGCAGTTCATCAAAGGAGGTTTCCAAAAGGAATTGGAGAAGACGGCAAGAGAATATACTCACAAGTTTCTTCTCGATACTGTCCCCGATGTGACTAGAGAAGTATTATCCAGACAACTTACTCCAAACATCGTCGCACTGGTTAAAAATATAATGGCCAAAGAATCTGACCTTTCTGAAACTGAGTTAATCGCTAAATTGGTGATGCAAATGTCAAAAAGAGCTGGAACCTTCACTTCGGATGAAGCTAAGTTTTTTGAGACTCTATTAGACTATCAACTCAGGTCTTCATGCAAAGAATCAGCAAGTCAACCAAAACGACCAAGAGATGACGATGATAAGGACAAGGATTCTGCACCTAAACGTCCAAAGAAATCTGGTGAATCTTCCTCAATGCCACCTCCACCCCGAAGGACTTCACCACCAAGATGATCTCCTCCTCGCTCTTCTACTGAAAAACCTCAGGATTCTGAGTTACCACCCCAGACTCAGAAAACTAGTGATCACTTTGAGTATACGGGTGGTGACGATGAGGAAATCCCTGAGCCCCAACAACAACCCATCTCTCCCAGCACAACAAAGGAACCAGCATCCTCCTCTAGGCCTAAGAAGAAGAAGAAGAAGAAGACTAAGGATGATGTCGTTTCATGGCTAGACGATGATGAAACCGAATACGAATGGTTTTCCACACTTGTTGCTGCTACACCCGCCTTAACTGATGACCAAGATATGGTAGGAGGTAGTACTCTGGAGCATGCTAAGTTACTACAATCAAAGTTCCGAGTGAAAAAGATGACGAAATCAGAGTTGAAACGAATCAAGAATGATGCTTTTCAAATACTCAAAGACAGCTCGGAAAGTGCTATTGAAGTTGAATATCACCTTGAAAACATAGCACGAGCCATGTCCAACAACATTGATTGGCTCAACCCTGAAGCAAACATCGACTTCACCCGCCAAGACAAAGCTCCATACTACACAGATTGGACCAAACCCCTACCTACCATCGGTCAACCAGAACAACCTAAGATTCCATTTCGATACTTCTTCAACAACGACTGGAATTCCTTCGCACGGTAGCGATAGCTCAAAGAAATACGCTACATCACTGACACTTCCGTTCCCTGCAGCCATTTACTCCAACTGCATAGCTATCGAGGAAAAGGCTACCCACATGTTCAACAACAGAGTGGAAGAGTATGACCTCAATGCACTGTACGGGATTCACCATTGGCCGGAACGCCGACGAATCTACTACTGAAGCTGCCAGGTTCGTAAATCTCAACATGAAGTTTTCAGTAATCAAGGGATCGTTTCCGTTAAGCATGTTGCTCTTTCGTCCAAATGGGATTACACCTTTCTCAAGCATATTGTCATCAAGCGACAAGACGAAAGGGACTATGCATTCTGTGAAGCGGACTTTCAGAATTTGTCTCTCAATGACATTGAAGATCTGTATCTTGCCAAAGTACAGGGAAGAATGAGACAATTCTCGACAGAAATTCAACGCGAATACATCAAGTCCTTTCTCATCTTCATCAGAAGCATCGTGATCCAGGAACGTGTAGAAGATCTGCAACTTGCTATTGAGTCGTATCAGACTCGTGTCAACTTCACCAGACCTCAGCTAGAACTTCCTGACATCAACCATCAACCTCAATTCACTCTCATCAGCAAACCCTTTGGAGTAGTCTACCGAAGTGCACTCCACCGCAACTGCTTGATGGCGTGTAATGAGCTTCATAAGTTTGGGGATTCAACGTTGAAGCATGTCAGAGATGGGCTAGCATATCGGTTAAAGGCGATTCAGCAAGGCATTGGGTCACCAAAGAGATGGACTTTTAAGGAAATACGGGATGTTAAGAGAATCATCAAGATGATTGATGAAAGGTTGTTTCGAAGGGACCAGTTCAGAACGTTGGAGAGTTTCGTCGGTGGTCGTTCTCGCATTAATCTCACGGGCTATCAACACCCAGTTCGCATTCCTGGAGTTCTT
The DNA here is from genome assembly GCA_910596185.1 of Chrysanthemum makinoi. Lineage (NCBI taxonomy): Eukaryota > Viridiplantae > Streptophyta > Magnoliopsida > Asterales > Asteraceae > Chrysanthemum > Chrysanthemum makinoi. The sequence continues at coordinate 51,370,960 of OU343217.1, read as the reverse complement.
GCGGAACTACCTGACATTCCTGGTACCCCTTAAACTGTTTCAATTTCATACTTATTTGGATGTGTGATTTTTTAATTGACAATGGCTTGTGCACACATAACAGTGTACAACCCGCACTTGTAAATAAAGGACCCTGTGGTACGCTTCAGTGCCTCAATCCTTATCAAAGTAGCGAAAGCTTCTTACTTTTGAGTAAAACCTATCAAACCTTTCATTTTTCAAAGGTTTTACTCAAAAGAACAAGTACTTCCCCTTATGATTTTCAAAACCTCAACCGTTTATATCACTTGTTGAGGGGGAGTATTTGATTTAAAAACTTTGTTCACAAACTGTTCTTTGTGTAATCTTCCCACAAAACTCAAAATGGTCATATTTATTCTCAACATTTCATCAAAAACAACATTTATATGCCATTTTTGAGGGGGAGAAAATTATGTGATAAGAAATATGTTATGTTTTGCTATTAAATCCTCGTGTGAAAAGACTTCAACCCATGAATTGACGGGAACTGAACAGTCATGCATTGAAAAGATTCGTCTTTCAAGACTTATCCAAGTAAATTGTACCCATTCGAGAAGCTCTTGATAGACATGAACTTTGACGGGTTTGACAACCTCTCGGGGTTGTCCACATCTTCAAGGTAGTTATTAGAGATAGTTGTCACCTAAAAGCTGACAATGTATCTCTTTAACTATGCAACGTAATCGTGTCTCGCAAGGAATTGTCTATCTTGACTCGATCAATTCAAAAAGTGCGCGCTCTTTCCTCACTGTGCAGATTTCTATCAAAACTCTAAAGCACATGTGGAGGGGGAGTATTTCTGAAAATCAAAACTCTTGAAGTGTTCAAACATGTTTTTCATTCACAAACACTTCGAGAGATTTTCATGAAAATGGTTTTATGGCAATGGAGTTATAAGGTGATTAAGGTTAGGAATAACCGTCCTATGATCCGCTAGAGCCGGAAGGATCTACCCAAGGACACTACCAATAGTTAGAATTAGAAGTCCTTAGGTATGATTATAAAAAGGAGAAAATGAGAATCGGAGAAAGAAGGAGTTGAAGAATTAAAAAGAAAAGCAAAGAAAAGGGTGAAAAGAAATAGCCCTCCAGATTATTCAACTTAGGGCAGACACCGGGTTCAACTCATATGCTACTGGTTGCGACTAGATGACACCGGTATTGAAGATTAAAAGTCGTCATGGACCCAGTGACGCATGCACTAAGCCTTCTTAGCCACTCAAGTTTCTCTCAACAGAAGCTTGTTTCATTCTTAGAGGGAACCCTACGTAAACTATCGGCTTTCTTTTAGAGATTGTTGGTATTGAAGAAGGAGACCCTCTCCATAGTCTCCGCTCAGGAAAACCAAAACGCACTATTGAGTCTAGAGCCACGAGATTCATCAAAAGATCTCTTAGGTACACTTGACATTTCATCACTTGTTGTTCAACAATAAGAACAACAGTGGTACGTCATCGAGTCCTACACAGATCTTAGCAATCTGTCGAGAACATTTATAAGAGGTTCACATCTGTGATCCTCAGTGATTGAATGGAAACTCCTGCCAGGGTCAACATCAAACAGCCCTGACAGCAGGTCGCTTCGGTAACTTCCCGTGGATTACGCTTAGTGGTCTCAAATGGTCTACAGTCGTGAGGTGATACTTCGGTGTACCTCTGCGACTCATCTGAACTGTAGGTGTACTTCGGTACATCGCGTCATCTCACTTGTGGGACTCCAGTTCAGGAACGGCCTTTGTGAGAATTAGAGTTGTGTTTTCACACTATGCTGTTAACACTCTCGAAGTTCGAACTTATAAGTTCCGGAATCCGCTTATTACTAACCATTTTTATGTTTACCTCTTATGGAAGCTCTGGAGCGGACTGATCGTGCAGATTCTCCACATGCTCATACCAACATCATCACTTATGGAAGTTCTCTCATAATCAAAGGCAACACAAAGTCAGAATGATTTTTCGTCAATAAAGAATCTACAAAGTTTAAAGACTTAAAGAACTTCATCCGTACTGTAATCCAACGTTAAAAAGCGTGTGAGCATGTTGGAGAAAGACGTGGAGACACTGGAGTAGCGAAGCTGACCTGATGCAGTCAACAACAACATACTATCACTACCATCACAAAGAACAAAGATCAAAGAACAAAGATGACGTCAAAGCAGAATACTTCAAAGAAACAATTTCTCTACACTGGGGAGATTGTTCGAATCAAGGCAATTCTTCTCACAAGAAAGAAGAATGTCAGAAGACGTCAAAGCTACTATTACATCAGCACCTACATCGTTTATCACTCTTTCATTCATCACTAACACTTAGGGGGAGATTGTTGGAATCACTCCTAAACCTTAATTCAAGTGTTAGTGATTCATATGTAATAGTTAGCTTAATATGGCCTTTATGTTAGTAATTAGCCTTAGGCTTATGTAGAAGGCCCATAAGCCTAGGCCTAGTCCAATAAGGAAAGGAAGGGACTAGGAGTGTTGCCCTAGCTCCCTCTCCTATAAATACTATGTAATAACCCTCACTTGAGGGTTGGTTGTTCAATTTATTCACTTTCACTCCTACGCCTAACTCTTCACCATTTATACGTGTGTGTATGTGTTTATTGTTCAACCGATCTCTTCTCCATCTTATTTCTTCATATTGATGCTTGTGTTATATATATGGGAACCTAACAGATGTTGAAGATTTTGTTCGTTAACGTAAGATTTTTGAAAGGCCACTTTAAAACTTGTTTCTCGGGTGGTTTTTGTTTCAAAATCATTTATCCGTTTTCGACAACTCTCAAGTTCAGCAGTCAAGGAGGTAATCTCAGCCCTAAGGTTTTGGTTTATCTCATTACATTTTGCAGTTTGGGCTTGCAATGGAAGAAGTAATAAAGTAAGATATTCTGAATCTGGAGCATGAATTGCTTTACTCTGTTCAATATGCTCATTATTTTTGTCATCACTTAGTTCATCAAATGTAACCACGGGGTTAATTTGATCAACTTCAGTATGATAAAATAATGATTCATGTTGAACAGATTGCTGCTCATCAGGTGCAGATGCAGACACAATTGCATTTATGAGGCATAAATCAGTGTCAGGTACCTGAGATAGACCGTCTGTGTCATAGACCGGTCCATTCTCTGTTTGACTGATGTGATGTTCTTTCATATTTGCCATCAAAACAACTGCAGCATTTGCTTCCAAATCTTCATATTCAACATCTGAGAGAGTATCTGCCATAAAACCTTGCTGAGTTTCATTGAGTTCTCCTCCTGCTTCATCCTTGTATGCCATCAGCATGACTAGTTTATAGTAATCTCCTCCTCTAGTTCGTGGTTCAGGACAAGCATTAGCAAGATGTCCTTGCTTTTTACAATTATAGCAGCGAATAGTAGATCCTGAATCCGGTGAATTACCTGTTTCCACAACTTGAACATTTCTCTTGAAGTTATTACTACCCGATCCCCCTGCTGATGTTTGACCATTCCCACTACCAGAATACCCACTTGTAATCATACGACGACCACTAGTTCTGTTCTGAACTTCAACTTTGCCACCTTGTATAACTGCGTGACTTTTGGGATTTGATGATGAACGAAGACGATTGTTTGATTGAGTAGAGAACTTGGAGAAGGATTTAGCTATAAAGGCCATTCCATGATTCAATGCTTCAAAATCATCATCTTGATCATCATTGGTTTGAGCATAGTATGCATTATTAGAATCACCTTCGGGTTTGAGTTGATGAGAAGGTGTGGGTGGAGCATAAGCAAAGTGATGTTGTTGTTGATCAAAAGCATGATTTGACTTTGGGTAAGGAGTTGGATAACCATGTGCCATGAGAGCAATATGATCAGCAATTGGTGGTGGAGGGAAACCGTGTGTGCCACGAGCTTCTTTATCTTTGAGAACCTCATATTGATGATGTTTCAGATAATCATACAACAACCCATACTTGACATCATGAAGATCCTTGACTTGTCGAACAAAAGTAACATACTTATGCCAATCCGGTCCTAATGAGTTCAGAAACTTGGTGTTAATAGCAATTGTTGGAAGATCAATCTTATGTCGATGCAAATCATTGACCACATTTGTGAAACGATGATAATATGATTCAAGTGATTCCCCAGGCTCAATGGTAAACACATCAAAGTTTTGATACAGCTTAGACTCCATGTCGATCTTATTCATTCAAGTACCTTCCATCAAAAGATGAATTTGTTCCCACATAGCTTTTGCAGTTGTCTGTGCATCAATACTTTTGTAAATCGGATTAGGAATTCCAATAAGTATTTGTTGCATAGCAAGCTCATCGGCTTCAAGATGAAGTAGTTGTTCTGGTGTTAAACGACTCAGTGGAACAATTGAGATAGTATCGGGTCTTGGTGGAACAGCTGTAGGATCTCCGGGAACAGTTTCAGTTGGCATTTGAAACGGTCCTCCTAGTATCACCTTCTTCAGATACTTACCATGAGGTTTCTTGAGTTCCATATACCTTAGAAATCGACTTGAACATTGCACATAATTTCCTGGTGTAAGCATTGGAGGACGAGTATCTAAACCAGCTTCATGAATCGATTGCTGACTTGAAACAACTTCACACATTTGAGAAAACCAAGTTTGTTGTTGAGGGATTTGTGGAACCATTGACATTCATTGTTGAACTTGTTGATGAGGTTGTGGAGGAGCTTGTTGAGGGGCGTGATGTGGGGGTTGATAATAGGAGTAATGGGGATAAGGATACGGTGGTTGAGACATAGTTGTTGATTGATGTGGATCGTTAAGGATAATTAAGGTTGAGGTTGTTTAGATTTAGGTAGATTAGTAGCAGAATTCCAAACTTGCAGAAATCCAAACTCGCAGAAGAAACTCGCAGAAGAAACTTGTAGAAGAAACTCGCAGAAGAAACTCGCAGAAGAAACTTGCAGAAGAAACTCGCAGAAGAAACTAGCAGAAGAAACTCGCAGAAGAAACTCGCAGCAAGAAACTCGCAAAGAAATTCTGGAATTTGCTAACTCGCAAATATTCAAACCAGAAATCCTAACTTGCAAATCTTCAAGTCTAAACTCGCAGAAATTCAAATTAAAACTCGCTGAAATTCAAATGAAACTCGCAGAAGTTCAAGAAACTCGCAGAAATTCAAGTGAAACTCGCAAGAATTCAAGAAACTCGCAGAAATTCAAGTGAAACTCGCAAGAATTCAAGGCTAACTCGCCAAACTCGCAGAAACACGTATTTCAGTCCAATAAGTCCATAAATTTCAATCTAAAACACGTTTTTAAGTATGGATTTCTATTAAATCTAATCAATATTAACCTAAACTATCCCTTGGCTCTTGATACCACTTGTTAGGTCACCATTCTTTCACATCAATATGTATTTCTAGAGAGAGAAAGTTTTAGAGAGAGAAAGTGGAAGGAACTAATGAAGTATTAATGAAAATGATAATTTCAATTAGAACCAACAACCCTCTCCCTTCTAGGGAGGGGGTATTTATAATGTTTACATAAGTAGGGGTGTTTCCCCTTGGTTCTAGTAGAACCTTCTATCACAGCTCATGGGTTTACTACATGAGCTGTAAATCTAAATACAAACATTTATAAACCATAATTGTTAACAACCTATTACAAATGAAATGACCTACACTTTATAATAAAACATGTTCCTAACAGGTTCCATTGAGAAGGTTTTCATTTTGAGAAGATTGAGAAATCTTCGTTTGAGCAAATTGATTCATGTTTTTTATTTGATTCACAAGTAAACATCATTTTATGGTGAATCGAATCTATAAATCACAAATTTGATTCACAAATCATTGTTAAAATCGAGTTATGATGATGATTCATTAAATTTATACAGATGATTCAGTATTTTACATATATTGCAAAATTGAGAGATTTTTAACATTGATTCAAAAAAATTTTGCACATTTTGAATTTTAATCACATTAAAATGAGTTTTACGCTTGAAAAACATGAATCAAACTTAAAAATCTATCGTTTTTGAAAACCTTCTTAATCTTCTCAAAATAAAAATCTTCTCAATCGATCCAGATTCTATATATCTCTATATTATATATAACAGGAGGCATTTGGCATTAATGCCACCTCAATGCCACATAATCCAATTTAATGCCACATAATCATTTGTTGTCCAACTAAGCAATATTTTTATCCACCTAAGCAATAATATTTAATTTTCGAACTTGGGTCGTTTGTAGGATTAGTATAAATAACTTGTGTGTTTACCACTTAGGCAACAAGTTATTTTGATAATTATGTTGCATATTATAATCTATAAATGGCTATAAGTTTATTGGAATCCTATAGTAAATAAAGGAATGTATTTATCTCCAAAAATTATATAGCACATATCTAATCCTTAATTATAGTTTCAGAATTATAAATTATTGTCTAATCTTATATCACGTTTTTTATTATTTTTTTGACATCATTCACTAAATCACAAAAATCCTACTAAAACCCACAGCATGAGTCTCCTTCACCTGATTATTTTTTCCCAGGTATTAATCTTTGTTTCGCCTTTTTTTAGTTTTTTACAAATAAAAAAAGGTATCTCTTTTCACTCAAAACTATGATGATGAATTTGTGTTCATGCATGCTAATATATTGTTTAAAGGGTATATATTGATGACCATCATTCTCTAGAACTCATCATATACCTAAAAAACTACTACTTTTCAGGAGTACATCAACTCAAGAATAATCATGCTAGATGAGAACTACAATGCCAAGGTAACGAGTTTTACTTCTTTTTAGTTTATATGTGATAAATAAGTAATTGGCATCATAATTGTTTAAAGTAGGATTGTGTTGTTTTGGTTACTTATAACAAATTTATAGTTTTATACATCGAACATAAATTTTAGAGGCCCTAAACTATTGGGGTCCCTGTTGGTCGCCCTCTTTGGCAACCCTCGAAGAAGGCGCTGCCTACTTTCACAGTTGAACATATATACATGATACACGATCATTAGTTGCCAACATATTGTGTTCAATCATCATAATGTCTTTGATGACGTATAGTCCGTATTCGGGTCATGAACCCGACCAATGGACGTTACTAACACTCGAGCCCAGTATGAGTGGGCTAGCACAGCGACGGTTTGGGCTCACAAAGGCCCAAACCCGAAGTTATTTATGGCCTTGATATTGGATATCTCTTATTTATGGGATATGCATTAGCCAACCGACTTAGGCGGGATACGCCGAAGGTTGGGGAATACGAAACCAACAAGGATTTCGTGTATATATAAAGAACATCTCAACCCTCATTAAATGTACGATCTAAACCCTAACTCTCCATTAAACCCTAAAAACCGATTACTTACTCTCACGCCGGAGGATAATCGTGGGAGACAATCCCACGATAAGCCTAACGGTGTTTTCTGTTTACTTAGTGCGCAGGTCTCAAGCATCAAGGTCTAATAGATACGAGAACCGGAGTCCAAATAAGGAAAGCCCAACTTTTGTATCAACAAGTGGCGCCATCCGTGGGACCAATCACTAAGAACTAGAATGACAAAGCACGGAAACCTAAGTCAGCGATCGCATAGTGACCTACAAGGGAAGAAGTCGCAAAGTGGATCAGCCTCTAGCTGCCTCTCGAACAACCAGGCGCGACCGAAACCAAGGGTCGATCCGGTTTTCACGACAGTGGAACCACGACGGGATAACCCATGCTACTACAACAACCACCAGCGTAGAAGACCCACTGCGCAACCTTTTTACCACCCCCTCCAATCGATGCTAGAAACGGGCCTCACAAACCCGCCAGATGCACCCGACCGAAACAAGGGTCCAGTGGTGGAAACAGACACCCTCTCTCTAGAAGGAGTCACGCCTAAATTAGCGCCAAGTGACTTCGTGTCTCAAAACTATGAGACCTTGGCTGCCCTCAGGCAAGAGGAAGCAAAAAAGAGGTCGAGTCAGAGCCTGAAATCCCGACTCAACTTTGACACAGAGTATGAGACATCCCCATCACGTCATCAGAGCGAGAGGCGCGGGAAGGATAACCGCCGCCCCCCAGTGATTACCAGAATTGGGAGGAGAGTCGAGAATGATGAAGCAGCTGACCTGTAGTATCTGGAAGAACATGAAGAGGACGAACGGTGTACCAATGTCCACGCTAGATTTGGTAGCAGCAGGGTCCATGACAGACTGGGACGATGGCACTCCCCAAGTGAAAGCTCTTCAAGCTCGGATTCGAGGACACCGCGAAATGCCGAAAAGAGGGAAGCTCGTCCCTCGGTGACTCCTCGGACAATGCGGACAGAGAAACAGGACACTAGAAGTCCATAGGAAGATATCACGCAGGAGGAGGAAGATATGTCTCTTCCCCGCCGCCAAAAGTGGACGCGTTCACTCCGCGCATCAGCGATTTTTCAAAAAATAAGAAAAGGCGCATGCCCTCTAATGTGAAAACCTATGATGGAACAGGCGATCCTGACGATCACCTAAAAATTTTCGAATCAGCCGCTACCATCGAGAACTGGCCACAACCTGTGTGGTGCCATATGTTCAATTCCACATTAGTGGAAATGCTAAACTGGTTCAGTAAGTTTCCACGCAGAAGCATTGATGGCTTTGAAGAGTTGCGGAAGGCGTTTCGCCTGAACTTCACTCAAAGGAATAAATGCGCCAAAAACCCTGTCGAAGTTGCCAAGGTAAAACAGCACCAGAGGGAATCTACAAGCGCTTATGTGGAGCGCTATAAAGATGAGTGCATACATGTCAAGGCATGCCCCGAAATACTAAAGATCTCAGGGTTCATGAACGGGATCAATAACCCAGAACTCATCAAAAGGTTGAACGACAAGGTCTCCCAAACCTTTGATGAACTTATGAAACGCACGAGGTCCTTTATCCAAGGAGAAGCCGTCGCGACAGACAGCAAAAAAGGCTACTCAAACTATAGGTCACAAGAAACGACCTAGGAGACAATCCATTGACCCAGAGTAGCAACCGCAACAAGAACTACGTGGCCGTGGGAGCGGACGAGATAATGACAAATATACCCGCTAACCAAGACTCCAAAGGAGATATTCGGTGGAAGGCACAAAATTCCCAAGACCCCACCAATGCCGAGAAGATCGGCGTGGGGGAACGGATACTGCGACTATCACCACGAAGGGCCACACCACCATTGAGTGTGTCCAATTGCGCCAACTAATTGATAAGCTAGTAAAAGAAGGCAAATTGGACCATTTAGTTAAGAACATCAAGGAAGGGAAAGATAAGCAAAAGACTGGGAACAAGAAATAAGCACCCAAAGATAAGGCTGATACCATCTACATGATACAATCATGGCAAATGACTAGGCGAAGATCACCAAAAGTTTTCCGTGGAAGCGAAATCTCTTTCCCCACCTTGGCTGTGGATAACGCAGTGGTAGAACCACTCACCATTGAAATTAACGCAGGGGGTCACGATATCCACCGTATGTATGTTGATGGAGGAGCATCCGCAGACATAATGTATGAACATTGTTTCAAGCGCTGCGACCGAGATAATGGTCAGTTAAGCCCGGTCATGACATCGTTGACTCGGTTTTACAGAGAAAAGATATGGCCCGTGGGGAAAATACGCCTACTAGTCAATGTTGGTAATAAGGAACACTCCACAACAGCCTGGATGAATTTTATGGTGATCAAATCCCTTCACCATACAATGGCATTATTGGAAGACAGGGATATCACTTTGCGCTAGCATCGTCTACAGGCACATGGGATGCTCAAAATTCCCAGTGGAGGGAGGCATTGTTACTCTCTACAATACCACCGTACCACCTAGAGAATGTAACAAGATTACATGTGAGACGGCACACATTTCGCAGCGAACTAAAGTATCAAACCCGAGGGTCGCAATTCATCCTTATTACCCAGGATCAAGAAGTATCGATCGGGGATCGCCTGTATGATAACGGAGGGCGTACCGCACTCTTGCAAAGAATGTGGATATCTTTGCGCGGGGAACCAAAGCACATGACCGTACCACGCCGACAGTAACACGTGTTGAGAATCCACAAGGATACTCCCTAGTATGACGAAGAAGCGCCGCCAGCTCTAGAGCGCACAAGCAATCCCAGCGAAGTACATAAACTTGTGGATGCAGGTATCATGCGAGAAGTCTATTACCATGACTGGCTTTCCAGTGATGGTCAAGAAGAGCGATGGTAGTTGGCGGATGTTCGTGGACTTCACGGATCTCAACAAAGCATGTCCACAAGACTGCTACCCACTACCAGAGATAGACTGGAAGATAGAATCTTTGCGCGGATACCCACTCAAATGCTTCTTGGACGCATACAAAGGATACCACCAAATCCAGATGGCTAAAGAAGATGAGGAAAAAACGGCGTTCCATACAAGCCAAGGCGTCTATTGTTATACTAAGATGCCCTTTGGCTTGAAGAACGCATGCGCCACCTACCAGATAGATAATGCATTTGAAAAGCAGGTGGGCCGCAACCTAGAGGTTTACGTTGACGACCTTGTCATAAAAAGCCATACTGAGAATGAATTGGTGCGCGATATTGAAGAGACATTTAAGACACTACGAGAGATTAATATGAAGTTAAATCCTAAGAAATGCACCTTTGGCGCTACAGAAGGCATGTTCCCGATATTTGATAGAGCCCGATGGCATTAAACCGCGCCTTAAAAAACGAAGGTCGTTATCCAACTTCCTTCACCGCGCACATTGAAGGAAGTCCAGTCTCTGAACGGAAAACTAGCCGGTTTGAACATATTCTTTTCCAAATCAGCAGATAAGTCACTCCCCCTCTTCAAAACGCTTAAGAAGTGTACAAAAAAGGGAGATTTTCGCTGGACTACGTAAGTGCGAAGAAGCTTTTATACAGCTTAAACAACACCTAGCAGCGCTTCCCATGCTAGTCGCGCCCCGCCCAGGGGAAGAGTTAATTATGAACTTATCTGCGACCCATGGAGCAGTCAGCACTGTGCTACTAACAGACAGGAATTCAGTACAAACACCAGTATATTTTGTGAGCAAAGCACTTAAGAAAACGGAGGTTAACTATAGCGCAATGGAGAAGCTGGTCTTGGCGCTAGTATTCGCCGCCAAACGGCTGCACCCCATAGCGGTGATCACAGACCAGCCTATCAAGCAAATCATCTCCAAACCCGACGCATCAGGACGACTACAGAAGTGGAGCATGTTGCTAGGTGAGCATAACATCTCCTACAAACCACGACCGCAGTTAAGGGCAGATACTAGCGACTTCATCATCGAAAAACCGACACCGATGATGCACCTTCAAAGCAAGGTGGAACTACAAGAACCATGGATCCTCTTCACGGATGGATCTTCAGCGTGGATGGGTCAGCGCAGCCTTATCCTCACGAGTCCAGAAGGAATGGAATTCACTTACGCACTGCGTTTCGAATTCACAACCACAAACAACGAGGCAGAGTATGAAGCCCTGATTGCTGGACTACGAAATGCAGCTCGAATGGGTATACGCAACCTAGAAGCAAATGTGGATTCCCGTTTGGTAGCCAACCATGTGTTAGGCGAGTATGTGGCTAAAGAGGAAAACATGATTCAATACCTCGACAAGACCAAGTCCCTAACCCAAGGCTTTGACAGGTTTACCATCAAACAAGTTCCTAGAGGGGAAAACAGAAAGGCGGATGCACTAAGCAAGATTGCATCCACAAGCCTTGCGCACCTATCAAAACAAGTATTGGTGGAAAATCTGAAGAGCAAGTCCATCTCGGAGATGGAGATATCCACGGCGATAGAGGAACAAGGTCCTACATGGATGACTCCAATCGTCGAGTTTATAAGCAAGGGCGTATTGCCCCAAGAGTAGAAGGATGCCCGACGAGTACGGCGCACATCACAGAGGTTTGAACTTCGAGACGGTATACTATATCGGCGTTCATTTCTACAACCATGGCTTTGATGTGTCGGACCCCTTCAAGCAGATTACGTACTCCGAGAGCTCCATGCTGGTTCATGTAGTATGCACTCAGGACCACGGTCCGTTGTGGAGCGCGCTTTACGGTCAGGATACTACCGGCCCATGATGCACCGTGACGCGCGAGACTTAATAAGAAAATGTGGCGACTGCCAAGTTTACAGACCCATTCCACGTCAACCACAACAGGAGCTAACTCCTATTACGTCACCATGGCCATTCTATAAATGGGGTATCGACATTGCCGGCCCCTTCCCCTCGCTTGCAGGGGGGATTGAAATTCCTTATAGTGGCTGTAGGCTATTTTACTAAGTGGATTGAAGCAAAGGCGGTCGCGACAATCACAGGAAATCAGGTAAAATGATTTGTTTGGGAAAATATCGTATGCCGTTTCGGATTACCTGGGGAAATCATCTCGGACAACGGAAAACAATTCTGTGACAACCCTTTCAAGGAATGGTGCGAAAAACTAAATATTGCAACAGCACTTCGCGTCGGTTAAACACCCACAAACCAATGGTTTAGTCGAGCGTGCGAATCAATGTCTGGGTGAAGGAATTAAAGCACGCTTAGACAAACACAAAGGGAGGTGGATGGAGGAGTTATCGCATGTCTTGTGGGCGCATCGCACGACAATCAAAATTAGCACGGGAGACACTCCCTTTTCTCTTGTCTATGGGACAGAAGCCGTCATACCAGCCAAAATTGCGATGTCAACTATTCGCACTACAGAAGTTAATGTTACAACCAATGACGATGAATGGCGTATCGACCTGGACCTCAAGTTGAAGAAAGCGAGCGCCGCCATATGTGAGGCGAGAGCTAAGTCAAAAATGAAAGGATACTATGATGCTAAAGTTCGAAGCATCTCATTCAGACCTGGAGATTTTGTATATCGCGTCAATGATGCGAGCCACGCAGAGGATACAAGAAAACTTGGACCGAATTGGGAAGGGCCTTATGAGGTCACGGAAGCACTAGGAAAGGGCGCGTACAAGCTACGTGAAATGGATGGTTGTGAGCTACCACGCACATGGAACATCTGCAATCTCAAACGATGTTATCTCTAGGAACGGCTACGGCCCAGTGCACGGGCACCACCGCACTTTAGTATAGTGCTCAATAAATATCCGTGTATTTACAATTCTGTTTTAATTAGGCAAAATGTCTTTTTTCTTTTTACAAAAACTTGCAAGTATTAATAAAACGTCGCGGTTTCTAGCTAACTCCGCGACACATTTCAATTTGTTATTTACATCTTATCTACGTCTCAACATTGTTGTTATATTATCTTTTGCCTACATGGCGTGCATGCACTTACTAAACCCACAATGGTAAAAAGGATAAGTAAACCTACTAAGTAACTCGTTGAGTTAGAGGGTTGCAAACCCATCAACACTGGATCATGCATCCTTTGTTAAACACCTTATTTTCAAGACGTTGGAATAAGTTTGATACGCTTCCACGATGAATTCGCAACCATGCATACTGTGCGCGTTTAACAAACCAGGAATCAAGACTCTTGACTCCTTGATATAGTATTTACAGTACGCTGCATATCACATCATACACGGTTATGATACAAGTATTTTAGACATTATGTTTTAAGTATGACTTTCATACATGCTTATGGACTTCATATCTTGTTTGTGCTTATATAATTGTTTGATTCTTAGACAACAAGAGCGTTTTTCATGCAAAGACGGATAACTAAATACAAATATTATAAGTCGCAACAACATTCATATCAACACACCTTCAACAAAAGGAAAATCTTATTATGAACCACGGGTTCTTACAAACGAATATTTACAAAGAAGCTATAGCCTATATACTATTGCTACGCCTAAGATGTGAGCTCTCAACACGGTTGGCAGCGACCCCAGCTTCTTTCAGCTTCTTCAAGAATCGAATCCTGGCGCGCACCGTCGCCACACTCACAGTACCCCCGGATCTCTAGGTGAAGCTGCGCCAACACCACAAAGAATGGCCTTTCCCTTCACGCCTTTCTTCTTCGCGAGCCTCGTGGCATAGGCCTCTAAGGAATCTTTCAAAGGAATTTCCTTCTCAAGAGCAAAGGGGTTCAGGATGTCGCGGGGGAGAGCAAAGATAGGCACGTGCAGCTGTGACTCATTAGGCTTCAAAAAATAGTCAGGTTGCGCTTCTGCATTATCAGCATGGTGGCGGGCCAAGGTTAATCCCTCCATAATCACACCTATGGGATAATCATGGTCGCGCTCCAACTCCGCAATCATAGGAAGCTCCAACAGCTTCATCTTCCCCATTGCAGCGACCAGATCATCATATGCGTGCTCGTTATACCCAGGCACCTGTGCGACAGGCACTTTCAAAAGACCACCTTCATGAAGCTCTTCTATAGCCTCTGTCTTGCCACGCGCTAGCGCGCACTGCACGACACCCCCGAAGGCGTCCACCACCTCTCGAGATTCCAAAGTAGTCAGGGCAGCGAGGCGCAAACCATGGCTGATGAGCCACCTGCGCTCAGTGATTGAGGAAACTAACTGCGGATACAGCTCTTCATCATACGCAATGTTGAGCTTGCGAAGCTTCATCTCTTGCTTATCCAACATTCCCTCCACGGCTGCACGAAACTCTCCCATCCGCGAGAAATTCTTCCCATTCTCTAAATATCCAAGAGCCCAGACGCAAGTAGCCTTATAATCCTCTAACGCGGCACGCTCCTGGCTCACTTGGTTCAGTAAAGACATCTTTTCCTCAGCAATTTTTTGGGAATAAGAGCTCGCCGCCTCTACCTCAGCCTGAGCACTAGCCAAACGTGCCTCCCGTAACGCAATCTGTTTGTCCTT
>OU343217.1:51336542-51356059 GCA_910596185.1 Chrysanthemum makinoi | reverse complement strand
TTTAGAATACCGGAATCTCGGGAGACCCTCAACAAGTTTGTGTCGAGCAAGGTTGGTTATGGTTTGAAAGTTTAGATGTGAGGACGACGCTTATAGCCAAGACTTTGTAGATGTAGCCTTTGAGAGTAAGCAAATGGGAGATGAAGCGATCATGTCTTGCATGGAGATAGTGTAGAGACTGGATGAGCGTTGGCCCGACATAAGATCATTTCCTTGAAGATCACGAATGAAACAAGTTTTCTCCCTGAAAGCTACTTCCAAGTCTCCATCAAAAATTGACCAACTGAGAATAGATTGTGACCGAGGCCTTCCACATAATAAACCCCGCTAATTTCGATGTTCCCATTGATATAGTCTCCGTAGCCCATGATAGTGACGAAAGTGATCAACCCGAATCCGACACAATGCCAATGAACTTTGAAACAAAGTTTGATAACAGTTTAAGATTTCTTGTCATGTGTCGGGAACATCCGCTATCAACAATCCAAAGGATGATCTCAGATCACCTGCATTACACACAAGGGCACACGATGGAATAGAAGTAGATGTGGAACCCGAAATGTTAGAGGGTTCCAAAGCAATTATAGTAGAAATACACACATCAATAACTTTAGGCATCCATTTAAATCCTAGTGTATTATGTATCCATTTCTGCCATCTCCAACTAGTCTTAGCTTTAGTCTTAGTGAATGCACTAGGTGGTACAACAATCCTTGGAGGTGATGCTGGAACTACAGGGACATTAATGCGTTTCTTAAAATCTAAAGAAGGTGGTTTACCAAGCACAGACTTAGAAGCATTAGTGGGCCTAGTGGTATTCCGAATCTTAGGATTCCGTAAACGTGACAAGATAGCCTTAGCAACACATTTATCATGACAATCAGAATGCATACTTTTACGACATATAACACAAGAAGCATCAACGAATATCAAAAGTACTCAAGGTTCAAAGCATTAGTTACAACACTTTTTCCATTACATTTGCGAGACGTAATTTCTAAAGTGGGTGCAACCTGAGTTTTATTCAAAGTCCTACGGTGTTCTTCTACTTCAACATTCTTTTTTTGTCTTTTCTTAGGTCGCAACTTCCTATTCTTCTTTGTATTGTTCTAGTCGCATGAAGTGCGCGACTTGGAAAAGAGGCAACTAGTCCCGTTTCACTGAGGAAGCACATTAGTAACTTGTGTTTTGTCAAGAGGTATTCGGGGACATGATTGCTAAGTGTTACACGGCAACTCTCTTAATGATGCTAGTCTGAACTTGTTCATACTTTCCTAACATTTCCCGTAACTTAATGATAGTGTACACCAAATCTTGATTTTCAGAACGAAGATTTCCAAAAAATTCATGACTTCTTTAGTGGGTGCAAGATAATGATCAAGTTCGTTTGATGCTTCATCACGAGTCTGTTTGAGTAAATCAAATATGACACCACATTCCTTTTTAACTTTTGCAAGTTCTTGTTCATATTTTGAGATTTGACACTTAAAAGACACATTTTGATCATCCAGTTGCTCAATTTTAGGATCAGTGTAAAACCCTAAAAATACGAAAAGTGTTACAAGACGATTTTACCCTTTAAATAGTCAAAATCCTAAATACGTAAAATATGTAACGCTCATCTAACAGAATTCAAATCTAATTTAAAATAAATAAACATTAAACAATGATTTTATGTAGATTAAACAATGTATACACAAAAAAAATCGGCCAAGACTATTTCTTAACCTTGAGTCGTTTTAAACCGATCATCTCAAGTTCATGGACCTCGTCTTGTTTTGTGATCCGATTTACATAAACCTTTGGGCCTCGTTAGTTTGTGAACCGGTGCCAATTTTCACGCTAATAAATTGTTTTGTGAGTCCGTTTGGTTTTGCAAGCCGAGAACCATCAAAAGCCCACCCCTAGAACCCGATCGGTATATGCATGTATATATACCAACACAAACCTCAAAATCAAAACCCTAGTTACACAAGTCTCGGCACACACCAAAAACCTTCTTGCTTCTCCTTTAATTTTCCGACGGCATTGCGTTGCTATCCTTCAGTGTTCTGACGTGTTTTGGTCCGAGTCTAGCTAAGGTATAAACCTTCTTCTCTCGTCTCAATATTAAGTCGCATGATGATGTCTAAAGTTATGAAATGTGGAGTTCGTCACAGATAAATTGTACCGATCATATGAATGAATCATAAACATGTATAATATGTATAAGTCGACGCATGGGTTAGAGGTCATGAATGTATCGCGTTGTTTGAAACGTAAATAAACATGAATCATGGGACGGTTGGTCGCTAAAGACTATAGGTCATAATATACCTAATCACTTTAATCTTTTGTTGTAGCGTTGTTTTGCGTCAAGCGCATGCATGGTTGGAATATAGGTAACGATGTCGACTTGAGAATGGTTAAGTGTTTGTGTGAGTGTCGAATGGTTTGTGAGTCGAAAGGGTAAGATTTGGTCTCTTTAATCAAATGGTAAATGGTCGACAATGTGAGTTATTGGTGTAATTGAATGCATGAGTTTTATTCAACTTGGTTCGCTTCCACACGTTCTAGGTCAAAGTGATGGGTCATTAAAAATTGAACATGTCAATTAAATGCGTGTTAATATGGTACTAAAAGTTTGGGAAAACCCCATAATATAAATGAGAGTCGATTAGGGTTTGAAATCTAAGTGTGTAATTCGTTATTTCATGTAAAAATAGTAATTCGTGAGGTCATTAATAACGAATGATTAAGCATATAACGAGCTAGTATTAAGTATGTAAACATGCTGAGTTATGATTTTATGCAAGGAATCAAGTGTCATGAATTAAAAAGTATTGTATGCGTGGTCTCATTAAGTTTGTGTGCGAATAATGACATGTGAGTCTTGGTCAATCACGTAAGGTATAGAAGTTGGTGTAAACTGTTTTGAAAGAGAGTCCTAAAATCTGTTTTGACATTTATAAACCCTATACTTTGAATGATGATTATATAAGCCCTCAAATAAGATGTTTATCATATTAAACCTTTAAGTTTATCATATTAAACCTTTAAGTTTATCATTTATCATTTGTAAACCATAAGTTTGGCTAATTAATGGTTAAGATTCTAAAATGTTGGAATTCCGTCCGTCACTAACAATGAGAATATCTTGATAACTCCAAGAATATTAATGAGATTAACTGCTATAACTTTAATGATGCTAATAAGTATTAAATAAATCATAATCCGGTAGATTCGCTGGAGAGACGACGTCCGTATCTTCGTGTTCGCTCATTCGCTTGCTTTTTCCTCATTGCGTTAAGGTACGTGATATTTGACCTTTTAGTAAAGGTTTCTCATGATTTCTTCGTCATTTCTCTTATGCTTATTAGGATTTCTTATGCCATTGCTATGATTCCCTTCTGTTTATGTGAATCTCTGTTTGTTTGAACCTCTGTATGTTGAATCTTGTCAGATCGATTTGAATTTAAGAGTATGAACTTCACTATGAACATTTGTTTATGAACTTCCGCTAAGAATGAATGTATGATATATGACTAAGATATGAACCTTTGACTTCAACATTTGTTATGAACCCTTTCTCGATTTGTTTGATCCGTTGTTTATCCAAAACTTTAGTGAACCATGAAATATTTGATTTGGACTTTGTAATATGAAACCTCCGATATATATGTTGCTGACCTTATGATGAATTATGACTGTCATTTATGACAATCTTGACCTAAGTTAGTTTGATTACCCAGCCAAATATTTCACTAGTCATGGGGTTCCATCTCCGCGGTGATGCACCTCGACATGACTCTAGGGCAGTAGAGTGATGTTCTGCCACGCCCCTTATCTGTTATCTGTTATGAGCTCAAGTTATGTTATATGACCAATATCTGTCTGCATGCATGGATGCATCCTAGATCTGATCTATTATCCGATATGTTTCCGTGAATGATGTCGCGGTGTAATACGCTGCCTTCACAAAATTCGGGAGCTCGCTATCTTCAATTATTTTCGAGGTTACCTTCTTAAGAAGAAAGATATTTCTGATATGATATGTTCTTGGCTCGTGGTAGTTAACTAAATCTTTATCTGTTATTTATGTATTAAGTATTCTGATGATGATTCGGTATGTTCAAGTGTTTATGATTATGTGCTAGGCTTATTATATGTTATTACAAGTGTTTATGCTTTTGTACAATTGAGTGTTTTGGAAGTTTAGTATGTATAATGGTTCAGTTAATTTTATAAACCTTGCCTATCGGTTAGTTATCTGTCTGCATAAGTGACCTGCCATGTTAAAATTCTGCTGATGTTGGGATTCGATCCGAGAACCGGTTTAGCTTACGATATCTGTTCTGATATTTGCTAATGGCTATGTTATGTCTTTGTTTATTTAATTATAGTTTGTCTACCTGTGTTTCTATCGTAGTATGCAGGATCGCCATGCGATTTGCTATTTCCGCGCCGCGATATTGAATTAAGTATGTTAAATGTGGATTAATTAATTTCTATGAATGCCATGATTATTTTCTAGAAAGTGTTTCCGTTAGCTTTTAGATATTCCGTTTGGTTTATATGAACTCTACTATCCGATGTATTGAATGTCGATTATTTTGATGTGTTTGCGCATATGGTGCCATCAATATGATATGTGTGTGTTCTTAATTGCTATTTGTTCTTCCCGGTTTCGATGATTGCGCTTCCAGAATCCTCAATGATTCATTGATCTCATTCCGTGGTGACTTCGTTATTCGCTTCTTTGTTTTATTTTGTAAATTCTATTTTGTTTAGTTTTTCTTTCAAGTATATCCGTCACCTGGGATTTGTAAGCTCACCGCATTTTCTTTTCCCTGCGTGTATTAGGCATTCAAGATGAGCTTGTGGAATGGCTGATCTGGGTTGAGAGTAGAACTGAGAGCATGTTTTGACTATAGAGATCTTAGATTTATTTTGATTATTAAGTTATTTATGTTTTCTTTTGATTATTTTGTAAAGGCTTCCGCTTTTGTATAGTACTTAAGGTTCGATATGAAACCAGATTTGTGATATCTTTACCCTTATGTCTGTGGGTGTTACAATCGTAATGTTTTGCACGCAATCATGCATTTTGTGTTGAAAAGCAAGTTGTTGATCATCATGAATATCTTTTGACACCAATTAAGACGACGTATTGCATTTGAAAGCTCATTTGACAATCGTTTATTTTCAACTGCTAAAGACTCGACCATGCAGCATCATCAGTATTCACACCATTATCAGTAATCAACATAATCGCAGAGATATTATCGATGCATATGGTAAAGAAAGTAATAACACAGATTATGGATATCGCCACGTATAACATCTTCCAGAGTCGATCAACATCTTTTCTCAAACGCTTTTACGCTTAGTATTAGAAATTGATGTTTCGTTTTCTCAAAACTGCTTTCATGAGACCAGTTCCTTGTGAAAATCCTTTTCCCAATATAGTGCACAATTTTTCAAATTTGACATGGGGTAAAATTCTTTTCTGAAGAATATCTCTATGTTCTCACATGGCAGGTAAAATGTTGAACTTTATTTTAATGAAATTCAATCTCAATGCCCAAAATTTTGAGGTCGATAAGAAAGTGTCAAAGTATTTGATAACGACAACTTTCTCGGCATTAGTTTTACTTCACTAAGTGAGGGTAAAGGACCATTAATTGTGCACCTTTTGGTCGAGGACTAACTCGTAAATCGTGATAACCAAAGGGTTGTTAGAAGTATCTTGTTGTGTGACAAAGTTACGGCTTTTGAATAGTTAAATGGTTTGTTATAAACGACATTTTTCATTTTTGACCGACTCGTCGCCATCGATCTAATTCCTCCATCCGATTATATTCAACAACAGCCATAATTGAATCATCAATCTTATGTTGCACTCGACCGTAAACATCGATTTGGTTTGAATGCTCTGTGAAAACTTAGGTTTATAATCGCAAGAAGATTCGGTCCATATCCATTTGGATTTGGTTTGAAAGAAAACTTTTGAATCGCTAGATTGATTCACCATGTTTATAAACAACATTTTTAAACTCTTTGATTTTGTTTTGTAAGTCGACAATTTCCTCAAGATAGTCATCTATTCGCTTCGTTGAATGCTTTTTGTACCGTGAACTGCTTTTGACAAGTTGTTGTTGTTTATGTTCATGTTTCATTTGTTCTATTTGAGACAACAAAGCATTCTTCGAAGCGGCTAGATCACAAATCTGTCGCTCCAAATATTTTTCATTTTGGTGTGATTTGGCAAAAGCGGCTTCAAAACCTTTTTCACGGTTTTCTTGAGTTTTGAAAAATTTGAGTTGTCGAATTAAACATTCATTATCCCTGTTAATGCGCATTTTTCTATTTTAATTTGCTGTAAATTTCCAAACGAATGTTGGTCTTTAATTAAGGTCAAGATTTCGCTCGGCTCACATACAGACAAAGCTCATCTTGTTCAACGAGATTCTCAACATGATCATTCTTTAGATCCTCAAATATAATGACAGAGTCAACTTGATTATCAATATTAACCATAAGGTCATTTTGATCATCAAATATAACTACGGTATCTATTTGATAATCATCGGAATGAGATGGAGTATTCATGTTGAACACTCGATCCTTGTCGAGATAGAGAAAGTGGTGGCGAGATATCACTCATTGATGATAATTGTTTGTTCAGTACCGAGACAAGCCGGTGTCAGGCCTACATCGGGCCTCGTCACTCATGTGTAGAGCTTGCATTTGTGCCATCAACATCATTGCTGCATTAGCCTGCAAGTCCTCCATATCATCATCGATCAGATCATCGCCATAAAGCTCGTTCTTGTTGTAAGAGCTCCACCGAATCATCCTTAAGAGCCAAGAGCAAAGCCTCTTTGAAATAAGCATTGCCTCTTGTCCTCGGCTTAGGACATGCATTAGCCAGATGACCCTTCTCATTACAGATATAGCATCGAAGACCATTAACCCCATTCTGAGCATTTCCTTGTTCACCCACTTTGGCCCTTGTCAGCTTTGTGCGGAGCACCCATGTTATTCCTTCCCATAGCATTGAACCCTTGACAACCTCCCATCTCACCATAACCACGCATTTTGAACTCAACGCCCATTGTTCAACAACCGATTTCTTGTATTAGAAGAGGAACGAATGCGATTGTTGGATTTGTTTGTATAACGCCAAAAGCTTTAGCAATCATAACAAATCCTTGTTGGAATTCATCAAGGCATTGGAGTCCTCATCGCTCCTTCAATCGTAAAGAGCTTGAGCAAAGGTTGTTGTTGTTGTATGGAACCAATTGATTTAGTTGAGGTTGTAGCGGACGGATCGAAGGTTTGATGGTTGCAGTTATTTGAGGAGCGGGTTGAGGAGCTTGTTGAGGAGGAATATTTGTTTGAGCCCACAAAGAAAGTTGTTGATTGTCGGTGATGGTGAAAGCTTTGACCACTTGAGAATCCTTTCCTTATCAACTTTTGGTGAGGCTTCGATAGTCGACAACAATCCATAGGTAGCATGATGCATATCTTTAGCTTGACGGAGAAAAATGACATACTTCTCCCATTCGGACTAATCAAGACTACTTAGGAACTTTGTGTTGACAAGAATTCGGCATGATGATATTGTGTTTGTCCAAATCATTAATGATGTCTGAAAAGTGATGATGATAAGATTCTAATGACTTTCGTGGTTCAATCATGAAGTGTTCATAAGCCAAGTAGATTTTGGATTCCATGTTCTTCCGATTGAGTGTTGTGCCTTGTATAAGAAGATGAATCTGCCCCCACATTGCTTTGGCAGCTTTGAGCATCAACACTTCAAAGGATTGGATTGGGTAATCCTAAAAGGATGTATTGCATTGCAAGTTCGTCGGCTTCAAAGTGTAGAAGTTGATCACCCATGAGTTCGCAACAGCTGCAATATTGTCGACATCATCTCTTGGTGGAACAAAGATTAGGATCTCCGTGTAAAATCTACGACGAGGCATCCTGAAATGGACCTTCCATAATGACCTTCTTTAAAACTTTCCATGTGGCTTCTTTAGATCACAAAACCTAAAGAACCGAATCACCCATTGATCATAATAACCTGGAGTGAGCATTGGAGGTCTATCAAGTGAGCCAGCTTCATGAATTGATTGTTGGTGTCAAGGCTTCACATCTTGCCAAACCATGCCGGTTCCTTCATAGTATTCCCTGGATGGATGTTGATTGTAGAAGTTTGTGTAAGGTTGTACTTGAAGACTAGGTGGTGGTTGAATTATATGAGGTGTGGAATCGCGCAAGTAGTGGAGTATGTTGTTGATTAAATTGTTGTTGATAAACCGCTTGTTGTTGATTCCATTGTTGATGTTGTGGACTTAGTTGTTGTTGTTGTTGATTATAAGTGTAAGGAAAATAGTTAGAGTATGGTGTTTGTGACATGTTGAAAACTTGTGTTGGTAAAATGGATCTTTGTAGTCAAATGAACCTTTGTTGATGAAGTATCCTTAGGCGTCGAAATCACAATAGCCAAGTAGCACTTATGCGTAAAAACACCAAAGTTACGCGTAACAACAAGAGTTACGCATAGTTTTAGTTTACGCGTAAGAATGGAACAAACTCTAAAGTTATGCGTAAAACAAGAAGTTAGGCAAGAAAACTTACGAGGATTACCTTATCGTAAGACTAAGCTTAGGCGTAAGATAAATCTTAGCACGATTTTCACGCAGTTTTTATGCTTATGCGTAATTTTAGGGTTTTTCCCAAATGATCTTTTACGCTATCACGCTGCAAAAGATATCCAAAGTCGACGTATTTTCAAAGCTTATCCAAGCAAGAAACCACGGAGTAAACCACTAAACGAAGATGAAACCAAGGAGCACGTTACGCAGAAGTTTAGGTTTTACTTACGCCGTAGTTCTACTCGTAGGTGACTTTTTCCCAAAGATGTTTCTAAACCACATTTTTGTGATGAAATAGCTTCAATATCACCAAAATAACACAAAAGTGTGAAACTTGATGAGCCAAAACGCCTAAAACAAGTTATGCTGATAATGAAACCTTCGTTAAAAATCAAGCTCAAAAAACATTTATCCACGCAGAAGGTTGAAACTTTTGCCAAAAAAACAGCTTATTTCACATAAGTTTTCGTTTAACCAAAGTATCAAACCACGAAGTCGTATGTTCTTGCAGCGTGGGACCAAAACCCACTTCAAGAACAATAACGATTCACCCAACTATTTGGCGATTGATACCACTGTTAGGTTCCCAAATATGCAACACAAGTAACAATAGAAGAGATAAGATGAAGAAGAGATCGGATGAACAAATATTCAAACACACACACACGTTATACTAAGGATGGTTATGCGGTAGAGTATGTGAAAGAGATAAATTGAACAACCAACCCTCAAGTGAGGGTTATTACAGGTATTTATAGTGAGGGAAGCTAGGGCAACACTCCTAGTTCCCATCCTTTTCATTATTGGACTAGGCCTAGGCTTATGGGCCTTCTACATAAGCCTAAGGCTAATAACTAACATAAAGGCCATATTAAGCTAACTATTACATATGAATCACTAACACTTGATTTAGGTTTAGGAGTGATTCCAACAGCAGTGGTTGTTGTCTGATGAATATGTCATTATATAAAGATAAGTAAACAAGAAAATTAATAAGTCCTAATAAAAAGGACACCATGAAAAGGGCACTTATCTGGCAAAATGAGAAGCATTCCTTCGACTAAATTCTGTTGGATATAAGTTTTCACATACACATCAAAGCATTAACACAAGCGTATAAGTGGAATTCTAGAGAGAGAAAGTTAGAGGTTTAGGGAACTTAGTGAGAGAAAGTGAAAGATATTATTATGAGCTCCAACTCTCTACCTTGGGAGGTAGAGAGTATTTATAGTCATTATATAAATCGCCACACAAACGTGGATCGGGCATACAAATGGTAAAGACCGTCACCCTCCACGGTGTTACTTAACTAAATACTACTTAACTAAATATTACTATGACTACGAGCTTAATGCGATTACATATACTGAGGTGACCGATTCTTTAATACCTGGAATTTCTAATTCCTAACAATCTCCCCCCATGGGAGGTCACCTCAAACATATACTAAAATGACATTGAATATAATCAGATATTACATTAACAATTGATCTTGCATTCTTGATGTAGTACTTTGCTTCGAAGCTCGTAGTCATTGATTCTACTCATTGCATGTTTGGTTAATCCAAGTGGAGGTCTTATCGATCCACGTGATAATAATGTTGAGCCAAAGATTTCGAGATCATCGCTAATAGAAAATCTCTGATACATCCATTGTGGTGTTGGTATTATGTGATGTTGTGACTTTCGAACCGACATGCTCACATACTCGGATCATGATATCTTCTCATCGAGTAGCGGAAGCTTTAGTTGATTCATGATATTGGCGGCCAGCAAGCGAGAAGTATGGAGAAAATATCGAGTCATTGATGCACTAATCATGATTTCTTTTGAGATGAATGTGTTAGGTGAGCATGCGGTTATGGATTGACCGCTTCATTCCGATCACCTGAACGCCGGTGTACCGCATAAGACTAGTTAATAAAGCGCATCTAAAGTGTCTTTGAACACTTTCGATGAATTGAGGTACACGCCCACGGCTCTGCTGATCGCATATTGCAATCGCCATGCGATCGGTATAATTCGGAGGAATTTCCTTGCGAGGGTTTCGGCAATGCTCTACTGTTCTCAAACCGAACGTCCTCAAAGAAGACAACACGGAGTGAGTGAACCAAATAATTTTCGGCCCACCGATTGATGAAAAGAGATTTGAAAAACAATCGTGTATTGCTCAATAGAAATTGTTTTGCAATATAACGAAGGTTTTAATGAAAATCAATTATCAATCATAAAACACCTTTTGATTTGGAAAATTAGTACACACGCACGTGCTTAATGAAAAGAGTTTTTAAAGCACAAAGACCGGTTGTTCAAAGGTATCCGTCAATCCATAACCAAACCGAGATTGATTCAAAGAATGAATCGCCCATTGTTTCTCGCTCGGTTGTCACATGGTTGATCGTATAATAGATCTCACATGCCACCTACCAGGAGCTTGTTAGATGTTGGCTCGTAAGGCTTTCCATCTTCATTGTCAATATGTATGCATATCACTGAGATGTTCTGCAATACAAGGATAATGCGTAGGACTCAAGATATAATCTCTTCCACATTGTGTGCAAATGCAGAGAGTCTTCATTGAAAGTGTCCTAATGAGATTTATTGATGATCTCGTGGCTCTAGACTCAATTTGTGCATATTTGGATTCCTATATCTGAGACTAGGAGAGGTCTCTCCTTCAATATCAACAATCTCTAAGAGAAAGTCGATAGATAATGCTCTGCCTCCCAGAGAATGAAACAAGTCCTTTAAGAGGAACTTGAGTGGTTTGGAAAGTTGAAGTGCGGCAAAACAAGTGCCACCGTCCATGACGCGTCTTGTCTTCAATACCATGTTACCATCAAGAGCATATGAATTGAACCCTGCTTCTAAGGTTGAATAAATGGAGGGCTATTTGTTTTCACCCTTTTCTCATTCAATTCTTTTTTAATTCTTCAACCCCTTCAGTGCTTACCGAGACTTCATAGCAAGAACCTAGTTGGGTTTATTCCAAGACTAGCTTCAGTCCGTCCGACTCTTCCCATATCTCATTTTTTCTCCTTTTATCATCATACCTAAGAACTCTACACTAACTAGTGGATAGTCCTCGTAGATCCCTCCTGCTCGGCGGATCATGGGAACACATACCTAACCTTATCGTCCTTATATCACCATACATAATGGAAAGTTGGTCGGTCTTTTGGTATTGTTCATCTGCCAGAGGAACCAATTGAAAACCATTTGAAAATCAATCCAGATACTTATGATATATTATCAAAGCATTTTGTACCTGAATTGTTTTGATATTTTAGAACGAGAACTCCCCCTCAACATGTGAATCAAGTATTTGAAATAGTTTTCCACACTGAGGCAAGAGAAAGAATTAACTTCTTTGATTACCATTTTTAAAAAATATCAACATCACTTCCTAATCAATCAAGTAGATAAAGCATTTTGGGGAAGGATGAGGTTTTCATGATTTTGCTCCCTCAATATGTGCCTCGAGATTTGAAAAGAGTTTTGCACATACTAGAGGGACCCTGCACATTGAGATAAGTGATCACGTTTCAAATCATTGTGGTTTAATATAGATGCTCCCCTCAACGCTATGCATGGAAAATTTGAAATCGCTTGTCACTTACGGGGAGGCAAACATGCTAATCACTTAAGAAACCATTTATCAATTATCATTTAAATCCTATTTAAATCACAACTCTCCCCATCACAATTATCAAAACATTTGAGATTTGTGATCTCTCTAGATTTAAATTGATTTTGAAAGCTTTTAAGGAGAATTGTGACTTGATTATGAAAGCGTTTTAACTGATAAGGATCTGATTTTGAGATTTTAAATTCCATTGGTTAAACATGCATGATTATCTTTGAAAACTATTAAATGCCAAATAACTTTTAATTTAATTGAAATATTCTCCCTCAATCAATGACATAGGTTGTTGATTGAGAGATAGAGATTTTGACAAATAAATGATTATCAAAAATAGAGACCGAAGTTATTTTTCAAAGCATTTAGTTTTTGAGATAAATGTTTATAGAATCGAGCATGGAATTTGAAATCATGATAAAACATGGCTCGTTTCTTTCTTTAAAACCGGTTATTGCACTAAAATGACAATAAACCATTGTTTTCTTTCTCTCAAACATAATTTTTGATTTTGAACCACCAACATCTAAAGTCCTTTCGTCATTCTTTGAATGACAAAGCACAAAGACCGTAGATATTATCGAACCGAGAAAACGCATGACAAAAAGACAATATTTTTGAAGATTTTTCGAATTTTTCTGATTTTTATGGATTTTGGTTTTAAATTTTGTATTTTGATTTTTCGAATAGATATATACAAGAGATAGATGAAGATAGACCTTTACTCCTCGCCTTCCTCCGAAGACGCTTGAGTGTTTCGGTTGAAGACTTTTCAAGCCTAAGTCGAGGAAGTATGAACTCAAAACGTTCTCTTGGAAGAGCTTTGGTGAAGTCTGCTAACCTGATATTCAGATCTCACAAAATAGAGTTCCACCACACCTTTTTCCACTTGTTCCCTGATGAAATGATGTTGAATGTCGATATGCTTTGCTCTTGAGTGTTGAACGTTGTTGCAAGAGAGAGCAATATCACTTTTATTGTCACAAGACAGAGGGATTTTGTTGAATTCAAAGCCATAGTCGATAATTGAGATCTCATCCATAAGACTTTGAGCACAACAAGATGACATGGCTATGTATTCACCAGGAAATAGAAGTACTCATTTGCTTCTTTTTGAAGACCACTCACAAGCTTATCACCAAAACTGAAAGCACCTCCGGATGTACTTCGACGAGTATCTTGACAACCCTGCATGATCAAAGATCTGCATAGTCGTTAGGACATACCGGTGTCCTTCGTACCAAAGACCCATATTGATGGTTCCTTGGAGATACCGAAGACCCGCTTAACTACTTCAAGGTGCTTTTTAGTAGGCTTAGCCTCGTATCTAGCACACATGCAAACAAATAACAAGATGTCGGTCTACTAGCGCTGAGGTACATCGTGGACCCAATCATACTACGATATTTCGCTTGGTCAATCATGATCCTGAAGTGGTCCTCATCTAGTTTGGTTCTAATCAATCATGGGGTGTCAACAGGTCACTTGAATCAAATCCAAATTTCTTTAAGATCTCAGTTGCATATTTAGATTGATTTATGAAAATGCCTCTGGGACTTTGTGAAATTTGTAATCCCAAGAAAATGACATTTGTCCCATCATTGACATTTGAAATTTTGAACTCATTTCATTAGAAAAATGATCACATTCCATTGGGTCGCCGAGGCAAAAATAATATCATCAACATAAATTGAACATGAATTAAATGTTTGCCCGTCAATTCTCGGTGAACAATGTTGGATCAATCGCTCTTTGCTAAACCGGTTGATAGAAGAAACATTGACAGGTATCATACCATGCCCTTGGAGCTTGCTTTAAACCGTAAAGGGCCTTCTTCAAACGATAAACGTGAGAAAGATGCTCTTGATTTACAAATCCTTCAGTTGGCGACGAGACGACTTCTTTAAGATCTCCGTTCAGAATGCCGCTCTTTACGCCCATTTGATAGACTACCATGTTCTTACTTGGCAAAGATTAGCCAAAAGATTCTAATTGCCTGATTCGAGCCACTGAGCAAAAGATTCTTCAAAGTCTATACCCTCCTCTTGGACTTTATCCTTTAGCAACTAATCGAGCCTTGTTCTTCAACACATCACCATGCTCATCAAGTTTCACTTTGAAGATCCATTTTAGAGCAATAATCATAGCACAATCTGGAGCATGTACTAACTCCCATACATCAAGTCGATCAAACTCATGAATTTCATCTTGCATAGCATTGAACCATTTGCCTTCGCTCATGGCGGTTTTAACATCTTGGTTCGATCTTTGATAGTACGGAGTTGAAGAAACACCATAAGGCATCTGCAAAGTTGTTTTCGTGTTGATAATACCTAGAGGGTTTCCAATGATGTTGTCCAATGGATGAACATGAGTCCATTTCCGCGTGTTCATGTGGTTGTTGTTGAGGAACCTAGTAGTCGAATGATATCTCTCGATGAAGATGGTTTCAAGATGATTCGAGCAAATATATTTTCAAACGGAGCATCTTCGGGAGTAGCAAAGGGATTAACTTCATCATTGATGCTAGAAACAGTTCCATGATGTACATTCAAGATAGATGATTGATGATGAGACAGAGGATCAAGAAAGCTTCGGACTTAATGAGATTGAGACCGAAGGGTTGACTTCATTCATAGTGATAGGAGCAGCCGTTGATGGATTTGACATTTCATCAAGATTTGTTTCATAAGGTTCATCAAACATTGGATCAACAATTTCTTAAATCATCTTCATGAGGTACATATGGAGTCTTGGAGAGGGATATGGTACAAGGGATGAACCAATGGGACTGCTTTTGAAGCGCGGGTCCGAATCGGATTGTCCGTGAGCCATAGGACCACTGCGATAGAAACTTCTCCACTATCTTTATCAACCCATAAGTAGAGGATTAATTAACCAACAAATGATTTCGACATTAATGCATTCTTCCTAAAGGTATACATGTAGATCCCATCTCTAAGATTCACCACAAATGTCTTCGAAAGCCTAATAAGGTAGTCATTTTCCATGTTCATGTGGTTGATTTATATGCAAGATAATAGAGAACAATAATCCGTAAAGATTTGGCAAAGGAATACCAAAGAGCGGATCATTATCCATGAACAAATAACCGTGAAGATTTGGCAATGTGAATACCAAAGAGCGGATCATTATTCAATAATGCAACTTACAATATAATGATAGTCATTATAAACGCCTGTGAAATAACTGAGATAAGGTTTCTTGAGAATTCCAAGAAGTACTTAGATGGTGAACCTGAGTCAATAATAGAAACCGAGCATGAGCTTAAATGGATGATCAACATTCGCTTGAGGTTTAAAGTACTCATCAAACATATCTTTGAAAAACAATGAATCCCAAACATTGATTCCCAATAATCCTTAGTAAGTGAAGCGAGCGTTGAGGAGAAGTCATCAAAAATCAAAACAATGAATCCCGCTATCCTTAGTATATTCACTCTTCATCAAAAAGAATATACACTCATCATCATCAAAAATTAAAATATTACCATTATTCAAACATCCATCATCATGTAGTATATTCACTCTTTCCCCTCAAAAAATTGCATCCAAGTTGCCATTTTGATTTAGCAAGTGAATAAGAGTATACACCAATGAACGCAGATCCACTTGATGACCGAATGAGCTGGCAAAACATGAAGCTTGTTGATAAAGAATGTAGATGAGTATGGCCATTCATGAGAGAATTTCTCTTAGTGAAGATAAAGCGCACGTAATCGCGAATCATACACTTTTCTTTACTTTGAAGAACGGGTCAAGTGATATCTACAGACACCATAATGATGAAGAACGAGGCTCGAACCGATGTGAAAGACGCCATAATGATGAAGAACGAGGCCCTAACCGGATGTGAATGTGACGCCATCATTGTTTAGAGCCCAGGCTATATAGTTTAGAGCCGCCCAATCCAAATACCAAGGGACTAACTTGTACCTGCTTTGGATAATGTATCAAGACATAGAATTGAAACATTGGATCCCCTAATGCAAGCCATGGGTCCCTTTGGTTAGACAAACAATCTTTGAATCAGCAGAAACCCTAGGTGCAATGTCATTGTCACTAGGAGCTAAACTAGTAACATCGACTTAGTCGAGGGACATTTTGCGCTTAATGATTGTTCTACCATTGGTTTCCAAACCCAATGTGCACTACTCTAGGCATAGCGGATCTAGTTAAGGGGCAAGGTTTGCCATTCGTGAATATTCGACTGTTGGCTTCCATCAAATCCTACATTGGTAAACCTTCCCTGTAGGTTTCCAGGATTGCTTAATCTGCTTCTCCAAACTTTCTTAATCGGGTTATGAATCTTAGACCCTAACACATCACATTTATCATGACAACGTAAATTAAACATTTTTGCATGTTTTGCACGCGATAAGGCCCTCATTAATTTTAGTAAGCTTAGAGCTAATACTAGAACTAACACGATTCTTTTTGTTCAAATCAAACTTGTCCCTATGGTGTTCTTTTCACTTCCTTTTATCATGAACACTTTTAGTTAGCGTATCCTTTTCTTGCATAGCTTCTGTTTTGACTCGCTAACTTTAGTGTCAATCTTAACATCTCAGAAGTAACGATGGGAACATTACATGGTTTCACTACTTCAACATTCCCCGTCTGAAGTTAAGCCGATTCAAATTCTGTGAGGCACATCACGTTGTTTCTTGAATTTAGATATGGAACAAGGCATAAAGGGTCACATGTTGGTTTTAGGCATAGAACGGATTTCCTCTTGGCACTAGGCATAGAACAATACTTTGCCTTTTTCACCTAATGGTTTGGACATGTTGCAATTACACATTCAAGCTCTTAGATCGTTTCGTCTGGAGGCAAACCTAATTTCACTATCAAGAGGTTTGTTAATGAAATCCTTCTTCCAATTCTACCTGAGACATTCTAGACTATCCTTAAGTACGAGTCATGAAAAGCATGTTCATTATTCCTAAGACGTAGAGGAATATATTTAACTGTCATAGTGTATTTGCAATCTAAGGGTGATTTTGAGACAACATTCTTATTGAAAACAAGTGGCGCTTCCATTTCCCCGATTTCTATTCTCACTTTGTAAAGACGTGCTATTTTTCAAGTTGTTTGGTCACCGTGACGCTTATCTGAATCATATAACTTTAAAATGTCGATTAACTTTTCATTTTCTTCTAGAAAACTTTCGCTTTTCCTTTAAAGCTATTTACTAGGTTTTGAAGATGAAACATTTGAGAATACTGAGAATCTAAAGGAGGAGGCATTTGGGAGCCTCACATATTGTTCGCTTGACCCTTTAATTGAGAGATTTGGCTTTCAACTCGATCGTGTTGCACCGAGCTTGAATCGCTCATCACGCTTGTTAATTTGAAAACTGATCAAACTCGAGCATCCAAGATGTCTTGATATTTGAAGTTTTGACATTTTCTTTGAGATGTTGATATTTGAGTTGTAAATTAAAATGCTCAACTTCGAGTTTAGAAAAATGTTTAACCAAATTGTCGGATCATCCAGCTCAATTCTCGCTTAGTTTAGAATTAGTTTTTTCAAGCTCAATGACACGATCATGGGAGACTTTCGTAATGTGATAGTCTCATGAAATTTGGAAGCATTAATAGAGCAATTTGAAGCAGTGAAAAAGATATCTTGAGCAACACATTCAGGAATAAGAGTCTCATTTAAGGTATGCAAGTTCTTCCTCTCAATCTCATTATATTTTAGTGCACGCCCATAATCACTAACTTCAACTACCATTGCATCAAATTCCTTTTCCATTTCTTTAATATCTGATTTTATCCCTTTTTAAGACTCTCAAAATGATCTTTTAGTTGTTTAAAGAAAGGCATGACCTCAGCTAAATAACATTCTTTCATTTGCTCAAAACCCCTTTCCCCGCTTATCCTGCATGTGATCCTTTTCTTACAAGTTTTCAAAATCGGTAAATAGTTGAAGAATAAATATATTGACTGACAGGTCTTGTTTCTTAGTGGCAATAGTTCTAGGAACTAAATGCATTGGTGTATTTGGAGGATACACAGTCGCTTTAGGGAATTTCCTACATTCTTTTCAACAAGATTTTCGCCTTTTGCAAGTCCATATCCTTTTTCCGTAACACTTGTTCGTGGGTCAATAGAGTCCGAGGCTTAAACATGTTTAAGGATATCCAATTTTCCTTAGTGTAATCATGGGGTTATATCGTTATCTTGTTCTCTTTTACACTCGTGATCTTCTAGCTTCTTATTCATTTTCTCCCTAGTGACTTCATCTCATTTCTTATCTTCCTCGGGCACTCAGCGAACTAGGTTTCCGCCTAGGCTTAAGGATCTCATTACCATCATACAGTACCTTATGAGCATTTCTAGCCTTTTAATTACCTCTGGATTAGGTTCCTCAACAAAGGGAATGCTATGCTTATCGATTAAGACTCTATGCTTAAGTGATCATGTGAGCCCTCAATGGTATTCCCTGTATGCATAACTTTTTTTTCGCTTGTTTTTCAAAGTTTTTAGATTGGAAAAATCATTCAAAAGTTTTGATTTCTTAGCCTTGAATTCTTGCTTAAGCATTTTAACATTTTCTTGAAGTTCGTGTTTTTGCTTAGCAGCTTTAGAAAGCTTTTCTTGTAAGGAGTTTAACTCTTGTTTTAATACTTTCTCTAAACCTACTTTTTCTAATAGTTGTAACGATTTGGACATCCATTTCCGCTTCATGGGTGGTCAACTCAAACTTAGCACTGCTCATAAATAGCAACCCAATCCCATATATGTTAAGCTCAAGTGGGTGAATCATCGTGCACAAATGCAAATGACTCATGCGCTTCATCATCATTTTGAGTAGAAGATGCACAACTAGGTACAAGAGAAACATCCATGTGAACTTACTCGAGCATTGACATGCACAGGTCGCGACGGGTGCATCTCTATCTTCGTACATCCGCTTCCATGGAGCTGCTCAGATTAACTCACGTGTCATACCGTGCACCTCTCTCTTGTGAATTTGAGCACTTAAGATTCATTTTTCTATTATCCCACTCATCATTTTGTTGTCACCGACATTCTCGCATTCAAGAACAACCCATTCTTCAACATATACATTACCCAACTTATCACAACTATCTTTCAACTGCACCTGACACTCATTCACGCCTCTTCATTCTTTTCGAAAGACTTAATGTATTTCACATTATCCATGAGTTGGATAAATGTCTCAATGAATTCTCAATTTCCA
>OU343217.1:51213519-51336442 GCA_910596185.1 Chrysanthemum makinoi | reverse complement strand
AATGAAATGGCTTAATAAAAGTATGAACAATGTGATTATCACTAAAACCTGAATGGAAACTAAAGCGTAGTGTTCTGGGTTTGAAATTGAGAAATTGACTAAGGAAAGAGATGATTTGTTAGCTAAGTTTGCTGCTTGGAAAGAGTCCGTTTGTCCCAAGTTGCTTTTGTTAAAACAGAGAGAGCTTACAATAGAACAGGCTTAGGATTTGGAATGGACTTTAGCAGGTAGATGAACAAACCTAGTAATCGATGATGGTGATTTTTAGGACATAACCACTAGTGATGATGAGCTCATTAACTATGTAGATTCATCTAGTAATGATGGCTCATTAGTGAACCGCTTCCTGAATATAAGAGCGACAATGGTTATCATGCTGCTCATCCCATTAGTCATCACCCCTAGGCCCTGAGTGTTTCTCATTATGGAGTAGATAGTCTAGAGTTTAGAAAGAAGCTTGTTGCTCAATCTAGGTCTGAGAATCCCAAAGAAAACCGTTGAAAACAATGTTCAAAATCCAGCAAGCATCTTTAAAAAACAAAGCTTGCTCAACAAGCGTACCTTCGCAAAACCGTTTCAAAAAAGACGCTAAAACCTTTTTGGGATAATTTTGCTCAAAACAAATTTTATCAGGTATCGAGAAGGCAAAACAATTTTGGGCATAGACATAGAAGAAATCACTTTGGTCATATGGGTCAAAAATTGTGTTTTGTGTGTTATAGTCCTACTCACCTATTCGCCAAAGATTGTGACAAACCACTCTAATATCTAAGCAAGTTTTCAAGGAATAAGTCTAACAATCATAGACCTAGAGAGCACAAACCAGTGTGGACTAACTCAAATAGGGTTAATCACGAAACTTCACACCGTGATCATAGATACCCACATCGAGAGAGACCTTCAGAGATCTCAAAGACTTTTCAAAGTACTACGAGACAAGTAATTGATAATAACGCTTTGGAATAGGGAATCCTAGGAGATCTCCATATCAACCTAGAATGTCTCACAATTCATATAGGGGATCTAGATCACGTGAACCACCTGTTAAACCGAATGGGTAAAAGGGAAGTAATGGTAGGAATACACAGACGCTCAACAAAATGAATCACCGCTTGTGACATGCTGAAAATGCTAATAAACCGTAAAAGAGATTTATGTTGAAAAACCGTAAGTTTTGAAAATCCACATGCTAAAACTCAAAGATAATTTTTGGATCACTATTTGAAAGATAGTGGAAATTACATACTCAAGGAATTTGAGTTTGTAACTCCATGAGGAACACAAGTCAGTAATGGCTTGGGTTCTAAGAGTTTCTAACTCTTTTCTTTGTGCGCAGTGGCAACCCGAAGAGGAGCTTAAAGATCATCTTATTGTGGATAGTGGTTGTTTCTGGAAGTATGATGGTATAAAGAGATCCTGTTTGATTTTAGAAATATTAGTGGAGGAAAAGTTGCATTTGGGAATGATCCCAATGGAGGAAGGATTACTGGGAAAGGAACAATTAAAGCTGGAATTGGAATGATTAACTACTAAGCTATGTTTAAGGGGAGGACTATCAGGTGTTAGGTATAGTCCTGTGTATTGCTTGAGGGGAGGATGTTTGTGTATTACTTAGTTTATATGAAGGTTTTTGCAAAGTCTTGTATTTCAAAGTACCGCTTGGGAAAGTACCGCTTGGAAGGTCAACGCTTATGTGGAAAGTAATCTTTTTTGTCGTATTAAAGCTTGTTCCAACGGTAATATTGAGGGTAATTAAAGCCAACGTTATTTTTTTATTTTTGGGCATTGATTTTTCAAAATCCTACCTATAAATAACAACTTTTCGATTTTCCTCTCACATTATTCATTACTCTTTCCATACTTATCTTCCACTTACCATCTCTTTATTATTCGATATAATCTTTCTATTGTGATTACTTTTTCAACAATGGCTAATCGCTTAACCGTTTCAAGCACAATATGGTGGCTAATTTGGATAAGACCGGAATGTGGCTTTCTATGATATCATTGATTATCTAGTTGGGTCGCCTATTAGTTATGCTCTTTAGTTGAGCCGTATATTTGAACCATGGATTCAAGCATTTTGGGCTAATGCTAGAGAGAATATGGAGGAGGATGAATATTATATTAGATCCCCAGCTTCGGAAAGACTATCAAGATTACAGAGGTCTCCATTCGTGATGATTTATTATTTGGAGATGAAGAACGGGCTATTAGATTTGCAAGCAACCCGATTTGGGATACTTTTAGTAATTTGGGCTATGAAGGTTCTTTGACTGAACAAACTTTTAAGAAGGCATTATTCTGTCCTCAATGGAAGTTTTTGATTCATGTTTTGCTCCATTGCATAAGTTCAAAAAGCACTTCTTGGGAGCAAGGTTTGTCAAATATTGTCTGCTAGTGGTTGGCTTAGCTACAAACAGAGTGTTTAACTTTTCACGACTTATTTTGGATGGAATGCTCTCTCATATATCCTCTGGGGCAACTTGGTTGATGTATCCAAGGTTTATACAGGTTTTCTTGAACAAGCAATTGGCCGATGTTCCAAAACCTGCTGCTTTACTACCTGTTATTGTGCAACAACCTAAAATCTATATTCTCATGGCTAGAGAAGTAACTTGTTCAGAGGAGATATATTCCTTTAACACCATCCATGATGGAAATTGTACAAGCTGTTCGTCATGCACTGCAGGATGAAGAAACCGCTACTGCATCATGGTACTGCTTTCACAAGGCATCTGCCGCAGTACCTTCACAAGGTACTGCATCTCGCAAGCACGCCTCGTGAAGGTATCGTTTCGCTACAAGGTGATGTTTCTTCGGTCCTGAGGTTCAAGGAAATTGAGAAAACGCCTACCCATCTCTGAAAGTTCTATTCCTGTTTCGAGAGGGCATTCACAACCTCAAGGTGATGCTCATTCTATACCTTGTGAAGATTTGACGTTAGATAACTATGCTTTGACAAGGGAGCTAGCTAGGTTAAACAAGACTGTTGCGCGTCAAGCTAAAACAATTAGGAAGTTGAAGCGTAACTATTTCCGTTGAGAAATTTTGTTACACCATATATTCAAGGTTTCAACTTATGGGTTAAGGAGGAAAATAAACGTCGTAAAGCTCTTCGAAAGGAATTAAAAGAAAGAAGGTTCCTCAACCATCTTCTCAACTTGGGGAGGAATTTCAAAAGGAAAATTTGAAAGAAGATGTTATGAAGAAGAAAGAGTCCGAAAATATTACAAAGATGAAAGAACTTGTAAGTATTAGTTCATTTAAGGAACAAGAAAAGAAGTACAAGTTCAGAAATGTGTTCAAGGTACTGAACAAGAAGAAGTACAAGTTCAGTATCGGTGTTCAAGGTAACATCAAAGTACTTGATTTTCATGATACATCAAGGGAAAAGTAACAACACCAATAACTCAAGGGTATTAAATTTTGATGAAGAAGGCGGGTCCTTCTACATTTGTTAGAGAAGAAGAGGAGGAAGCTACTTACATACCTATTCATTCAACTAGTGATGATGAATTAATTGCTACATTATTTGATTTATCACAACCAAGAGGAGGAGTTACTATTAGAGAAGCACAAGAAGAAGAACAACCAAGAACTGATCAACCCGCAATTGATCCAGACAAGGAAAAGGTGTTCGTTGAGACTAAGAAAAGAAGCTCACTTTAACTTAGAGCATTTGAAGTGGCTTGGAATGAAGTCACGCTAGAAAAGTTCAAGAAGAATTAGATGCTAAAGACAGAGAAGAACAAAGAAGCTCAAGAAGCTACAGACAGAGAAGCAGCTCAAAAGGTGCAAGATGAGTTAGATGCTGAAACTACTGAACCTTTACAGTCTCCAACACCTGTTAGATTCATGTCAAGAAGACCTAATTTAGCTAAAGAAAGGAATGCAATGATGGCATATTTAAAAGGCGGAGGATTTAAAGGATTGCAAAAGCTAAATTATGTGGATATGAAAAGATTATATGATGCCAGAGAGAGGCTTATAAGAAAGATGTTGCAGGCATTAAAGACTTTAGAGAAGAAACTTATTGGATCTGAGTGAAAGGAAGAAAAGCTTAAAGAGGAAAAGAAAACTCGATGTTAGATGTTCAATTTTCAAAGCAAGAGAAGGTTGAATTAAGATCTGAGACTAGTGATGAATTGAAGAATTATCTAAGAGTGGTAGATTTTGATTATACCAAGGAAGATGATGATTTAAAGATGAACAGATCAAAGATCAAGATTTTAAAGTTGTGAACACCAAGAATGAAGAGTACATGGTTTTTCATAAGGAAGATAAAAGTTTTAAGGTTTTCAAAAGGTTATGGGATTTGTTGCATGTTATTGATAGAGTAGATCTATTCTACTTATATCAAGTTATAAAGGCATATTTTGAAGATCATCCATTAGAAGGTATTGGATTGGTTTTACATGGGGAGCTTGTAACTATGTGGGAAACCGATGAAGAGCGACTGATGATATTTGGAAGGATCAAGAAAACTGGGAAATAGTTTGTCGGAGATTTTTTGAAGAATGCGGAGTCATGTCCCGAGCTAGAAAATGGAACAATGATTCATGTTTGCAAGAAAGAAGTTATCCTCTTACGCTTGATCTAATGAGAAGAATGCTTGAACATGGTTTGGAAGTAGAAGAGGATGATGAAACTCTGCAGCATCAACTGCTTATAAATTTATCTATTGCTGATAAAATACTTTAATCAAGTATGAATTTTATTTAAATAAATGCTTTATAATGGGATTTTTATTCAAAGTACTGACGTGGACAAAAGATTACTTTCATCAAAATGCTGTCAAATAAACTGTCCTTAAATAAAGTTTAAAGAAATCTTTTGCTTAATAAATATTTTTGGAAATAAAGGTTGAATAAATGGTTTTTTGTGATGATAAATACATGTAATGACGGCATACCGAAAAGATGAGATGATGCTGCTGTAAAGAAAAAATACCGTATGATACTTTTGAAAAAGTACGCATTCTAGAGATATAATTCCAAAGATCAAGAACAATCTTTTAAAGATGAAGTCAAGTAAAGATATATCACAAAGGAACTTGAAGTCAAGCAAGTAGAATTCAAGTTAGGGAGGATTGTTGATATGAAAGTGCCAAGATATCAAAGTAATCAAGATATGAAAGTACCGTAGTGAAAAGAACCGAAGAAGTCAAATAGTCAAGTAATCGCTAAATGATGTAGTCAAAGTAATCGCAAGAGGAAGTCAGCATCGCTAGAACAAATAAACCTATATCTGTTATGGAAAGTATTGTAGATTACTGGTCATAAGGTTATAAATTCAAACTTATAGATATCCTTGAGCCTATAAAAGGACTCCTAGATTGACATTAGAGGTACGATTTCAGAAAAAGAGTTTTAGAGTTTACGAATTAGAGTTTAGAGAAAAGTTCGATTATCTTAAAGTTGATTAGAGTATCTCATAATAAGCGATTTAGAGTTTGTTAATAAAGTTTTTTCTTAGCTTTGTTAAGTAAATTCCGCGTACTTAATAAAGATTGCTCAGTGTTTCTTTGTTAATAACTTAGGATTTATCCGAGGTTATTAAACCTTAACAAGCTAGTTAAGTTAGTTTGATTAAAGTATATCGATCCAACATTTAATACCAAGTTTTAGCTTATAATCTTTTGGGATATCAATATTTAGCTGCTCAACTTAATTAGAAAAATATTAGTTTATCTTTGCTTAGCTTATAAAGTGCTTATTTCTTAGCTTCTTTTTAGTCCTAGTCTGAAAAAGTGTCCTGTGCACAGTTGAGCCACCCAGTTTCATAAGCTCATAAAGAGCTTATCAGTTAGCTTTAACTCTTGTACTTTAGCTTTTTGAGAAGCTTACCTAGCTGTCTCATGGTTCCAATGTTTAGTTTCCAATCTCTAGCTTATTTGACTAGCCTGCTAGTGGCTTTTAATTTTGTCCATTTCACTTAGTTCATCACCATCCGTGTTCATAAGTTTTTCAAAAGCTTCTCACAAGCTCATTATTGTAAGCCAATCTTTGTACCTTAGCTTTTGAAACCCCACCAGCCCAACTTGTTGGATCAAAGCTTATTTTAGCTTTTTTATCTGATAAGCTTGTTTGAGCTATCAAGAAATATGCACCTGCTTGTGCCACAAAGGAGGATTGATTTTGCTTATTTTCAATTTACAGCTTATTGCCTTAGCTTTTTCTAGTTCCTTTAGCTTAATTAAAACTCTTTCTCACCATTTTAGCTCTTTCCATAAGCTCTTAGCTTATTTTCAAACTTTTAGCTTAATCTGAAGAATCCTAGTATTAAAAAGTTCATAGAGTACTGTTGTTTATAAAGCTTATTCGAGCTTATTAGTGGATTTCATAGAAAGTTCTAGTTTTAAAAATAGCTTATCTAAGTGTGCTTAATTAGTTTTAAAAATAAAAAGTCCAAAAAAAAAAATAATTTTGCAAAAAGATGGGAGGCAGCTCAACCTGAGACCTCCCACCTTTATGAAAGTGATAGTGTTGTACCGGATAGCCTGCGCCTTGGGTCTTTCCGTCATGGATTGCACTATCTATTTACTTAAACCATTTTTGCCTTATTAGCTTATTTAGGCAGTTGGCTTATTACCAGCTTATCTAGTACTGCTTTTTCCGTTTTTTGCATTTTTCCTAGCCAAGTATTGTTATTAAGTATTTTATAAAAAAAGTTTCAGATTTTTCTGAATAGTTTTAGTATTTTTAATCATTTATTTAGTGTAAAATAGTATTTAATTCATAATAAAAATATAAAAGTCAAAAAATCATAAATCTTTTTTCTAAAATTTTCTTTTGTCATATAGTAAGTAAGAAAATTGTTTTTACACTCGTAGGACTTTTATTTTACAAATTTTACGTTTTTACTTATAGCGTAATTTTTATATATACAACGACGTTTCATTTTAGGTCACATTTTTAGATAATTTAAGTTTACGTTTTACTTAAAATAGTTTATTTAAGTTATTTTGTTTTATAAATCACAAAAACATCATTTTTAAAATAGTGATAGCGTTTATTTAATATAATTTAGCTTTTTAATTTTCTTTAATTTGCATTTAAGCCCCTGTAATTTACAAACTTTCTCTTTAGGTATAATTATTCCAAAATCATCACTTTTTCCCATTCAATATCACCCGATCATGAATTCGTTCTACTACAGTGTTCACACCTCGTTGGGACTTAACGACCTGGGGAAACACTAAACTCCTCTGGATTTAATTGCATTTCGTTTCACTGTTTGGACTTTTATTACGGTGACCATTCACAAGTGGTTAGCTTGTGTGATAAAACCTGACTGTCTTGAGCGAATCAAATTTGCCGGAGTGTGCTGCGTACTACGAATTTGAAGAATCAGTGATTGTTGAATATACATCCATTGTATATTTACCATCTTTGTCCATATTTCCTTGTTTTCATATAAAACCAAAATTATCGTGAAGTTAATTCGTTTGACGGATCGATTACCAAAAACATTTTTTTTTTATTATTCAAGTTTTCAACAAACACAAAAACCCAAAAAGATTTTCTTTCTTATTTTTACAAAATGTTTTTCAAAAATACCAAAAATATTCCTCTTTACCCTCTTACCCTTTTTGATTCTTTATCCCTTTACCCTCTATCCATTTGATTCTAACTTCTTCTATTCTCATGGAATCTCTCGACTACGACGAATTCGGGAACGAAGTTGAAAAACTTCATACTTTATCACAAATGTCAAGAATTCGTGTTGTTCGTGATGATCCATTACTTCAGTAGGAAATGGAACGAAAACCGGGTGACAAAGGACCAGGTACTTCCTTCTGATAATGGAGGTACTAAATACGTCCAACCTACGGTTATCCAAAGATCTAACCCCTCAATTGCTCCTAAGCCGTCTAAAAATCCTAAACTTTCACGATTTACGGTTAAAAGCAAGCATGCGAATTTAGACCGTGACTAGCAAGAATGACTTGCCTAATCTTCAAGTTTCTCAAGAACCTGAACCAGAGACCATAACGGAAGTGGTGGAAATTGCTAGCTCTCAGAGCACGCCACTTGTCCCACCTCCGGATTTTTCAAAATGTTCTTCGAGACTTAATAGTCATTCGGATCACCATGTTGGTTTTGTTGATTCTTTGAATGAACCGATTCCTTCTCATAACTCTCAAATGGAATCGTTTATTCCTTGTGTCGGTTGTGGTGAGCCTCTTTTTGGTTCACAATCTCGTCGTGCGTGTGTGTACAGTGTGGTCATGATATTCGGAACGGGAGTTGTTTGTTTTGTGGTTCGAGGAATTCATTTGATTATGATCCTAATCCGAACTCATTTAACGACCCCTCAAACTTTTCCAATTACCCACCACAGACCGACTTATCTTCATATAATCAACATAACTGCTGTGAATATTGTGGAGGTCCCCATTTCAGCTCTGATTGTCAAACAGGGAATCCATTTCCTTGTAACAATTACGACTATCCATATCACAACCAACCTCTGCCAAATGACTCAAACTCCTCAGCAAACCCAACAAGACACTTATCTAGAGCTTCAGGAGTCAGTGAAAAGAACTGAGGAGTTGAGTAAAAAGATTTCAAAATGCTCCCGTTTTTCTTGTGTATATTGTGGGGTCCCTATGATGATAATCAATGTCAACCTTCCGGTTTTGACAAATCCCCACTCCCACAATGTCCCGTCATTCAAAATTCACATGAGAAATCCATGGAAGAATTGCTAGTGAAGAGCAGTCTGCTAAAATAAATTCCCAAATTGCCTTTGAAAAATCTATTAGGGAATCAATTGCAAAAGAAAAGCACCAGATCTAGCTCTCAATTTCGTTTTATTCCTAATGACAGTGATGATGAGGATGCACTTGGTATCCTACAATTTTATAAAGATTCATCAAGTTCATCAGTTGATATCCCAGCAATTGAGATTCATTCTCAAACAACTGCTATCACACCCGATATTCCCACTCACTCTCTAAACATGGGGGATGAGCATCTTGATACTGTTCCTGAAAAGGAATCGGACGAATTCATAAAGTCTAGTGTTGAGAACCTTGTCCAAATTCCAAGAGAATCACAGGGAATTCTTGATCATGTGTGTGATATCCCTCCTCCTCTTGTCTTCCAAAATGATCATATTGAGATGTTCTCTGATTCTGATGAGGACTATTCTTTATCTTGTGGAGACATAAGTTATGTGGGGAATTACCTTCTGAGCC
The DNA here is from genome assembly GCA_910596185.1 of Chrysanthemum makinoi. Classification (NCBI taxonomy): domain Eukaryota; kingdom Viridiplantae; phylum Streptophyta; class Magnoliopsida; order Asterales; family Asteraceae; genus Chrysanthemum; species Chrysanthemum makinoi. Next base: position 51,327,237 of record OU343217.1, on the reverse strand, counting down.
AAGCTTAGGAGAAGAATGATGAAGAAATAATCCAAGACGGCTTTCGTCTTACATTATTGAATGTTAATCTTCTCATTTCTAGAATCGAGGCTTTAATGAAAAGCTCACTTCATATCCTATCCCCTTTGAGGATAGTGAACTTTTGTTCAATGATTCTATTCACGAATTGCAAACGTTCCATTTTGATCATATGGGAGAGAAGATTAGTGGTATTACCACTTTTCATTCTCATAATTCTCTCCCCGATTATGAATCATTCACTTTGAGGAGTTCCCCGAACTCTCCTCAAATCAATCCCAAATATGAATCATTCACCTTTGAGGAGTCCTCCTGTGAACTCACTCATATCATATCTCCGCTAGATGATAATTTCTACTTGATCTAGACACACCCAATATGTCTTGATCAAGCGAGCTTAACTGATGAGATTCATGAAATAATGAATTCTCCTATTGAGGATGAAGAGTTAGTCATGATTTTTATCATGACTTTCTTTATCTTCTTCACCTATCCCCGGGTTTCTCCCGTCTTCACTCCTTCGGTAATGAAGACATTATTTTTGACCCCGGCATTTTCATTTATCATTTGTGAGCCGGTTCTATGTATATCTCATCGGTGTGAAACTTTCACATACTTCAATGTTTATACAAACATCTTGAATGAAAGTCCGATGGAGATTGTCTCTTCCACTTACTTCCCCATGAACAAATTAATTCGGGGTCGAGTCAAGCTAGCGACTCGGTAATCAAAAACAGTAGCACACCACATGGGTTTTCACCCGTGTGTACCACCCTAGTGTGGGGGAGATGCCCCACATGTTGTATATAGATCTAAAAAATGAATGAAAATTGTAAATATTAAAAAAAGAGAATAATTGTTGTGTTTCTACACTTAGCTAGTAATGTTATCTTCTTACGTTCAAGGATTCGGCATAATAGCCGGGACTTTGAATATTGAGGACAATATCTCAAATCCGTTTATGGCTTGCAATTTGCCCAAAATTGTATGGTGTTCAGCTCACCATATCTTTAATTAGTGAAGAGTTGGCTAGCCCGCAAGTTTCTGGCTTGTGGTAACGGAAGTTGGAAAACCATAATTGGTAATCGACTCACCAAAGATAATATTGATAACTTATCTAAGAGTTGGCTAGTCCAGAGCAAACGGCTTCTGGTAAAGACAAATCAAAACCGTTGAAAGCTGGTGATTTGCTCAAAATCATTTGGTTATCATTGTACCAAAGTTCTTACTTGAACTGAAACAATTGGCTACCTGAAGTAATAGCTATTGGTAAAGAGATGAAATCCATTAATTTTACATAAAAGATTGCTAGGGACTAGCAATAGTTTAGTGTGGGGGATTGATGAGTGTCTAAATACTCATCATTTTTGTACCGTTTAAACTGCAAAAATATCTGAAAACACTCAAAAATGCATCAAAATGATAAAAATATCACAAATAAGTTTTTATATTTTAAAATGCAAAAATATCAAAATCGATGAAAACGATCAAGTTTGCAAAATTAGCAGTTTTAGTCCCCCAAGTTTCAAAAAGTTGTCAAAACTAGTCCCTGGTAATTCAAAAACTTGTAAAATATCATTCAAGGTCCTTGAAATATTCTAAATTGTCAAAAATGGTCCTTGAATGAATCTTTGGGCAAATGACAGAAAAGGTCCCTCAACTTTGGAAAAATGTCAAAAATAGTCCCTGGGTGTTCAAAAATGGAAATTATTCAAACAACACCCTTGTACTATTAAAATGTGGCATAATTGGTCCTTATATGATAAGTTTGGAGAATTTACATGATTGGTCCCTCAAGTTTCAAAAATGACATAAAGTACCCTTGGACGTATAAAAATTGGAAATTAGCATTTATGGTCCTTTGGTAAATGAAACTTGGCAAGTTTAACCCTTGTATGAGCTTTGGAAATATGTTTTGTTCCCTCAAAGTTTGCAAATTACATGAATGGTCCTTGTGCTTAACCAAATGGACCTTTGTGTTATTAATACCAAATCCAACCCATTATACTGGCCCAATACCCGTCCCAAGCCCAAACCAGTTTTAAAATAGAAACCCGCCTCCCACTGTTCACTTCCCTCCCACATCTGCAACTCAAAACCAGTTTCACCACCACCACCACCACCACCCTAGCTATCTCCACAGCTGTATACCAACCCCCATCCACCTCCATATCCACCCAAGAAGCATTAAATGCTATAATCCCGCTTTAAGACTTTTGCGCCAATTTGCAAATCAAAGGCTAAGATGTTACAGATCCCAATGGTGGTGGGAAAACTCGAAGCATGTGGGGAGTCTAAAAGATCTTTATAAAGCAAGAAAGAAGCAGAGGGAAGAACCAAGTAGTGTAAATTTATTTTATGTATGTCGTTTTTAATAAGTTAAGTTTTCTAGTGCAATTTAAAGCTTTCAAGTATTTTGTAATCAAACCTCAGTGTAATAAAAACATATTTCAGTTTAATTTCATTTATGTACTAATTCATTTATGTCAATTTCCATGGTTAAATTCTCATAATTTGCAAAAGTTGTTAAAAGTTGTTGTTATTGCTTCTTAAGCTCATATAAGCTTTTAGCTTATAAGCTGTTAGAAACCTTTCAAATCCAGTTTTATTCAACAAAACAAAATAAGAAAATAAAAAAAATAGATTAAAAATAAAAAATCAAGTGAAGATGGTGCAAAAGACTGAAGTAGGGTGATATATGGATTGCTTTTTGGTTAGAGCTTCTTGGAAGCTAAGATCCTAGATCTTGGTTCTATTTTATGCTTGAACTCATCTTGTAACTCATTTCTTAAAAATTTTCAATTTTAAGTATAAGTGTTATAATCTAGTTAACTTTAGCTTAAATCTGTTTAAATATAGTTATATCGTTAATGAATAGATTTCTTAGTTTAAAACTTGTTTTAGTGTTAAAATTCAAAACAGTTTTATAAAGAAGTTGTTTGATATGCTTGTTAATCTGTGTTAGAGGTTAGTTTATCAGTTGAAAATAGTTAATATAGGATTGTTTAGATATAATTGACTCATATCAGTCATTTGTTTGCATCTATATACCATAAAAGTCAAAATAACCTTAAATCTGTCTTAAGTTCATAACTGTTAGGATTTTTAAATACAAATCTCATCAAAGTAGCTTGTAACTTGGTACTCTAGCCTAAAACCATCTTATTTCAGCTTAATATAACATAATTAGTGAGTAGAGTTGATTCAAATTTCATAAAAGTCAAATGCTTATTGTAACTTAAAAAGTCAAAATTTCTCAATAGCAGTTTTGAATAAACTTAAGAATTTTAGTGTGTATTTAATACCAAGTTTTAGCTTATAATCTTTTGGGATATCAATATTTAGCTGCTCAACTTAATTAGAAAAATATTAGTTTATCTTTGCTTAGCTTATAAAGTGCTTATTTCTTAGCTTCTTTTTAGTCCTAGTCTGAAAAAGTGTCATGTGCACAGTTGAGCCACCCAGTTTCATAAGCTCATAAAGAGCTTATCAGTTAGCTTTAACTCTTGTACTTTAGCTTTTTGAGAAGCTTACCTAGCTGTCTCATGGTTCCAATGTTTAGTTTCCAATCTCTAGCTTATTTGACTAGCCTGCTAGTGGCTTTTAATTTTGTCCATTTCACTTAGTTCATCAGTCATTCAGTGTTCATAAGTTTTTCAAAAGCTTCTCACAAGCTCATTATTGTAACCCAATCTTTGTACCTTAGCTTTTTGAAAACCCCACCAGCCCAACTTGTTGGATCAAAGCTTATTTTAGCTTTTTAAGCTTATCTGATAAGCTTGTTTGAGCTATCAAGAAGCATGCAGAGCTTGTTACGTGAGGATTGGATTTGTTTATTTGCTTATTTTCAATTTACAGCTTATTGCCTTAGCTTTTTCTAGTTCCTTTAGCTTAATTAAAACTCTTTCAGTCCATTTTAGCTCTTTCCATAAGCTCTTAGCTTATTTTCAAACTTTTAGCTTAATCTGAAGAATCCTAGTATTAAAAAGTTCATATAGTGTACTGTTGAGCTTATAAGCTTATTCAGAGCTTATTAGTGGATTTCATAAAAGTTCTAGTTTTAAAATAGCTTATCTAAGTGTGCTTAATTAGTTTAAAAATAAAAAGTCCAAAAAATTAATTTTGCAAAGATGGGAGGCAGGCTCAACCTGAGACCTCCCACCTATGAAAGTGATAGTGTTGTACCTGGATAGCCTGCTACCGGGTCTTTCTTGTCATGGATTGCACTATCTATTTACTTAAACCATTTTTTGCCTTATTAGCTTATTTAGGCAGTTGGCTTATTACCAGCTTATCTAGTACTGCTTTTTCCGTTTTTGCATTTTTCCTAGCCAAGTATTGTTATTAAGTATTTTATAAAAAAAGTTTCAGATTTTTCTGAATAGTTTTAGTATTTTTAATCATTTATTTAGTGTAAAATAGTATTTAATTCATAATAAAAAATATAAAAGTCAAAAAAATATAAATATTTTTTCTAAAATTTTCTTTTGTCATATAGTAAGTAAGAAAATTGTTTTTACACTCGTAGGACTTTTATTTTACAAATTTTACGTTTTTACTTGCGCACTCGCGTAATTTTTTATATATAATGCACGTTTTCATTTTAGGTCACGTTTTTAGATAATTTAAGTTTACGTTTTACTTAAAATAGTTTATTTAAGTTATTTTGTTTTATAAATCACAAAAACATCATTTTTAAAATAGTGATAGCGTTTATTTAATATAATTTAGCTTTTAATTTTCTTTAATTTGCATTTAAGCCCCTGTAATTTACAAACTTTCTCTTTAGGTATAATTATTCCAAAATCATCACTTTTTCCCATTCAATATCACCCGATCACGAATTCGTTCTACTACAGTGTTCACACCTCGTTGGGACTTAACGACCTGGGGAAACACTAAACTCCTCTGGATTTAATTGCATTTCGTTTTCAGGCTGTTTGGACTTTTATTACGGTTGACCATTCACAAGTGGTTTGCTTGTGTGATAAAACCTGACTGTCTGGAGCGAATCAGTAACGTATTGGGTGATTAATTGTTCTTGTGGTTTTAGTGATTTGTTGCTACTTATTAAGTTTGAGAAACAAATGATGGATGTTGTTGTAAACTAAGTGAATAAAGCACTGTAAGATAATTTGCACTAAGTGAATAAAGCACTGTAATGATGGTGCAAACGGGTTCGGTTAACGAAACAAAATACAATGAAAATTAAACTGCGACACAGCTAAATATAATCCGGGTGATTCCCAAGTTTGAGAGTTGTTAGAGTCGTTACCATCGTCGTAAAGATACTCAGACCAACCTTCAAATCTGCTCTCATCCCACTCGCATAAAAGCCGAATTCTCTCTCCGGTTCTTGTTCCTCCCTTTCAGCTTGCTCCATACGAGCAGCTTCCTCCATCTCTAGCAACACTTCTTCATCTTGGAGCATAAGTCGCTCCCTTCGGCTTCCTCCTTGCGCAACTTCTTTCTGCTTCTCCCTCCTCCCAATGTTAGACCTCCTCCATTTGTCTTAAAAGTTCTTCTTCATCAATTTGTTGGCCGAACTCTTTTTGTTCTGGAAATTTTTGGCCGAAGTCTTTTTGTTCTGGAAATTGTTGGCTGAAGTCTTTTTTAGACATTTTTGAGAGAATTTTGTAACCTATTTAGCAACACCACTTCAATTAAAACACACACATATAAGGTGGGTAAGTTTTAATATTTATTACCCTTAGTATGTCAATAAATGTGGTGTAGGTAGAAACACTCCCATATAGTTCACATGGGCCCACCTTGTACTTACATAGGTGATTTGTTGGGAAACTTTTGCTTACTTTCTAATTAAGCACTTAGTTCTCTAATAAAACACTGCAAGCCTTTTGTTCTCTTAAGATAACTGGTATTGAGTTGAGTGGGTGCAAACGGGTTCGGTTAACTCCTTGATCTGCCACCTAGAGTGGTATGCATACCTGCTCTGGCCAACCCTAGTTCACTCGGCTTAATCCAAGTTAAGGATTTGAGATTGATTTAGGTTTAGGCAACAACCACTGGCAATGTTGCTGCATCCACTGCTAGTTCAGAAGAAACCACTGCTAGTTCATAAGGGGCCCCACTTCTAGTTCAGACGAAACCACTGCCAACTAATTCTATCCACTATTACTTCAGATACACCGTTTATTTTAACCTTAATTACAGTGTTTCGTGTATTTGTGATATGTATGAGGCTGTGATGACAATTATCTTACTTGATCAAGCAAATGATGTGATTTACCGTATCTTGGCATGGCAATTTTATTACATTATTATGCAGCCATGGTGGTTATATCTTGATGTTTTCGGAGTTATCTATTTATTACAGATCTGAGCCTTGATAATGCATGTCACAATACACGCTCAGTAGCATACATTATTGTGTACCCATGGGGCAGAACGTTTGATTTGATTTTGACTGGGAACGTTTGAGTGTTTCAAGTGTGTTTTAGTAGCATATTTGTATTTTGTGTATTTGTTACATGCAAGAGGCTGTGATGACGATTATCTAATTTAATCATGCAAATGATGTGATTAGCCGTCAGCTGGCATGGCAATTTTATTACATTATTTTGCAGCCACGTCGGTTATATCCTGATGTTTTTGTATTTATCAAACTTTTTACAGATCTGAGCCTTGCTAATGCATATAACAATACACCCCTGATTTGTATACTCACATAGATGATTAACATCTTCAGGTTAATCATGTTTCATTGTGGTTGGCATCCGCTGGCAACACATGAATATATATAATCATGTTTCATTGTCCCTAGCAGACGCCCGTCCCAATGAAACATGATTGGCTTGAAGATTTGTAGCATCTCTGTGAGTATATACTTTCCGTGGATAAGAAGTGTGTTAAACTAGACATGTAACTTTTTCAAACAACTCCTTTACATATATAATATTTGAGTTTGTAAGAGGCTGTGATGACAAGTATCTTATTAAATCATGCAAATGATGCGATATTTCGGGTCTTGGCGTGGCAATTCTATACTATTGCAGCCATGGCGGTTATATCCTGATGTTGTGTAAACTATTGATTTATACAGATAAGAGCCAATGTATTATGTTAAGAAAGGGCTAAATATTGTTAGGTAATTTTTTGCTGTCACTTTGATAAAATGGTCTCTTTTATCAGCGAGTATCAACATAAAAGGCTAATTGTACACTTCAGTAACAAAACAAACATATGAATGATCAAAGATGGATGAACGGAACCACCTTTGAGTAGCAAAATAAACTTAATATGGTGTCATTCATCCATCTTTGATTATTCATTACAGTTTGCAGCCATGGCGGTTATATCTTTGATGCAGACAAGTTAACCAAATGCAGATAGTTTGTTTACTTACAATTCAACTTTGTTGATTGAATGGCATGTCAGACCTGGGATCATTTGTGTAATTTATAAATCAACCTAGATCTGACATGCTATTCAATCATCAAACCTCGATTGCAGGTGAACAAACAAGTATATGGAGGAGTTTCCGAATTCTTCAAAGGCGACTGTTGCCCATGGGGCATTTAGGAAAGTTTATTTTTTTACCCGTGTCAGTGCTATTTGTATTTATCATATTTTGATTGTTTGTTACTTTATATGAGTGTGATATAATTGTTATAGACTATTGCTAGATTGTTAAAAAAAATTAGTTTATATATGTTAAGGAGTTACTTAAGAAAGAAGGATCAATATGATATAGTTGTGGATTCAAAGTCAAGTTAACAATGTGGCCATACACAACTTCCTACATTCAACTTGTCTTTGAATATCTCAATGATCACGATAGATGTGCCTTGATCATTGCGTGTTGATTGTGATAATGATATAGTGTGTATTGTTCATGACACGCCACACTCCTTGATTATCCCACTCAAATGCTTTTCTAGAATCCACAAATTCTAGAAAATATCTTGGTACTTTGAGCTTCCCCTCGAAAACCCATTCCTATGTCACTGCCATAGCAATGGGTTTCGACATGGCAATGGGATTTCGAGTGGAGGCTCAAAGTACCAAAGTCTGTCCACTTGTTTATAACATATTGACAAGCAACTTTGTTAACCAACTCCTTTACATAGGTAATTATTTGAAGAAATTGGTTTATTTTGGGACACATGTGTGTATTTGTGATATGCAAGAGGCTGTGATGACGATTATCTTATTTGATATGCAAATGATGTGATTTACCGTATGTTGGCATGGCAATTTTATTACATTATTTTGCAGCCATGGCGGTTATATCCTGATGTTCCTGCGTTTATCTAACTTTTTTACAAATCTGAGCCTTGCTAATGCATATCACACTGCACACTCATTTTGGAAGTTTATATGAGTGTGATATACTTGTTATAGACTTTTGCTAGATTGTTAAAAAAAGTTAAGGATCAATATGATATGGTTGCGGATTCAAAGGGAAGTTGAACGTACCAAGGTGGCCACGTTACTTTGTAGATGGGTAGGTAATTTCAGCATAGTTACCCATTCTGCATTCCCAAACATTGCCTGTAGTATATTGGATTTCATAAACACATCAACACATATTGAATAGGGGCGTATGATATAGATTTTAGAGAGAGAAAGTGAAAGAGTTTTGGGAACTTAGTGAGACAAAGAAAAATGATATTGAAAGCTCCAACCCTCTACCTTGGGAGGTAGAGGGTATTTATAGTTTCTTACAAGACACGCCTCCTATGGGATGTGGATCAGGCATACAATGGGTAAAGACCCGTCCGTCCTCCACGGTGTTACTTAACAAACTACTTATTAACATAACATGACTACGACTACGAGCTTTCTAACGAATACATATACTTGAGGTGACCGACTCTTTAACTACCAGATTTTCTAAATCCTAAAAATCTCCCCCTAAGGGAGGTCACCTCAATTTACATTGAATACAAACAAATATTACATTTTGATTGTTCAAGGATTCTTGATCAAGCTCTTTGCTCTGTAGCCCGTAGTCTTTGATTCTTCATGATCCGCATGTTTTGTTAATTCAAGTGGAGGTCTTTAACTGATCCACGTGTGGTGATTATTTGAGCTAATTTTGAGATCCTCGGCCACCACAAATCTCTGACTCATCCTTTGTAGTATCACCATTATGTGATGTTGTGACTTTTGGACCGACATGCTCACATTTTGGATCATGATTTCTTCTTATCAGAGTTGCGGAAGCTTTAGTTGATTCATGACATTTACAGCAGCGTAGCAGAAACATGGAGTGAAAATATCAGAGTCACTTGATGAAGATATGCACATATCATGATTTCTTTGAAATGAACGTGTTGTGTGAGCATGCGGCTATGGATTAACTTCTCAATTCTCATCAGCTGCAAACGTTGGGAGTACCTGCATACAACAGTTAGCAATAAAGCGCACGAGAGTCTCTTTGATCACTTTCGTTGAATTGAGGTACACGGCCCACGGTTCCCCGTTGATCAGTACCAGTACTGCCTGTGATCAGGTAGAATTCTGAAGAACCTCCTTGACATGGTTTCGCAGCTGCTCTTAGCCGTTCTCAAACCGGAACATCTCAAAGAAGACAACACGGAGTGAGTGAACCAACAAATTGAGATTTGCTGATTGAAGAAAATGATTTGAAAACAATCGTGTATTGCTTATCAGAAATAATTTTTGCAATACAACGAAGGTTTTATAATGGAAATCAATTTTCAATCATAAATAAATTTTGATTTTGAAAACATACTACACAGTCGACGTGCTAAAGAAAATAATTTTTGTGCACATCGACCGTTTTTTCAAAGGTATCCGTCAATCCATTTCCTGGACCAAGGTTGATTCAAGGTGTGAATCGCCCCATCGTTTCTGTCCAGTTGTCACATGTTTGATCTATTGGATAGATCTCACATGCCACCTACCAAGAGCTTGTTTGATGTTGGCTCTAGAAGGTTTTCCATCTTCATTGTGAATATGTGAACATATCAGTCAGATGTTCTGGCAATACCACAAGGATAGTGCGTAGGACTCTTAAGATATATTCTCACTTTCCACATTGTGTGAAATAGTGAGTCTTCATTGATTGTGTCCTGTTGAGATTTATTGATGATCTCGTGGCTCTAGACTCAATAGTGCACATTTGGTTCCTATGTCGGAGACTAGGGAGAGGGTCTCATTTTTCAATATCAACAATCTCTAAGAAAAAGTCGATAGATTATGTAGGTTCCCCGTGAGAATGAAACAAGCCCTTTTAAGAGGAACTTGAGTAGCTTGGGAAGTTGTAGTGCAGTGCGTCACTGGGTCCATGACGTCTTGTTCTTCAATACCGGCGTTACCTTGGTAACCACCAGTAGCATATGAATTGAACCCGGTTTTGCCCTAAGGTTGAAATAATGGAGGGCTATTTCTTTTCACCCTTTTCTCATTTATTTCTTTTTCATTCTTCAACCCCTTCAGTGCTTACCGAGACTTCATTACTAGAACCTTGTTGGGTTTATTCCAGTTCTAGCTCTATCTCAGTCCGCACTCTTCCAATTTCTCACTTTTATCATTTTTTCATCATACCTAAGGACTTCTACACTATCTAGTGGATTGTCCCTGGGTAGATCTCTCCGGCTTTGGTGGGATCGTGGGAACGAATACCTAACCTAACCATCCTTATATCTCCATGCATAAAGTAAATTTGGTCGGTCCTTTTGGTATTGTTCTTCTCCCAATGAAACCAATTGAAAACCATTTGAAAATCAATCCATGTATGTGTGATACAAGATCAAATCTTTTTGTACCTGAATCGTTTTTGATATTTTTAGAAAACGCTCCCCCTCAACATGTGCATCAGATATTTGAAATTGTTTTGGCACATGGAGGAAAGAGGAATTTGAAATCTTAGATTAAGAATTAAAGATCCAATCTTTGATAACATTTTCTAAATGATCTTCATCACTTCCCGATCAAATCTAGTAATTTAAAATACTTTGGATTAAATACTTTTGGGAAGGATGAGGTTTTCTTATGATTGTTCCCCCTCAATATGTGCATCGAGATTTGAAAGTGTTTTGCACATATTAGAGAGAACTTGCATTTAGAGACAATTCAATCACGTTTCAATTCTTTTTGGTTTGAGATAGATGCTCCCCCTCAACATGTGCATGGAAAAATTGAAATCGTTTGGCACATGTAGGGAGGAGAGCTTGTTAATATCTTTATAAAACCACTTATTGAATTATCGGTTTATATCAAATTTAAATCACAAATTCTCCCCCGATCAAAATTTTCAAATCCTTTGAGATATGTGATCTCTATTGATTTAAATTGTTTTTGAAAGTTTTTGAGGAGAATTGAGACTAGCATTTAAAATATTTAACTGATAAGGATCGAATTCAAAGACTTTAGACTCCAAGGATTAAACATGCTTAAGTATCTTATGAAACACAACATTAGCCTTGGTCTGGATCCAATAGTACAAAAACATTGTTCTTTTTGATTATCCAAGATTAGACCTTGCTCGATTACGTGTTAATTGTTTGAAAAACAACTTTTTGATTTGATTGAAATCATTCTCCCCCTCAATCAATGACATAAGTTGTTGATTGAGTGTTAGAGATTTTGACAAATGATAAGTTCAGATGATTTTCAAATATATAGTCCGAGTTATTTTCAAAGCAATTTTGTTTTCATTAGATAACAAATATTTTTCAGAAGAATTTTTGAAGGAAAAACATTTAGTGGGAAACATTTGTCTTTTTGGCGACAACCATTTGTTTTTAGAATCAGAGCATGAGGTTTTAAAATAAGATAAAGCATGGCTCTGTTCTTTCTTTTAGAATACGGGTTACTGCCTGAAATGACAATAAACCACCATTTTACTCCATCTCATTTTTTTTAAAGGTTTATGTACATTAGAACTTCATCTATAGACCCGTGCCATTCTTTGAGTGACAACTCAAAGTCCGTAGATGTTATCGAACCAGGAAAAACATGAAAAAATGACAGTATTTTTGGAATTTTATTTTTTTTATTTTTTTATTTTATTTTCAAGATTTTCTAATTTTTATGGATTTTTGAAAATTTTATATTTTTCTCTTTTCTTTTTGTTGGTTTTATAATTTTGTATTTTGTTTTTAAGAAGATATGTACAGAGAATCAGATGAAGAAAAGCCTTTACTCTTCTTCTTCCTCTTGAAGACGTTTGAGTGTCTCAGGTTGTAGACTTTATAGTCCAAGATGCGGGAGAATGAACTCGAAACGTTCTCTAGGAAGGAAGTGCTTTAGTGAAGATGTCTGCCAGCTGATATTCAGTTCTCACAAAATATAGTTCCACCACACCTTTCTCCACTTGTTCCCTGATGAAGTGATGTCGAATGTCAATATGTTTTGCTCTTGAGTGTTGAACGTTGTTGCATGAGAGAGCAATGACACTTTTGTTATCATAATACAGAGGGATTTTGTTGAATTCAAAGCCATAGTCAGATAATTAGGATTTCATCCATAGGATTTGAGCACAACAAGATGACATATAGGTAGCTTAAATAACACAAAATAACATTAAGTTCTTTATCACATATGTGACCATATAGGTAGCTTAAATAACACAAAATAACATTAAAATACTTAATACATGACACATTGTCGTTATAAAGATTAAAATTGACCAGTTTTCACTTCTCAAACGGATCAACTCTTTGGCTCGATGAACTATATAGAGATTAAAATCTATATTAGGCTAAATTTGTTTGTGTCCTGCACTTGCAGACTTACATCTAACAAAGCTTATAATTTAACCCAAAATATCAAGCAAGCAATGTATTAATATTCAAGGCATAATGCCACATTTTCATGATAATATGTTATAAAAAATATTTAATGAAACAACATAACTTCTGAAAGAAAATTTTAATCAATAAAATAAATATAAAGTTCAAATTTACAAATTATACAAATACTCACCCTATGACTTAAAAGTTCCATGTATATAACTTATAAGGCTCATGTATCTTATCCTAATATTTAGAAAAAAAGCCCAAAAAAAAGCCCAAAAACTTAACCCAAGTAAATCGAGAGTAGTCATCAACAACTACTAACACATATTTCTTCCCATTTATCATTTGCACTCTCATGGGTCCGCACAGGTCCATATGAAGTATATGTAGAACTTTCATAACTGAGTTTGCAGGTTTGGGTTTATGGGCATATTTCTTGCTTTTTTCCAATTGGCATGCTGAACAAAGGCGATCCTTTTCATACTACAATCTGGGCAAGCCTCTTACGAGGTCCTCTATAGAAATATCATTAATGGTGCCGAAGTTCAAGTGATTTAGACGACGATGCCATAAATATGACTTTGTTTTTTAGGCCTTTGACAACAAGCAGATCGGAGAAGACTTCATTATGTCTTCGATAGAAATGGTGTATAAGTTTGTTCCACGTGTCCCTCTTAAAAGTTCCACACCATCAAGCTCTCTAACGAAACAAGTATGTTTTCTAAAGGCCACTTCTAGATCAGAATCACAGAATTGACTGACAGAAAACAAATTATGACCAAGACCTTCAACATAATATACCCGGGAAATTACACTATCACCAACCACATAATCTCCATAACCCATAATTGCCCCAAAATGGTCGTTTCCGAATCTAACAGTCCCGATAAATTTACTCACGAAGTTCATGAGCCGCGAGCGATCTCCAGTCATATGCTTGGAACAGCCTGAGTCCAGGTACCACATAATGATTTGAACGACCTGCAGTTGAACACAGACAAGAATGGATGACTGAACAATTGGGATCCCCATGCAAGAATGGGTTCCACTTGGTTAGTAAATGTGATTGGAGCACCCACATCAGAAGTAGAAACAATGATATAATTAGAGGTAGGTGTCGGGCTAGTAGTAACAGTAGATCTATTCAAAGTATGTTCACTTCTTGAAGGTATAGTTCTCCCAGTAGGCATCCATTTCCTAGTGGGCATTGATCTAGATAATTTAGGACACAACTCATTAAGATTGAATTTACGGCCAGTAGGTATCCATTGATAACCTACATTACTAAATTTTCTTCCTGTTGGTTTCCAATGTTTTCTAGCCCTTTTCCACCTTGGTTTTCTGACCTTCTGATCCTGTTTTCTAGTGTTAACATTTTTTACCGGAGATTTGACAGCATTACTCAAATCATTCACAACACATTCATGATTAATACCAGAAATCAAGCATTCATTACATGTTTTGCAAGTAGTAGCAGAATTCGAATTAATTACAGTACGCTTATAGCTAATACTAGAATCAACACGATTCGTCTTATTCAACACAAACTTATTGTTCCTAGGGTGGTCTTCTACTTTCTTCCATTGATCACTCTTAGCTTGCGAGGTCCTATCTTGCTTTGTATTGCCTGGAGGCTTTGACCTGCTTGCTTTTGTATCACTGATTACTCCTGTAGAGGGAATGATGGGAACATTAGTTGGTTTTACTACTTTTTGCATTCTTGATCTAGAAGTGCTGGGATCTGAAGTACTTGTAGGCACATCAAAGTTCACATGCTTGACATTCGGCACAGAACAAGGCATATCATGGATTGCATGCTTAACACTAGGCATAGAGCAAGGCATAACGACTTTATCTTTCTTACAAAAGGATTTAGGGCATGTTGCTCTTAAGCATTCTAAAAATTCCTGAGATCGTTTGGCATATAAGCATGCATACCTAATTTCACTATCAAGTGGTTTATTTATGCTATCCTCTTCGACAATCTCACGGAGACATTCTAGACTATCCTTAAGGTACGAAAAATATTCTTGAAACACAAGTTCGTTATTTCTAATATGAGGAGGAATATACTTTACAGTCACAGCATACTTAGAATCTGCAGATGCCTTTGACACAACATTCTCATCACAGACAAGTGGCATTTTCCCTTTTACCTGACTTTTCAGATTCTCAATTTCCTTTTGTAAAGAAGTTATTTTTTCATTGTTCTTGTCACGAGTGACTTTCATTGAATCATATAACTCTTTGAAGTGTCGTTTAACCTTTTCAATTTCTTCTAGAAAACTCTCATTTTCTTGTTGTAAAACATTAATGATGTTTTGAAGATGAAAGTTTTGAGAATTATGAGAATCTAAAGGAGGAGGCATTTGGGAGCCATTCATATTGTTCTTTTCACCCTTTAATTGTGAAATTTGGGTTTTCAATCTTCTGATCGTGTTACAGTGAGCTCGAATCTGTTCGTCACGTTTGCTTATTTCAAAAACTGCATCAAACTCAGGAACATCCGAGGATGTTTTGATATTTGAGGTTTTAACATTTTCTTTGAGATGTTGATATTTTAGTTGCAAATCAAAATGTTCAACTTCCAGCTTAGAATAATTTTTTACCAAATTATCATGACCATCCTTTTCTATTTTCTCATGCAGTTTTGAATTTGTGTTTTCAAGCTCAATGGCACGATCATGGGAAACTTTAGGAGCAATAGATAATTCATGAAATTGAGAAGCAGTAATAGAATAATTTGTGACAGTATAAAACACATCTTGAGCAACAAAACTAGAGATCAAGTTCTCATTTAAGATGTGTAGATTCTTCCTTTCAATTTCATTACATTTGAGTTCATGTTCATAATCATTAACCTCAATTTCCATTTCATTAAACACTCTTTTTATGTCCTTAACCTCAGTGTCAATTGCCTTTTGAAGAGACTCAAATTGATCTTTTAATTGTTTAAAGAAAGGCATGACTTCAGTTAAATAACACTCTTTAGTTTTCTCAAAACCCCTTTCCCCTTCTGTAATCCCCGTGGGTGTAATTCTCTTCTTACATGTTTTCTCAAAGTCAACAAATAGTTGGTAAACTACATATAAGCTGACTAAGGTTTTGCTTTGTGTGGGAAGAGTTCTAGACACTAAATGCATAGGTGTATTAGGGGGATACACATTGGCAGGAGGCATTTTCCTATAGGGAGGATTCTTCTCAATCAAATTATCGATTTTTTGTTTATCAAAATCTTTCTTCCAGAATACTTGCTCGGGGGTTGATTGAGTTTGAGGTTTAAACTTATTCAAGGCAATCCAATTTTCTTTAGTGTAATCATGAGATTTAAGTGTTATATTAAGCTCTGTACACTTAGGATCATTTAACTTCTTTGCCATTTTCTCCCTAGAGGCATCCTCTAATTTTATATCCTCATCAGTGCTTCCTATACATGATGGTTTTTGTCTAGGCTTAAGAATCTCATTACCATCATAGATTACCTTTTGAGCTGCTTTAGCTTTAATACAAGCCTTAGGATTTGGTTCATCAACAAGTGCAACACTATGTTTATCACTTAGAACTCTATGCTTAGTGATCATGCGAGCAGTCTGAATGGTGTTCCCTTGTACGTACAACTTATTTTCAAGTTTGTTCTTTAAAGTTTTTAGGTTGGAAAATTCATTTAAAAGTTTTGATTCCTTAGCATTGAATTCTTGTTTAAGTTTTTTTACATTTTCTTGAAGTTCTTGTTTATGTTTAACAGTTTTGTTAAGCTTTTCTTGTAAGGACTCCAACTCTTGTTTTAACATTTCTTCCCTAAAATTACTTTTTCTGATAATTGTACGCATCTGGTTATCCATCTCCTGCTCACGGGTAGTTAATTAAAACTTAGCACGTTGTTCATATATAACAACTTGTTCCTTATAGGCATTTAGTTCAGATGTTATAGAATCATCAGTGGCACATGCAGTGTATTCATCAAACATATAGTCATCATTGACTGCAGAAGATGCATCGCTTGGTACACTTTCACTTTCATTTTGCATCACATATTGATCATATGGGACAATATTTCTATTACCCATATTTTCAATATCTGATTCAATAATTTTAGTTGGTTGTACCTTGTCGTGTATCTTTTGCACATCAATGTCATCGTATAGTTTTAATACCTCTGATATGATTGATTCCTTGGAAGGACTGGCATGTTGTGGTGAAGGAGCCTTTGGAGAGACCATTGGTGAGATACTAGCCATGAAAATGGTCTGAGCAGTGGGTTCATCATCGACATCAAAATCAAATGCATCACAGTCTGCTACTTGAAATGCATTGGGATTGTTGTGTCCCATACCCTGCACTGGCTGTTCATCCACGTCTGCATCGTAAGTTCTTGCATTTCCCTCAGCAAGAAACAACAATTCTTCTTCATCCAATACTGCTCCATTATCTTGAGCTTGTACCAGCAGCATTTTGTCCTTAAAGTACTCTGCATTTTGTGGTCGTTTAGGAGAAGTGCAGTTCCTCGCAATGTGTCCTTCTCCACCACAGTTGTAACACTTGATTGGCTTCCCTTGACCTTGAGCCATGGTCCTTCCTCTATTCTGATTACCCACATATCCTCCACCTACACCAGCATTTCCATATCCTACTCCTGCCATTCCTTGTTCATTCTGTCTTCCTTGCACATTTTGCACCACTACCTTTCCTTCTTTAACTGTAGCATGATTGTGAAGATTGGAAGCCATTCTGAGATGATTGTTGGTGTGTGGAGTGAAGTTCAGGTTTTGCTTAACCATTAGAGCCAGTTGATTAACAAGTTGTTCCATGAATGTGTCTGAATCGGGAGGCTTATACCCTGGATCTAGAATGAGTTTGTGATTACTATTTCCAGTTGGTATGACTTGTGATTCTTTGGTGGTAATTCCTACATTTGTGTAGAATGAAGTTGAATCATTTGATGAGCTTGCATCTCCATAATTGGTCTTGAACTTTTCCAAAATCATTCGTTCAAACACATCATGTTTCTCGTTTTGAAGCAAGTAAGCATACAATTGCTCGTAATTGGTGTTTCTCAATCCTTTGTTTAACTTGACTGCAGTGACAAATTTGTGCCATTCGGGATTCATGTTGTTCACAAACTTTGAATTGAGCTGAATATTTGGCATAGTCATTTTGATATTCCTCATGTCATTCACAAGCTTGTGGAATCTCACATAGTATTCTGTAACAGTTTCCCCTGGATTCATCTTAAAGTTCTCAAAGTCATCATACAGTTGAGATTCCCTATCTTCTTTAGTCAATTCAGAACCAGAGAGAAGCATCTTAACATTGTCCCATACTGCCTTAGCTTCATTGTTGTGATTGATCAACTTGTAAATATCCTTAGGTAAACCCTGAAGTATGATGTTTGAAGCCCTGATGTCTGCATCGTATCTCTTCTTCTCTTTATTAGTAAGTTCATCATACGTCTTTGGTCTATCCAATCCTAATATCACTGAACCACCAGCAGCAGTTTCAAGAATGTCTCTGGAAGTCTTAACTTGATAAGGTCCTTCATCAATTGACTTAAGTATGTTAACCCCATTTTCTTTTCCTAAGCAATACAGTCTGATTCTTTGACCCCAAGAGTCATAGTCGGTTCTGTCCAGCATGGGAGGACGAGTGTCAGATCCTGCAGCTTGTACGTCATCAGCAACGGAAGAAGTGATTGTAGACATGATTACAGATTCTACGGGATTTCACAACTATTTGATTAAACCGGGAAATAGATTCTTTCACGCGATTTTACTAAATCAAGAGAAAACCGTAAATTGTAAAAAGAAGAAACAATATGTCTCAAAAGACAAATCGCACACTTGACAAGTCGCTCTATAGACAAATCGCACCCTAATTCCCAAATCGCTTAAACGACAAATCGCTTAAGCAGACAAATTGCTTAAAGAGAAAATTGCTAAACAGACAAATTGCTAGACAGACAAATTGCTAGACAGATAAATCGCTAGACAGACAAATCGCTAGACAGAAAAATCGCTTAGTACACAAGTACATCCACTACTTTGTCCTTTTTGTCGTTTTGTCTCAATAGACAAGTCGCTTAGTGCACAAATCGCTTCACAAAAACAGACAAATCGCTTCAGTAAGCAATCTCTCGAGAGACAAATCGCTTAAACACTGGGACAAATCTCTTACAAGAAAACTAGTCTGAGACACAAATCGCTTCTGAGAAACTTTCTAAAAACACCACTTTTCAATCCAAAAAACAACCCAACCACGCTGATTCAAGCATTCCAAATCAAAACCTAAACACTTATAATGATTCTAAACACAAAAGTACTATCAACATCCAAACTTTAACACTAGAAATTATCCAAATGATGCAAACTACTCTAAACTCATTCAAACCCAAAAACCTTATGAAACCACTAGAAATCCAAGAACATGAAAGATGAATGATCAAACCTGGCTCTTGATACCATTTGTAGTATAATGGATTTCATAAACACATCAACACATATTGAATAGGGGCATATGATATAGAGTTTTAGAGAGAGAAAGTGAAAGAGTTTTGGGAACTTAGTGAGACAAAGAAAAATGATATTGAAAGCTCCAACCCTCTACCTTGGGAGGTAGAGGGTATTTATAGTTTCTTACAAGACACGCCTCCTACGGGCTGTGGATCAGGCATACAATGGGTAAAGACCCGTCCGTCCTCCACGGTGTTACTTAACAAACTACTTATTAACATAACATGCCTACGACTACGAGCTTTCTAACGAATACATATACTTGAGGTGACCGACTCTTTAACTACCGGATTTTCTAAATCCTAACAGTGCCTTTTGTTTTTTCAACAATCTAGCAATCCGCATGGTGCAGGCCTTTGCTCAAAGGGAGTTGAAACGACAAAAGGTACTGTAGGGGAATTCAGAAGGGTTCACTAAGTTGAAATTCCATACTCATCTACAAAGTAACGTGGCCACATTGGTATGTTCAACTTCCCTTTGAATCCGCAACTATATCATATTGTTCCTTAACTTTTTTTAACAATCTAGCAAAACTTAAATTATGATGTTAAAAAACATAATTAACCCTTCCGAGTTCCCATACAGTTCCTTTTGTTTTTTCAACAATCTAGCAAATCGCCTGGTGCAGGCCTTTGATCAAAGGGAGTTGAAACGACAAAAGGAACTGTAGGGGAACTAAGAAGGGTTAACTATGCTTCCTTTTTGTTGAAAAAACTATTTTTATGATCTTTAAAAACATAATTAACCCTTATAGGGTCCCATAGAGTTCCTTTTGTTTTTTCAACAATCTAACAAATCGCCTGGTGCACGCCTTTGCTCAAAGGGAGTTGAAAAGAAGTTTTGTTTATTTTGGGCCACATGTGTGTATTTGTGATATGCAAGAGGCTGTGATGACGATTATCTTATTTAATATGCAAATGATGTGATTTACCGTATGTTGGCATGGCAATTTTATTACATTATTTTGCAGCCATGGCGGTTATATCCTGATGTTCCTGTCTTAATCCAACTTTTTTACAGATCTGAGCCTTGCTAATGCATATCACACTGCACACTCAGTTTGGAAGTTTATATGAGTGTGATATACTTGTTATAGACTTTTTCTAGATTGTTAAAAAAAGTTAAGGATCAATATGATATAGTTACGGATTCAAAGGGAAGTTGAACGTAGCTAGGTGCCATGTTACTTTGTAGATGAGTAGGGAATTTCAGCATAGTTACCCATTCTTAATTCCCAAACAGTGCCTTTTGTTTTTTCAACAATCTAGCAATCCGCCTGGTGCAGGCCTTTGCTCAAAGGGAGTTGAAACGACATAAGGTACTGTAGTGGGATTCAGAAGGGTTGACTAAGTTGAAATTCCATAATCATCTACAAAGTAACGTGGCCATATTGGTATGTTCAACTTCCCTTTGAATCCGCAACTATATCATATTGTTCCTTAACTTTTTTTAACAATCTAGCAAAACTATAATTATGATGTTAAAAAACATAATTAACCCTTCTGAGGTCCCATACAGTTCCTTTTGTTTTTTCAACAATCTAGCAAATCGCCTGGTGCAGGCCTTTGCTCAAAGGGAGTTGAAACGACAAAAGGAACTGTAGTGGGACCTCAAAAGCGTTAACTATGTTTCCTTTTTGATGAAATTGTCAATTATCAGGGAGCATCTGTATATAAGGTGTCAGTGTGTATGAGGATGTGATGACAAGTATCTTATTAAATCATGCAAATGATGCGATATTCCGTGTCTTGGCGTGGCAATTCTATAGTTTATACTATTGCAGCCATGGCGGTTATATCCTGATGTTTTGTAAACTATTGATTTATACAGATCTGAGCCTCATTATTATGTTTAAAAAGTTATCTAAAATTAGGTAATTGTTTATTTGCTGTGAGTATGATAAAATGCTTCATTTGATAAATATGATTGGCGTACTAGGAAATCAGTGATATGTTGTGAAAGGTGTTGTTACAGGTTGTATCTCTTCTAACATACAGTTACTCACAGTATATATGTTTTATTGATTGTAGTTGTCGTAAGATAGTAATTAATTGTTATTAATTTGATTTTTTTTCTTCTAAGGAATACGAAGCCAATGTCATCGTTAGGAGCAAATTGAAATACTTTTCATTAATTAAAGAAAAGTTGAATCATAATCGAAGGAAATTGTTTAGGACTACCTGTTTTGGAGGATGGCTGGATATGTTCTTTTTTGACTATGAAGCACATATGTTAGATTATGTATTACAAAAACAGGGTTTTGTGGATAATCGTCACTATGACATGCCCCTTATATATAATCTCTTATAACAGGATTTTGTTTTGGGACTGTTAGTTTTGATTTATACAGTTCAGGGGATTTAACATTTAAGTCGAGGGTATTTCCAAAAAAATTAGGGGTAAAACTTTCCAACTTAGATCTTGTTGGTGTTATTGAGGATGAAGAGTTGTTTAGTAAATTAACTGATGAAGACGCAGTCCGTGTGTGTCTAGTGTTATCGTTAGAGGTCATTTTTATGGGTCGGTTATTGCTTGAAGAGGTGGATGATACACTCCTTTCCATGGGGGGGAGCACATTTGGAGGCAATTGTACGACCATATACTCGATGTTGTATCAAATCACAAGTGGGAACACCTAAAAGGTCTGGAAAGAGATCAGAAGTATGTTCCAACATACACAGTTGCTGGATTTTTTTGGGCTTTCAAGGTTATTCCTTGTTATATTATATTTTCCTAAGTTATTATTATTGAACCTTCGGTATGAGATTAACGCATCTTTATTATTATAGATATGGATTCTTGAGTCGTTTGAAAGAAGCAGTCATTGGTGGAATAAAGTCCAATATGTCATACCAAGGGCAGTAGCGTGGTCAAGGAAAGTAATGTTTACAAGATCGGATTATGGATTGCTATTTGGCAAGGTAAAACGTATTCAAAAGTTTCAATGCATGATTATTAATTATTTAATTTGATACTGTATTAATGTTCTTTTTGATTTCCTTGCTGTTGATGATGTTATTTAGGACTCGAAGATAATTTATGATCTGAAACCAACATTAGCCGAGCACCAGTCGGACTGGTATATGCAGTTTAGGGAATTTTACATGCACTACATTCCAAGGTCTCTTCCAACAAAATTACCGCATGATTACGATGTGTATCTACAGAAGTTGGTCTGACGGAAACGCGGTAGGACAGAGAAAAAAGTATTTACCGATTGTGCCTAGGGTTCACCAAGAGTCTTCTAACATAAATCAGCCTCAAGGATTGTGTCATTCAAGAGTTGAATTCTCAGGTTTTCAAACTCGAGGCTATTATTCAGGTTATTTACGAGTCAAAGTAAAATAATAACTATAAGTTTATTTATATTAAAATTATTGTTAAGGATAATATCTTTTATTACTTCGTAGGTCCTTGCATGTGAAAGAACTTGCGGATTCCGGGTAATACATTCATCCATTAAGTACTTTTATTTCTTAAACAAACAGTTGATTTTACAATGAACTTTATTTCGTTCACAGGAAAAATTGGACTTTACTGCATCCTTTTCCCATATGAGCTATGAATTTTGAGACCAACTAAATCGTGAATTCTACGAATTGGTTAAATCTCTTATTTCTAGCAGTCGTTCAGACCCGGTAGATGTCGATGATGAGGATGATGTTGTTCTGGTAATGTGCTTTCCAAACTACACTTTTGCCATAATATAGTATACAATGTATTTAAAAACATCACCTCTTACTCAGGAGTATCTTTTGGAAGAGGAATTAAGGTTGAGGAAAGAAGAAGAAGAAAAGTGGAGGATGGAAGAACAAAAGATGATGGAAAAGGATTTTCTAAAAGCGTTGATAGAGGAGAAGAATCGCAGGTTGGAAAAGGAAAAGTTGTTGAAGGTTGAGAAGGATAAGAAAAAAAGGTATTTAGCTTTCTATAATTCAGATCACTGGAAAAGAGCCAGGGCAGACATAACACCTGACAAGAGGAGTACAAAAGATGGTGCGGAGTCGTCGTATTACTGGTCAAAAAGATTTGTGGAATCTTGACGTGCTACGTGTGTACAAGTTTTAAATTTATAAAAGACGAATTACCAATTTTACCAATAACACATACGAGCAAGTGCACTCGTCCGTTATAGCAAGATTATGAAGGTAAGTCGGGATCGTTCGCAGGGATTTGAGTGAATCTGATTAACAAGTTTGAATCAACTAAGACAATCCAAAATATATAACAACGCAAATAGATATAATGAAATTCAGATGATTAAAAACTACACTTGCTTAAACTAGTTTCTTATCCTTGATTATTGTGATTGTGTTAACCTCTTAACATGTTGGTTATGATAATTAGTTGGTGTACTAATCTATTGTTCTTACAAGTTAAACCTTCGTCAAGATTTTAGTTTATAAAAACAAGCATTAATTTTAACCAATCAATTCAAGATCAATTCAAGTTTCATAAGTTTATTTTCACAAACTTAAACACAAAAACATCCATTTGCATTATCAAATTGCTTAAGAAATGGTCAATACAAAAGGTAACCGATTATAGACAAAAGGTCACAATTGATTGTCAACAACTAATCTTACGACCTTTTAGATGTTTCCAATCAATCCAACTTGATAATCAAAAAGCGTTTTTATTACAACCACACCTTAGTTCCTTTGTTTAATCAAGAATAATGGGTAAAAACAATCATCCATAGACAAAATGATTATAACTAGTTGAATAACAATAAGTTCTTTCGACCTCTACGATTACTACCAACTAGTCAAACTTGATTAACAAATGTCACTATGAAACTTTAGCACAATTGGATCTTAGAATCAACTTGAAATTGAATTAAAACATGTTAACACAATCAGACACCAATCACATGATAATCAACATCATTTAAGCAAGTGTATAAATAAACTAGCCACTCATAGCAAACATAAACATAAACTCAGAACTTTGAACATTAGAAAACATAATTAAGAGTCTTACAATGCTTGGAATAAGATTACAAATGGTGAAGTAATGATTCCCAAAGTATTGGGGTAGACTCTTTGGGGTTTTAGCATCCAAATGTGGAACTTCTGGAACTCCAACTTTCCTGGACTTCTAAGGACGAATTTGAGAGCTTAAGAGCTTTGTTTGATGAGTAGAGAGAGTTATATTGAAGTGTGTGTCTCATATGCTCACAAGAGGTCTCTATTTATACTAGTTCCAAGGCCTATGGTATTAATTGCTGAACTTGGCCTCCAAGGAGTTAGGAAGGGACTAGAATACATCAAGGGAAGGACCTAGAATCGTTTGGATGCAAAGGGGAAACTTAATGATGAAGATTTGGCATAAACAGGCTCTCCAACCGGATCGGTCATATGACCAACCGATCCTGTTGGTCTTCTACAATGGATCCAACCGTATCGGTTGCGGGCAGCGACCGAACGGTTGGGTTGGCGTCTTGGGTACTTTTTGTTCATCTTCCAACCGATCAGGTTGCATTTGCAACCGATCCGGTTAGTCTTCCTGAGTTACGGGAAATCAACTTTTACTTCATTTTGACTTGTAGAACTTGGTTCTTCAATCATCTTGGTCTTCTATGGTACTAGAAATACTGAATTGTGCTTGACATGCTATACTGAAATGGGAATCTTCCAATTGTTGACCATTCCTTTACTTTTCCTTATGTTTCCCTGCACTTGGTTATAAACACTAGACAAACATCTTTTGATGCGATTAAGCACTGAAATCATACAAATATAACCAAATAACATATACAAAAGCACACATAACGCTACTAAAAACATGTACAATCTGAGCGTTATCAAATCTCAAAAAAATCAAACACCTCCCTATGGTTGTCGGGATCCAGATATGACCGCAGAGTTAAAAAATGTTAAACCTTGGGTTGAGGTATGAAAAACAACTTTTACATTCTTTATTGTAACTGTTTTGAATATGCGTGTTAGAAAATGAATTGCTAAGATAGTAACACTGTGTCTGTAGGTTCTTTCTCGAAGGAACAAGGCTATCGACATAGTAGTTCTTACTGATGATTACGACGAATTTCTTGGAAAGCAGGGGCCCCTTCGATGTATGTTTCCTTGGTCCAAAGAAGTTCGTGTTGATCGGAGGTTTTCGGAATCCTTAGTGTGTTTAGACCCTCCTAAGAAAGGTTGGCTTATGGACGAGGTAACAGTCAAGCATATCTTTCACTCCGCTTGTTTTGCATTTTTTATTGTTGGTTTTATACCCTAATGAAATTTTTTTTGCTTTGGTATTTACAGCATATAGAGTTGTGGGTGGAATACATGTTGCATTTCAGACCCAATGACGTTGATTGGGCTATGGTTACTACATACTTTGTTCAGATGCTCTTACAAGACTCCATCCCCATTTGGTATGTTAATGGGGAAAAGTTCAAAATCCCATGGGCTGATGTTGAACAGGTAATACTTGTGTTCATTCCTTTATACATATATTGATATGTGTTTTGTTAACCCGGCCTTTATACATATATTGCAGGTTTATATGCCTATCAATGAAAAGGAAAAACATTGGTTTCTAGCTCGCTTTCATATCAGGACAGGGGTTGTAACATTTTATGACAGTGGCGATAAGCATGATCCTGAGTGGCGTCCATGGTATTTGGAGATGCGGGCATGTTTACAGGTACCATTGCTTTAAGTTCTTAATTGATAAATGTTTGGCAATAGAACAAAATTAACAAACTAGTTAATAGAACAAATTTTTTATAACTAGTAGTTAGAAACAAACTAGTTATTGCCTAAATAACATTAAAATAGTTTCTAAGTTGCCCATCAGTGTCATAGTTTCCCAAATAAAATAAATTATGAAACATACAATTTCAAGTATATATGAACCTGCCCTTGTACTTGTTCATTAATTTTTTGGTCATATTAAGCACAAGTCAACTCTTTAAGCTCCAAGTTAACTATTAGAGCATTTAATACAAGTACTATTTGTCTTAAATTCATATCTTATGGGTTGGTTCCTAGATATGAATGCTCAAATTATTTATACTCTTCCTGTCCATACTACTCTAAACACACACTTTGAGTTTCTAAGTTGCCCAAAAAAATTTCAAAGTTGCCCAAAAAATTTCAAAGTTGCCCAAAAAAATTTCAAAGTTGCCCATAAAAATTTCAAAATGTCTGACAACATTCCAATTGAAGTTCAAATGGATATAGTTAATAGGCTTTCTGTGAAGTGTGTAGCTCAATGCTGAAGTGTGTGTAAGGCTTGGAAGTCTTGCATTGACAACATGCATTTCAATGTTCGGTATGGTGTTCGCATGACTCCACCAGTTTCCTACCTTTTGCTGTACAAGCAGAGGTTTAAAGGTTACGTGGGTTTGGTAGATCAAAATTTTTACTTGAACCCTCTTTCCTCAAACATAAGTTTTTCTGACCTCAATCCACTTGGTTGGTCCCATGGAGTATGGGGTTTTACGTATGGACCAATTGTCCGTCATACCATGGCGTTTGTTTGGAACCCATCCATCCAACGATCAGTCGGCACATTTGTCCCGTATGTGAACACATCACAGGAGTATGAAAAACGTTTTTTGGCTTTTGGGATTCTTCCCGACAATTTTGATCCAACATTCCTTAAAATTTCATACCCCTTCAATCCTCAACAGCCATGCACTGTCTTAATTTTCACCTTATCCTCAAAACAATGGAGGGTGTTAAATCATCAATGCTTGCTTCCTAACAAAATCAGAATCAAAAAATCAAGTCAAGAAAATGTTGGGGGTCATATCTATTGGTGTGGTTATGAACGGTTCTATGCTAATGATGGTAGCACCTTCAAGAGCTATATGATTGTTTCTTTTGACTTGCTCACCCACCGTTTCCATGTCCTATACATACCTGACCGGTTAATAGGCAAACTTCCTTTACCGTTCTATGTGTCTAACCTAAGAGACAAACTGGTGGTTTCTGGAAACATTCATGGGGATGTCATTCGTTTTTACGTATATGGGTTTTAACGGTTGTTGGTGGAACGATAACATCTTCTAGACAGCTACTTAGCATTACCACTCCAATAGCACTCAAATTAATTGGTTTTGATGATAACAACGACCTTGTCCTTGAAGTTGAAAACCAAGAAGGATTTGATGCAACCATTGTACTCTTCAAGCTTGATACTGGGAACTTCCTAGACCTGGGTATCGAGGGAGATGGTGGATCCTTTTTGTTCAACCCGTTCTGTGAATCACTTATTTTGCAGACTCATCCAGATATGGCGGCTTATTAGGATGTCTGGTTGTATTGGAGTGTGGTGTAGTTTATGTTATCAGTGTTTGCTGTAGTTTAGGTTTTCAGTGTGTCATATGTAATCAGTTAAGTTGGTATGTAATCAGTTAAGTTGGTATGTCAAATAACATAATATGTTTCAATGTATATACAGGCTGGACTACCAATCGTTCTAGAGAAAGCCAATGTCTTCGAGAAGAAAGGTATAAATCCGACAACATATGCAATTACCTTCAAGAATGCGCACAACGTTCCAGATCAGGGGGGGCTGTTTGGTGATTGTGGTATATGGGTATGCATATTCTTATACCGATTGTCACATGGGAAGGCATTGGCCGTCGATAATCCTGTACAGGCTGCCCTTGCATATCGTGAGCATATGGCTAATTTTTTTTTCAAACACAGAGTATGTATTTGGTAGTCATGTTGTAGTCATATTTGGTTGTAATTCTAAGAATTTGTATCAAGGGAGCAAGTTTGTATTACGGTATGAAGTTTGTATTAGACAAGTAGATAAACTGATGTATCAACTAGTTTAATTAATGTGATCCCTTATATGGGATGTATTTATTTTGTAAATATCGTTGTCATTAAAAGTGTTCGCATGGTTGCGCTTTTTTTGTATCGACCTCTAGTTAAAGAATTTAGTCGAAGGAATGCTTCTCATTTTGCCAGATAAGTGCCCTTTTCATGGTGGCCTTTTTATTATGACTTGTTAATTTTCTTGTTAACTTATCTTTAAATAATGACATATTCATCAGACAACAACCACTGCCAATGTTGTTGTATCCACTGCCAGTTCAGAACAAACCACTGCTGCAAAGTTAAAGAATTTAGTCGAAGGAATGCTTCTCATTTTGCCAGATAAGTGCCCTTTTCATGGTGGCCTTTTTATTACGACTTAGTAATTTTCTTGTTAACTTATCTTTAAATAATGGCATATTCATCAAACAACAACTACTGCCAATGTTGTTGTATCCACTGCCAGTTCAGAAGAAACCACTGCTGCAAAGTTAAAGAATTTAGTCGAAGGAATGCTTCTAATTTGCCAGATAAGTGCCCTTTTCATGTTGCCCTTTTTATTACAACTTATTAATTTTCTCGTTTAGTTATCTTTAATGTTGCTGCATTCACTGCTAGTTCAGAATAAACCACTGCTGCAACTAGTTCCGAGGTAATTCTATCCACTGTTACCTCAGATACACACACTGCTATCATAACCACTGCCACTATAATCACAACCACATTAACACTACCACTGCCAATGTTGCTGCATCCACTGAAACACTATAATCACAACCACATTTTGAATGACTAGCAAAATACAAATTAAAATAAAGCTACATTTGTTCACACGGAAACACAAAAAAAGAAAAAAAAAAGAAAAAGAAAAGAAAGACATACTTAGCGTTATACAAGCTTACAAGTTTAACACCTAACCATTTAACAAGTTTTAGGTTAGTTAAATAAACAGAACATTGACCTAGAAATTATCCAAGTGATAGAAATCATCCAAGTGATAAGTATTTGTTGATTCAGGGAGTGAATTTAGGTTAATGCCAGAATTCTCTACGTCACCCTCCCAAAGGCTGTTACTTGGTTCACCATCCCAACATAGGTCATCCCAATCACGGTAAATTCTCCCATTTTGAAAATACTGTCGTCCACTTCGTTTTGGTTCCTCTTTTACTTGAAATTCAGTACTTGACTTACGTTTACGACTTCCCTGTTCAGATGCCATCTCTTACATAACTTCTTTACCCTTGTCTGACCTGCTATTGATTTTATTTGTTTTTTTCTGAGAACATATTTAACTTATTTTGTCAGAATACTAAAAAACAACATTAGTTATACATTTGAATGAACAAGGTAGGTTACCTGTTTTCTGGGCAATGGTTCCATACATGCGTAACGGGTGTGCCCTACGGTACCACACCTTCCTCATTTTACAACTTTGGCTCTCATTTTTGATCGGATACGATCTTTGTTTTTTGGTCTTCCTGCTTTCCTCTTGTCCATCAACGGCGGTTTAACCTTTTGCAAGTTACCTGGATTATGCCATCTTGACTGTAATTCCAAAGGATACACCATTTCATGATATGTGCCTTTGAGTGCAGTTTTCGTAAACCATGGTTCCGCCCATTTGTTACAATTAGTCATTTTTTCTTCTCTACACACGGGACACACATGACCACATGGTAGTCCCGAAAGTTGCCATTTCCCCGACGTTGTTCGTAATCAAAAACCATACACGAATAAATGACATTTACCGTAATAAACAACCTATTTATAGCAGGTACCTGCAAGTGCATTCATTTTTTACAAAATCAACAATATGACTATGACGATGGTCTAGAACTTGGTACACAGCACACATGGAAATGCCTCTTACTTCCCAATTAGCACTCTTTAACATTCTCTGCTCAACCTTCCTAGCTGTCCATTGTGTAAGTTCTAATTCCGGTGCGTCTACAAAATAAACATTAGGATGATAAGAGGCCTATATAAAAACACATACATTAGGTAACATTTATTGAACAAGTAAATGAGAGACGGCGAATATATAGTTATACCGTAGTATTTTCCTCGACGTTCGAAATACCAATCTTGTAGAAGCCTTCTGTAGTACTCCAAGAGCATAGTTATTGGTACCTTTCGAACGTGCCTTGTTAATGAATTTATTGATTATGCAATCGCTTTGACGTCAAATAATTGTATCTTTTTCCGTGCAATATGCCCTGACCACTTATCATACCCGTCTTCAAGTTTTTGACGGCTTACATTTTTTTTGCACGCTCGAGAAATTGCTTTATCAAAATCTTCGGTTGTATAGGTTTTTGCCGCCTTCCAGATTACAAAGCCTTATGCTTTTTCAGGGTCAAATTGCAATTCATCATCAAGTGACAACAACAATAACCATGAAAGCAATTTGGAAAAACTGTGTCACAAGCTTTTGTTATTGATTGATGCATGTTTGAAATAATCACCAGATTAGGCACTTCACCAATGCATTCTTTCAACCAGCTCAAAAACAATGTCCAGGCTTCAGCGGTCTCACCTTGTGCGACCCCCGTAGCGATTGGAATAATCTGATTGTTTCCATCCATACCAACAGGAAGCATGTTGGTTCCAAGATACTTCCCTTTCAGATGCGCAACATCAATTATAATCAATGGCCACATGAAGGCTATAAAACTCCAAATCTAGTATCGTTAAGTATATATTAGTGCTTAGTGTACGTTAAAGCTTAATGTAATAATAATAATACTAAGAATATTAATAATAATAATAATAATAATAATAATAATAATAATAATAATAATAATAATAATAATAATAATAATAATAATAATAATAATAATAATAATAATAAAACTAATAATAATAATAAAAATAATAATAACAATAATTATAAATCAGAAACGAAACTTACCGCAAAACCAAATGCTACAAAAACCATCTTAAATCTTCCCAAAAGATCTCTTCTGACGATGTGTGTTACCGTCCCTTCGTTTTTTAGCTTTAGGTTATGACAATATAAAGCTAACTGCTCAAACGATTCTTCATGTTTACCGTTCAACACCTCAAATGCCAAATTCCTACCGCCCTAAGCTCGTTTGTAAGAAATGTTTACTTTCCATTCAAGACTCATATCTCTTTGTATGTCCTTTCCGATATATACTCTCCGATTATCTTTCAATTTTTCGATTAGTAACTGACTAAGTAATTTCATTGTCGCATTACGATGATTAGGATGTAATTCAGTTCTTGAACATGTGTGCACATCGTTGATGCGAGATACAAAGAATGTGCTATCCAGTTTTTTTACGGGTGTATATGTTCCATGAGCAGCCTTCATTTATACATTTCACGATGTACCTCTTGCTTTCAGATTTAATAACTTTGTATTCAAAACGCTCAACTAATGATTTCTTTCCAATAGCAAACATGCATTCTGCCTTATTATAAAATTCTTTATTTTTGAAAAAAACGTTATCGTTTTTTTGGGAATCGATGTTTTTTAATTCTGGTTGTGGTGCAGTTGGTGGCATGGGCATATTTTTAAATGAGTTTCTTTGCCACAGAGGAAGTGAATGATCAGGTTGGTGAAAAGAGTATTCTTCAACCTTTGGGGTGTCATGATAACATTCTTTGGGAAGCAGCGGAATATTCAGATCTAATGATAAATGATTAGAAGCTGAGGATGATTTTACCTTTGAAGGTGGTGGTTCTGTTGTTGAAATGAATAGAGCCTGAGCTTGCACATTCTTACAACAAACTTCATGAATGAAGAATTGGACGTCATCATCATCAACAATGTCCAATTCCATGGAACCATCTTTGTAAGATAACCTCACATTAGCATTTTGTGTGTCTTTGAAACCATCAACCTTTTTCTTCACATACGCCACTAGTTTATTGAAAGTGATATTTTTAGGCGTTTAACATAGATGATGGATGCACTAAAATAACCTTAAACTTAGAATTGTCATCGTAATTCATGGTTGTGTTTTGAAGAAATTTAGGTGGAAATAATTCTTAGAGTTTACAGTAAACTCTAAGAACTAAACCAAGTACTTGTGCATTTACTTAGGTTGCCCAACAATGTCAACTGTCTAACAACTAAGGTTGCCCGAAATTAGCGTATCATCAAAGATACACATTAATGAGTGTATGAAGTATGAACCACCCTTTGTGATTGTTTATTATTAATGTTGTACTTGTGCCAACTGCCCAAGATTTACTAAGATACACATTTATTTGTGTTATATGAAAAATTTATTAAGTTGCCTAAGATTGGCAACTGCCCACTGGATGAAACTAATAACTTATCCTAACTACGTAGTCTGGGCAAATTAGACAGTACATATAGATGCTTTGAGTATTCTCATTATAGTATTTGTAGTAATGTCTAACGGTATAAATCATTACTTTTGTTAGTATACTTTTGTTAGTATATTATAACAAGTTTTAGTAATATATTTATGATCATTCGTTTTTTTTTTTAATTTTTAATTTTTTTATATATATAACAGGGATTGTGCGTAAGCGTTTATCTTTTGAAGTCGAAAAACCATGTGAGGACGTGCTTAATGAAATATTTCGGGAACCACTTAACAAAAGATCTAAGGAGGATGTAGATGAAATATTTGCGGTGGTGGTCAAGGAAACGGGTGAAAAGAATAAAGATGAGCACAACAAAATAAATGGAAATGTGGATGGTGAGAAGTCGATTACTGAGCAACATGAATTTGAAGAAATAATGGAAGTACTAGTCGAACAAGATAGGGCTGAAAGAGAAATGGAAGAGAGAATGCGGCAAGACCGGGAACATGAGGAGCTGTTGTGGAAGATAGAATAAGGCCACCTTGGAAACTGAATACTTTGTGAGATGCAGATACGAAGCCAACTGGGATGCGCTGCTGAACACAGAATGATATCATAAATTTAGTTAAACTTAGATTCCATGTCTCCAGACTTGTATGTTTATTTCCTAAACTTAAGCTTAGTTTCAAATAAGATGTAATTGACTTCTTTATAGTTAATATATTTCAGTTTCCAGATCTCCACACTTGTATGTTTGTTTCCCGACTTGTATGTTTGTTTCCCGACTTATCCACTGCTTGTTATTTTTTTTCCCACCAACTATTTTGCATATCAAAGTTCAATCACAATCAGTAAGTAGCAATTGTGCTTTACAGAAACATGGAAATTATTCATTAATTAATAAAACTGCATCAAAGGATGCACTTGTAGATACTTCCCATTGATAAAACCATCACATAAGTACATCAACAGACAACCACTAAGGACTACTATCAAAAGACAACTACATCAACATAACCACCTAAAGCATCTATGGCCTCTTGTTTGCTTTAATCTCCTCTTCAGTCTCTGACTCAGAATCACAATCCACAGATTTAGATCTATCAGCCTTCCTCTTCAATCTTCCTTGAAGCTTAGCCTTTATTGCTAAAGGACCTTGTAGACCTGCAATTTTCTCAATCTTCACAAACAATTCATCAATCATTGGATTTGTTGTTTTAGTCCACTTTGGATCAAGCTTAGCTTCCAACATCTTTCTGGCAACTTTCTTGGTCAGTGGATAGTCTTTATCAATGAACATAAATATCTTCTCCTTTGTAGTCTGAAGCATGTATTCTGCAAGCCTGATAAAGCAGCCAGTCAATCACATCACAGTCTTCCCAGAAAGTCTCTTCAGGATTAGGTTGAAACAAATTCTTCACTGATGTCCATACAATCCTTGCTAAATCTCCAGTTGGACCAGATTTTTCGTATCTAAAATCCAAGATTTTCCATAACTGTTCCAGATCAATCTTAGAACTAAACCACAGTAAACAACCAAAAGTGACATGTTGAGCTTTAATTCCATCACCACTGGTAATCTCAATCATCTCCATGTTATTCACTGTAACAATTTGACAATCTACAATAGGTTGAACTGATCTTAAAGGTGTAGGATTAATAGGTTCTTTAGGTTGATCCTTCACCACAAGATACAGTTTCTTTCTTTCATCCTTCTCCATCTCTTCATCAAACTTCTGTCTCTTAGAACTAGTCTCCTCATGAACATCAGCTTTTCTCTTTTGTTTATTCTTTAACCACTCAGCTTCTTTCTCTGAGTTCATAGGAATGAAGTCATCATTTCTTCTTATACATCTCTTATAAATCTCTTCAACCCTCTCATATGTACACTTTCTTAAATCATCACAAATATACATGTCCATGTTCCTGATAATCTTCATCATTGAATTTCTCATTTGACTCTTATTAGGAGGTTTCTTCCTTTTAGCTTGATTTGTCTCTTGTCTTAACTTTCTTGCCCTTTCAGACAACACCTTGGACCTCTCATCAATAGATAATTGTGCCCATTCTTGAGTAGAATATTCTATCCTTATCACTTCAGAGGCTTGAAGAAAAGATTGTTGATCAATCCATTCTGCTATCAATTTCTGAGAAGCTTCCTCTTCTTCTTGCTTTTGCTTTTCTGCAGCTGCCTCTTCTTCAACTTGCAATCTCTTTGAAAACTGTTCATCATATGCAACTTGCTCTTGCCTATTCTTGAATTTCAAAACTGGCTCAGCAATACCTTTCCCCTTTCCAATGTTTGGTAGAACCACCTTAGTCTTGACAGGCTCACCAATTTTTAAAATCTTTTGCAATGGTTTAGGTCCAGTTGGTTTTAGAAAAATGGGAACAGGTGCAATAGTAGGTGTAGGGATTAATGAAGTTTTGCTTAAGTTAAGAAGGGTACCAGCAGCCTCCTTCTCAACTTCTTTAGACTTATGTGGTGGTGTGACAGTGGTTGTAATGGTTATAGGTCTATCTGAAGTAACAATGTTTAGAATTAACTCAGAAGTGGTTGCAGCAGTGATTTGGTTTGAACTGGCAGTGGTTACATCAACATCAGCTGTGGTTGTTGCCTGCACTACTTCTTTCTTTTTGTCATCTACTACAACTTTCAAAGTTTCACTCACTGCTATATTTCCCTCCCTGTCAGTCACCATGTACTCATCTCCATGATCTCTATTATCCAAATCCATATCAGCATCCAAATTTACATCCTCCCCTGAATCCTTGCTTTCACTCCTCCCCTGTTTGGATACATCCTCCAAACTTTGATCTACTGCGGAGCTAGCCTTCTTATGCACCTTCTTAACTCTCCTTAAAGCAAGCTCCTGAAGACCAATGATTGTGTTTTCTATCGTGGTACATTTAGCCGTCAATTCATTAAATTGTTCAAGAATATCCTTACCACTTCGACCTGTGTAACCTGGTCCGAGAGGTGGATCCTTGGTGACAGCCTCATTAACTACACCACTAACACCAGCTTGAGGTAGCTTGGTGCCCTTCCTCCTTCTCCTAGTAAACAAAATCCTATGAGGTTCAGAAGTTGAAGTTAAGAGGTCAGCAGTGGATTCAGGTGTGCTAGCAGTGGTTGCAGTTGTGGTAGCAGGGGTTTCAGCATCAGTGGTTTGGGTAGGTTGTGAATCAGAGACCTCTTCATTCTCAGGCATGTCTGGCAAATTCAGCATATTGGGAAACAATGGTGTAATGATACATGAGAAATTTGGATTTTGGTGCCTCATGTGTGCAAACACCTTAGGAAGCATATGAAGGACATCATACTTCCTATTATGAGCAATAGGTTCTTTAATCTGACTCTCCACTATCAATTGGACAAACCTAGGATATAAGTAATACTTCCCCTTATCTCTAATATTCTTCAAAAAACCATCAAAGATCATCTTAGACCAATTAAATACCCTCCCCCTCAGAAAGACATATAATGGCAGTTGCAATTTTGGAGGGAAATTCATCAAAACCTGTGGTCTTATTGCTCACACACATCAGCAAAGTGTGAATCAGAAACTTCCACTGAGGTGAAAACATACCTTTAAGAAACTTAATTCTATCACCCTTTCTTTCATAACCCAGTCTTGCTAATCCTTCAAAAATTTCATCATTAGAAATATTAACAACTCCTTTAGCATCCTCTAGCTTCAAGACACCTCTAATTACATCCTCAGTAACCAAAATCTCCTCCTCATCAACAATAGTCCTAAAAACCTCTAATTCATCTCTCTCCTGGATTTCAGCATTCCACCAAAATTGATGAATATAAGTTTCTGAATCGTGGGTTCGACTGTTAATGCAAAGTGAATGGTACTATGTAGAAGGAAATCAATCATCTCATGAAATCCTTCTGATTGATTGTTCTTGACCAAGTATGCAACAAGGTTATGGGTTTTGGAATACAAAGTCGCCATTGGGAGTAATGAGTGAAAAGGATGTGGTTTTGTGAATTAAACAGTTGGGAGTGGTTAGGGTTTGTGTAAAGTGCCAATTGGAAGTGATTTGAAGATCAATTAAATGATCTGGCAGTGCTTTGGAGGAATAAATACGTTATCGTCCAGAAGTTACAAAAGAGCCCCTCAAGTTTCCATTTTCAGCAAAAATAATCTAGCAGTGGTTTATTAACTAGCAGTGGTTATATATTCTCTGGCAGTGGATGCCTTACCAACACTCCAATCTTTTAACTAAGACTTCTGAACAAAATCTAAGCCAAAAATAGATATATTATGCATTAATTTGAAGGATTACAAAAGATACACAATTTATTTATTTATTTTTATTATTATTTTTAATCAGCTACTCCTACAGCTCCAAACGCTCCATAAGTTACAAAAGTTCCTTCAAACCTGAATATCACAAACAAAAGCCAAAACACTAGAAGTTTGTCAATGTTAGCAGAGGTTAGAAATAACTAGAAGTGGTTTCATAATCTATACTGGAAGTGGTTAACAAAAATGCTAAACACCCAGTCAAAGGTCAACTCCAAGTAATTAAAACGTCCATCAAAGTCAAAGGCTTCATTTACTCCTCAACTACTCACATCTTCCACACATTTAACATACTGATTGCATATTAACTCTATTTAAGAGCAAATCACCAAAATACCACACACATTTCTCACATACCCAAAAACCTTCTCACTAAAAACACTTCAAGATCAGCACCATGAGCATGTCAAGCCCTATTGATCTCACAAACAGTTCCTCCTCAGACAGTGTTTGGGAAGAGTTTCTTGCTTCAAGAAAAAGATCTCACACTATCATGAGCACAAACCCTTCACAGGCTGGGCCTTCATCCATTCAACCAGTGCCCCAAAATGCCATCAAGAAAGGATCCAGTTCGGATTTGAGTTCTATGCCAAACTATGTGTCTCCATATGAAGACACAGATGATGAAGCTTCTTCCAAAGCATTGTTCGTTCCTCCCCTTGCTGGAATACCACTTCCAGAAGAACTTCCAGCTCCACCATTGCAAGAACTCCTGACAGCACCTCCACCACCAGCTGGTCCATCATCCTCATCTCCTCCCATAATTGAGAGAGTGAGGGGACTTGCTTGTCCCAAAGTTTGGGATGTGATTGGAGGACAAGGAGTCAGGAAGACCATGCCAGAGTGGGCCATTGCCAGGAAGCCATAGATGGAAGTTGTGAAGCTTGTTGTCTTTAGATGGTTGTTTTAAGATGTTGTCTTTTGTAGTACTCTGCTGGTAGTTTGTATGCCATGGTTGTAACTTCTGCATCTTTGTATGCAGTTCTAGTAATGAATAATAGAACCATGTTTCCTTTTAAGTCCATTGCATCTTACTGGTGACGATTTATTTCCTTTGATCCGCAAAATAGTTAGTAGAAACACAAAGAAACAAGCAGTGGATTGAACAAAATAAGCAATACTAAGATCAACTAATAACAGTACACAAATTTTACAAACTTTTTCAAAACAAAATTTGAGATTTAGAGATTTATCATTCCAATGCAAACTACAAGGTACTGAAACCTCCCCACATCAAAAGATTTAGTGAGAAGATCAGCAACATTAAAGTCAGTATGGATTTTAACCATTTGAATTAACCTTTTCTCATTATAATCTCTAATAAAGTGATGCCTTATCTCAATATGTTTAGTTCTAGAATGCAAAACAGGATTTTTGATAATACATATTGAAGCTTTGAATGTTGTAGTTGAAGATAAAAAGGAAGAAGTGGTGCAGGCAACAACCACTGCTATTGTTTCTGAATCCCCTGCTAGTACAAAGGAAATCACTGCTGCAACCTCTGAGGTAATTTCATCCACTGTTACTTCAGCTACTCATAATGCTTGGTAGAGAAGTGATTGAAATAACAAGATCAGATGGATGGAGAAGTACATACTTAAATTTTGGATGGTTGTTGTTCTTTGTGTCTCAAGGAAGGTTAAAAAGAATGGCAAAAATATCTAAGGATACTGATGAAGAGTCAGAATCTAATAAGAAGACTGAGGAGGATGCTGGGTGAAACCACTGCCAGCATTGTTGAAACCACGGCTAGAAGGATGAAACCACGGCTACAAGCATTGTTGAAACCACGTCTAGTAGAATATTGGAACAACGGATAATGTATCAAAGCACTGCTAGTATTATTTAGGTCGGTTTAATTGTAATGTTATAGGATATCTTGAGTAGGACGTTTTGTATGGAAAGTGTACTTAATTAGTTTAGTGATTATTATCATTATTTTTCTTAAAGTTAAACGTTAATTTTCGCATAGTGTTTATAAGTCATGCCAACAATTGTTTATACATACAGAATGAATGACCAAAGTACATATGCCCATGATACAAGCTGCCTTCAGAAAATCCTTCAAACAATATAAGCTACTAGTTAGTAAAGGGCAGCAAATCCTCTAACACCTTTCTGTTCCAATTATATACATACAAAGTCAATGAGAGTTGACGATACCACAACAAGTAATACATACAATCAATGAGCAGCATACTCAACCCTGTATTTCCATAGGTACTCAACAATTCGTTCGCGATAGGCAAAAGCTGTTTGTGCATGATTGTGAGAGTTTAATGACATGTTATGACTCAGCCGGTATAGGTTAGTGCAAGCCCATATTCCGCAGTCACCGTATTGAGTTGCTTGTTTGGGGACATCATCACATCTTTTAAAGATGATCTGATAAGTATTGATATCGATTCCTTTTGCTGAAAACACTCCCGTTTCATCAAGTAATTTTGGTAGCCAATATTGAAATTTTGCAGGCATGGTATCCTTCCACCAATGTCGTCTGTTTGTATACTTTGGCGTGAATCATACAATGTCACAACACCCATGTTAGTAGATGCAGCTCTCCTACCGCCCAGTTCTTGTTAGGTTCATTTATTGGAAATAGTACCTACATCATTTACAACATTAGCACAAGGCACCGGATAATTTACATAGGAAGAATCAAGTAAAACCACAATAATATACGTAATTTTATATGGAAAGATATAAACACCATTTTGACATCAGCCCAAGGCACCGGGTACTTAACACCATTTGCCCAATAGCAAATGTCCCACGGATCCCTTGGAATTACAAGCGCCGGATCCCTCCAGGAGGGATCCTTGGGGCAGAACATGGTTTTGGTCTTTTTGCCTATAAATAGGAAGCCACTTCTTACCATTTCTTCACACCTTCACACATAGTTTCTCTCTACCAATTCTAGGATATTTATATCATTAGGAAACATGTAAACCACCCTCATCTCATATGATCATAATGCTTCTAAGTTTCATTTGTTGTAAGCATACTCCCGAAGTGATCCTCCAAAGCGAGCTTAGAGATCTTGCATCCTTACCCTCGAAGTGATCACCCATTACAAGCATACAAGCACATGAAGATCTTCTACAACAAGCTTGGGAAACTTGTCATCTTCATTCATAGAAGACTAACTACATCATGCTTTATGTTCTTGATGTTTAGTTTAGGACTTCATATCCATTAGACACATTGTCTTGGATATTGTCTAGTATCATATTCTTGTATCTATGACTAGACTGGATGGTTTATGTGTTTGTGCCATAAAACACAAGGTTTGTTATGTTGGGCCACAAAGCATAACTGGTATCATAGATGTGTCATACATCTATGACTAGACTAGATGGTTTATGTGTTTGTGCCATAAATCATAAGGTTTGTTATGTTGGGCCACAAAACATAACGGGTGCCTAGAAGTCAAGTCACAAGGAATTAGTGAAGGGTGCCTAGAGATCGAGTCAAAGGCATTAGTTAAAGGTGCTTAAGGTGTACATTCGATATGGTGTGATTCGATGTACAAGATAGATTAGTATTGGGTCAAAGGATATTGATATCCTTGTTGATGTTGTTACAAGGAGTAGATCTCCTTTGGGTTAGGTGTCGTGTAGTGTTGGGTAGTAGTTCCTCCATTGTAATGGAACTTGGTACTTAGCCTAGTACGGATAAAGGGTGGCGACGTTTTGGTAGGTGTGGTTCTCCTTTGTGAAAGAACCCGGTGGTTAGCCTAGTCTAGGAGAAAGTAAGCGACGTTGTGAAGGCTTCTCCGCCATAAGGAGTTGGTGTAGTGTTTACGAACTCTCTAGTAGGTGACTCGGGGAGTGGAGTAGGGCAAGGAAGGTGTCCTTGTAGCCGAACCACTATAAATCCTCGTTTTGGTTTGTCTATCCTTTTACTTATCGCTTTACTTTTATTCTTGCATTACGTTGTTTATTTTCTATATGGTTTATTTCTATGTATGTGATACATACTTGGTCTTTCATATAGTCACAAACTATATTTAACACTTTACATATTATGACACGGTTGATCAAGAAAAAGCAACCGGACTAATAATGGTGAAACTTGATTTATAATGAACCATTAATCTTGAGGAATCTTATGTGATATTAAGGGGTTGGCCTTACATGCCGTAATGCGTTAAATGCATCCTCGCGTCGAGATTAGCAAATGCAATGGTTTATACTATATTTGATACAAAAGTTTTAAGTTTGATACGGAAACGTATACTACAAAGGTTAAACCTTTTCGTCGGGTCAAAACGTGCATTTTTTTAATTATGTGTTAGATCCGTGGATCCCTCAGGTTACACTGGACGGATCCCTCAAGCAAGGGATCCGTGGTACATAAGACATTTTTTGTTTGAATTTCAAAAATTCATAACTAATTAACCGTAAGTCGTTAGAAGTCGTGCCACCTATCGATTTAAAGGTATTTGAGTCTAATTTCATTTAAAAATGATTTCATAAACTGACTCAAAACAAAAATTTACAGAATCATTGATTTATAATAGAAAGTCATTTTTCGGTCATAACTTTTGCACAAACTTTTGATCTAATTGGAGACGGATGTTTTCATTTTTGAATACCAATGTGTCCTCTTTTGAAATTAAGGTTTTGATCATATTTATAATCATAAAAGAAACTAATCAAGCTTGGTATACATGTTTATATTTAACACAAAGCGATGAAAAGAACTTCCGTATGCTATGCTAAATGATAAATTGTCTTCCTTGCATTACTTGATTATTTGCTTATCTCAAATAGCTTTTGTGCTTGTTTGATTGAATAGAATATGTGGTTCCCTTACCTTGCTATTCATTCTCTTGTTTGTCGATTTAGTAATATTCTACTAATCAATATGCTATTTAAAGGAGTGTTTGGGATAACATCTAGTTGTGTCGAAAATGTTAGTTTAAATACTAGATAAGTCATATAAGTTGAAAAATGTTTAAAACATGTAATACACTAAATGGCTTTTTGATTGAGTTTGTCATGTGTGCAACATAAATATTTTATGTGCTTTTATGATTTCTTGTTATCTTGTATCGTTTTCTAAAACAACAAAGAATGTGCATCGGATCATAACCTACTTGTGTTGATGTACTCTCCGTTTTCCTTTTCATGATCGCTCTTCAAGCTTCATAGTAGGATTGAAAACTTGATTATTTCATCCGATATACTCAAGTAAATTATTTTAAGCATAAATATAATTGTTCATATCCGAAAGTCCAAACTTGAGCTTTCCAACAACATATGTTGAACTAGCTCATCGAACAATTTTCTTTGTTCACCATATGGAAAACTTTTAAATTTGTTTTTAACATGACACCTTCGTCACCTTAGTTGTTTCAAGTATAATATTAATAAAAAAAACGAAGCAAAGTATCATCATTGTTACTCTTCGATAGGCCATTGTAGGAAAATAAATTTTCCTAACTTGAGAATGAATACTGGAGAACTTATTGCACTAGAAACTCAATTTGACCTAACGGTTAAATTGCTTCGTTGAGTTGGGTATGTGGAATCGCCCAGTAAATAATTAGGTGTTTAGCCGTAATTAAGCACCACTTGTAATAGTCTCATATTCATTCTCTCACTTGAGAAATTTATACTCTATGTTTTCCAAAGTAAATTTACAATGGAAATACTTTGCATTGTCTTAGGATTACTAATCAAACAAGTTGTAAAATTAATTTTCTTTTAGTTAATCACAACCACTTGCCTCATCAAGCGATTGTCTTGCTTTGATCGAGAAGAACTACATGACTTCATGGACGAAGCTCATTGTATGCTAATCATCATCCGTAATAACTAGATTGTCCTAAACTACACCACCAACTCTTTTGTCTTGAACATCATCATGTGCTCTTTTCTTTCAAGACACATACCTTGCATTTCATTGTTAGTGTAAATGATTTACTAATCTAGACCGT
Organism: Chrysanthemum makinoi; assembly: GCA_910596185.1. Taxonomy (NCBI): domain Eukaryota; kingdom Viridiplantae; phylum Streptophyta; class Magnoliopsida; order Asterales; family Asteraceae; genus Chrysanthemum; species Chrysanthemum makinoi. Next base: position 51,284,628 of record OU343217.1, on the reverse strand, counting down.
AAATTTGTTTTAGGCTTCTTGAATAGTGCTTGTTAAGTTTGCTAAACCTTTGTGTTATTTGTGAGCTCTATCTCATTTGTTTTCCTATATGTGATCTCTACATGCTCTCCTTGATTTGCTTAACATGTATACATGTGTGCTGTTGTAAAAAATCATTAGCTACCATCAATCATTTTCTCTTGATCATTTAAGTCCATGTTTATGTAAGACCTTAATAGAGTAACTTAGGATATGTAGGTGCTAGACCTTGAGAACCATTACCTCTTTTACCTCTCATATGTTAGCTGAGATCCCAGACCTAAGTTAGCCAGGATCCCTCTAGTGAGGGAATTGGAACAAAATGGTAATAGGTACATTATCTCTTTAGATAATCATTTCATATTTCCTTTTTCCACACAAGCACTTGTTCAACACTTAGGATTATCGGTTTTATATGTTTATAAATGAGTTGCATTTATGATTAACTACGTGTTCTTTCTTTTCGCTTCATGATTTTATGTGAACAATTTATCCATTTGTATAAATGTTTTCCTTTTGTACTAACTCTTTTGGATTCTTGTAGGATGACTATGGTCAATTTCATCATCAAGTCAAGTTGTGCTCATTCACATATTTTTTCTTTATATTCCTAATCTTGCATCATCTAACCATCCTCCACTTTTATCACTACTCACAAAGTCATCATGTCTACCACCTCTATTGACTCATCAACCAAGTCAAAGATTCACCTTGATACCTTTCATCATCATCCCTTACTAATCTTGAGTCTCTTTATTACCTAGTAATACTTGACCTCTCATCACCTCTACCACAACTTCCATACCTCTAAGTCATAATGATGATTTCTATCATCATCACCGTGTCCAAGGTCTAGTTCATGAACTACGTGATGAAGTATGTCTCATGTTATACCACATCCTACTTGTGTCAACCACAACCTCAAACGACAAGCTTATTATGTCAACCACATCCCTAGGTGTCTCACTACCACTACAATTCATGGTCGCTAAACCATCCTCCACAAACATCTATGTTGTCAAAAGCCAAGTGAATTTCGTAATGAAATCACGTCATCCCGAAGCACATTTTTTTTCTTTTTCTTACCTTGAACAAACCTTACAACCTCTAAACCAACCATGATGATGCAAGTAGTAGGATTATTCTCTTTTACACTAATCCTTTCTTTGTAGGTTCATATATATACACTTTGATGTGTATGGGATTCTCGTCTATTTATGGATGAAATTTTACACTAATTCTTTTCTTTGTAGGTTCACTCATATACATGGGTTTGTATATGGAGCACTTGTCTTCGGACGAAGTTTAGTTATTTTTTTCTTGTAGGTTCTTCTTGACGCCCTCGAGCTAGGGGAGCTTCCATCAAGCATTTACAAAGTGCATCATATGACTTACTCGTCCAAGGACGAATATAATTTGGCACTAAATTTTTGTTTTGTAGATTTTCAAAACACACTAGGAGAACTTGACGCTCTCAATAAAGGGGAGTTTTTCGTCAAAGCAAAAAAAAAACATTGCAAATTTTGAAATACTTTTGTCTTAGCCTTCTTAAAATACTTGACGCCCTTAACAAGGGGGAGCAACCATCAAGGGGGAGCATGCACACATTCATTCTTCAAAATTCCTTTATGTTTCAACAAAAGGGAGATTTATTTCTCATCATTTATTATTTTTTTCAACACTAACCTTGATGTAGGTTAAGCCTCAAAAATTTGATCCATTAATCCGTTGGCAACAATGGTTTTAATTCAAAGGATCTTTCTATTTTTTTTAGTGTGATTCTCTAGGTTCCTCTTAAAGGCGAGATCACCACCTCTTGAAGACGTGCAAGCTCAAGGTCATGAGTTGCTAAGCCTCGTTATTAGTGTTTCGTGTTGAAGATATTGGCGTGGTGTGCCAATTGGAGCAATAAGGTGTTTTTATTTTAACTTCACTAGGGATGATGCAAACTCGCCATTCTTGGGAGAGATTAAGTTTAAAGGACACACCATTTTTGTTTCGACAAAAGGGGGAGAAGAGTGTAAACGGAGAAGGTAATGTATAGGAAGTACGGACACAAGTAACTTTGACATTTTACCTATCTATTACGTTTACATATATTTTGTCATCATCAAAAAGGGGGAGATTGTTAGTGCAAATATTACGATATTTCTCATTTTTTTTGTTGATGACAAACATGTAACTTGTAATACATAACGTAAAATGTATAAATTACTTGTAATTATATTTTATCTCAACATACTCTCAACACCTCTCGACGACTCAAGTCCTTGTATGCTACAACACAGGTTCGTACATGTTTGTTATGTTGCGTTATGATCAAACCCCTAACAAACCATTAAACATGTTTAGTTAAATAAGTTTATAAAATACATAAACATAAGTAAATATGGTGGGTGAAACCCATGACCCATGACCCGAGACCCATACCCAATATCTAGATACATTGTACCTTGGTGGGCACTCAAAATCCATGACTCATAGCCCATAGTTTTAACTCATAAACCATGGGAAGAGAGGAGCGTCCACGGATCCCTTGGAATTACAAGGGCCGGATCCCACCAGGAGGGATCCTTAGGGCAGAACATGATTTTGGTCTTTTTGCCTATAAATAGCAAGTCACATCTTACCATTTTTTCACACCTTCACACATAGTTTCTCTCCACCATTTCTAGGATATTTAGATCATTAGGAAACATGTAAACCACCCTCATCTCATATGATCATAATGCTTCTAACTTTCATTTGTTGTAAGCATACTCCCAAAGTGATCCTCCAAAGCGAGCTTAGAGATCTTGCATCCTTACCTACTGAAGTGATCACCCATCACAAGCATACAAGCACATGAAGATCTTCTACAACAAGCTTGGGAAACTTGTCATCTTCATTCATAGAAGACTAACTACATCATGCTTTGTGTTCTTGATATTTAGTTTAGGACTTCATATCCATTAGACACATTGTCTTGGATATTGTCTAGTATCATATTCTTGTATCTATGACTAGACTAGATGGTTTATGTGTTTGTGCCATAAAACACAAGGTTTGTTATGTTGGGCCACAAAACATAACAGGTATCATAGATGTGTCGTACATCTATGACTAGACTAGATGGTTTATGTGTTTGTGCCATAAAACACAAGGTTTGTTATGTTGGGCCACAAAACATAACGGGTGCCTAGAAGTCAAGTCATAAGGAATTAGTGAAGGGTGCCTAGAGATCGAGTCAAAGGCATTAGTGAAAGGTGCCTAAGGTGTACATTCAATATGGTGTGATTCGATGTACAAGATAGATTAGCATTGGGTCAAAGGATATTGATATCCTTGTTGATGTTGTTATAAGGAGTAGATCTCCTTTGGGGTTAGGTGTCGTATAGTGTTGGGTAGTAGTTCCTCCATTGTAATGGAACTCGGTACTTAGCCTAGTACCTGATAAAGGGTAGGCGACGCTTTGGTAGGTGTGGTTCTCCTTGTGAAAAGAACCCGTGGTTAGCCTAGTACCGAAAAAGAGTAGGCTTATTGTGAAGGCTTCTCTGCCATAAGGAGTTGGTGTCGTGTAGTGTTTATGAACTCTCGAGTAGGTGACTCGGGAGTGGAGTAGGGCAAGGAAGGTGTCCTTGTAGCCGAACCACTATAAATCCTCGTGTTTGTTTGTCTATCCTTTTACTTATCGCTTTACTTTTATTCTTGCATTACGTTGTTTATTTTCTATGTGGTTTATGTCTATGTATGTGATACATACTTGGTCTTTCATATAGTCACAAACTATATTTAACACTTTACATATTATGACACGCTTGATCAAGAAAAAGCAACCGGACTAATAATGGTGAAACTTGATTTATAATGAACCATTAATCTTGAGGAATCTTATGTGATATTAAGGGGTTGGCCTTACATGCCGTAATACGTTAAATGCATCCTCGCGTCGAGATTAGCAAATGCAATGGTTTATACTATATTTGATACAAAAGTTTTAAGTTTGAAACGAAACGTATTCACCCCGCCTACGCTTTTCACAATTACCATTTTCGTTGTTTTCTTCCCCGTTCCAGTTCTCGACATATTCTGAAATAGAACAAATAAGCTCTTTTAGTGAATGTTTGTATTCAAAAGTACGAGAAATATAAGTTTACACAGTTACATACCTCCACAAATGGTTCCAAAGTATCATCAAAATCAAGCGTTGCTAGGAGGGATGGGTTTTCACGATTGATCCGTGATGAACGCCTCTCTTGGAGTAGTGTCCGTGGAGTAGTATAGGTGAGGTGCAAAATCTCCCACGCTTCCTCTTCCGCTTTAGCGAGTTGAAAACACATCTGATATTTGCGTACCTAAATAACAAAAATGATTCATTTTTTACCACACAGCTCTACTATGCAACAATTAAATAACTTCAATACTAAACAGCCTATGTGGCTAAAACGATTCATTTTTTTACCACACAGCTCTACTATGCAACAACTAAATAACTTCAATACTCAACTGAGAGTAAAACAGCCTGGAAATTTCATATAACCATATGATTATACAAGCAAGTTTACTTTATGTCTGTACGTTTGTACCGAGGTAAAGTGGAAATGTGATTTGAAAATTGGCACCCTGATTACGTTTGGAAAACAATATTCTAGTGCATAAAATAAACTGAGACCGTAAAGGAAAATATTTCACTGATACATAATTTTAAGGACATGTACAACAGATCATGACTGTTTGTTGAGGGCCCTTTCTTATTTTCAAATGTAAATCTTCTTTGTAGTTGACTATGTATGTTTTAACTGTTTGCATGTGACTTAGCATGTGGAGTCTATTTAATAGTGAAACCATGATCTGCTTCTTCAACATATTTTCTCCTATTTATTTTCAGTTTCATAACCATATTTCCATCACATTAATTGAATTATGTCGAGTGGTAAAAGAGTTAAGTTTGAGCATAATCATGATGAAAGGGAGTGGTCAATAAAGGTAGCAAGAGAGGTAATGTTTCCTGAGATATATGAATTATATGGACCAAATGTTGAAGCTAGTTACCGATTACCAGCTGAAGTGCTAGAAGACCTAAGAAAACAGATATATGGTCACGAACAAGAAGAAGTTATAGAACCAACTGGCGGTGTTAAACATAAGCAATCACTAATGTTGGGAACCAATCCGCAAGATGAGGTTCCTAGTAGCCGTAACACTAATGTTGGGAAGCAACTTAAAATGAATGAGACCCTAACAGGCAAGTCAACCATATTGCACAAGTGTAATGATGATCCAAAGAAAAAAGTAAAAACAAACTAAATGTTATTTCCTAGTTTCTGAAAGTGATGTAGTTGCTAATAATGTCTTTGCTCAACTTATGTTTGTCGTTTTTTAAGGGATTGTACTATTATTATGCATGCATTGTTGGTAACAAATGATAAGATAAATAACTGTACCTTAACAACATCCTGCCCATCCTCATAATCAAGGCAAATCACTTCAACACGATCCTCATCTCCATAAGTAACATCCCCATGTGTGTTTCCCCTTCCCCGCTGTTCTTCATCAACATTTGTAGGCCCTTCCCCAAACCGTTTCATCAACCTCCATAGCCAGCTTCTTGTTGCTGCCATTCCCCAAATGGTTCATCAACTTTTTCTACTTGTGAAGCCCCCTCCTCCATATCCGGTTTTAACTCTTTAAGAGTCCACTCCACAAACGCTATAAACCAGACAGATGGCTGCCACACAACCATTTCCTTACCCTTCTCCCGGTCAATTTCTTTTTCCACAACATTCATATCCATCGATTCCTAGATAAAGATTAAAATAAGGGTATGTGTTTTTAATATTGAAAACAAAGTAAAACAAGGGGAAACAAATAGTAAATATATACGTACGTCAACAGAAGTTGGATCAAACCCATCATAACCAATGTATGAGAATGCATCATTCACATTCGGTAAGGCGGCACAATCAAATTTCTTATCCACCTGCATAAAATTGTTTGAATGATGAGCATCTTCAAGACTCCCCGATAAAGCAGCTTTCATAACTTGCGTCATAGGTCCGGTAAACTCTTCGGAGTCCATATAAAACAGCTTCGGCTTCTCATCGAATCCTACATTGGTCCTGATGGGAGTGTGTGCATCAGAAGTAGCCAAAGGTTTGTTGGCATCAACACTCTTCCACCGTAAACAAGTGAACATACTTTCGTCAAAGATTTTTTTTACATAATGAACTAAAAAAATCAAATTACAGCTTCTTACCTTATTCTCACCAACAACATCTTCTGACCTTATTCCTAAAACTTCCTCAAGTACCCCAATTCTTTTTTTAACACTGTGTATCTCACTTAATAGCTTGATACAAGCAACGTCTCCTACACATTCTTCAATACTACCAATCCTGGACTTAATGGACACAAGCTCAGCTTGAATGTCATCTTTATCCAACTTATGTAACGCTGCTGCTTTGTCACATTTGTTCCCATCCGAACCTCAAGATTACCGACTAGAACATCTTCAAGCTTCACAGGCTCATTCACCTTCAACGTTTCACCAAACCCAACAAAATATCTTCTTCAACAAATTCAGATTAATCATTGACCTTCGACGTTTCACCTTGTGGAACAACTTCATCAACATCACATAAAGGAATGTTTAAATCGGCTTCAATTCCACCATATACATCCACATGGGCCATAGCTTCCTCTTCTTCCACCATTAATTGCTCAGCCACTCTTACTCTTCTTCTTTCCACAAGTTGCGAATCAAGTCCACGGATGTAGTCCATACTTAATGTACCACGTATTACGCCACTCGGCATTTGTTGGTACAATCTTCAGAATGGTCTAACAACCTACATAAAAACAAACTAACCTGATATGCTAAATGCAATAAAAACATACAACACATAACTAATTTTGGGTTTTTACTTACTGTGATTAAATAAAATAGTGTAATGCTTTTTTCAAAGTTTTTTATTTTGGACCATGCTAAACAACGTGGGATCTTCTCTGGGTCTTTGGTCCAAAACTGAGTCTGTTAGGGAATGTCTCCGTAATCCAAATCTGAAAAAACAAATACAACGTATTAAGACTTAGTGGTTGTGATTATAGTCGTTGTGATTATGGTGGCAGTGGTTAGGATATCGATGGGTGTATCCGGTTACAGGGATAGAATTACATCAGATGTAGTTGCTGCAGTGGTTTCTTCTGAACTAGCAGTGGATGTAGCAACATTGGCAGTGGTTTGAACCAAACGTTTCTATGTTTACTCATGACCGTTTACAAATCGATTTCTAGTGCGAAACCATCAACCATAACATCCTTAAATCTATACCAAGCCTTACGATGCCTAAGGAACAATGACTACGGAACAATGCCTAAGGAACAATGCCAATGCCTGAATGACTATTCTGCTTATCTATGTTCCTCAAATTTACCATATAACACCTAATTTAGAATAACCATCAGAATATATACAAGCACAAATAATGTATGTTACAAATAAAATCTAACCTTCAACACCCATGTAAATCCATACAGAGTGAATGTTTGTTCTTTTTTGGGATCTTTTGGAACGGCCTTCTTTGCTTCTGCCTCGAGATGCCTAGGAATAACATTCATCGTTCTTTTATATAGATGAGCCCACATGTATTCACCCCATGGATACTAATTCCATACAGAAAAATCGTCAACATTCTTTAGCAAATGGTCAGGAACATTAAACCTTCCTTCCCGACCAATAAATACAAATGTGGCAATCACCAACAAACCAACCCTCACAACATCTTCATCGGATAAAGAATCCCACCTTTGCCCCGACTTCACCAACGCCAAAAGGTCATCACCCTTAAATTTTTTGTTCTTAATTTTTTTTTTATCGGGAAACAAACGATCAAAAAAAGGACTATCTCTTAAACCCTTAACAAAATGCCCGTAGCCAGTTTCTTTTTTATCTACGGGACCTAAACGAAACCCAGTTAGAAGACTAAATTGTCCACGGCCAAAATCAAAAACATTCTCACCTATTACAAAAGTAAGAGGTGGACAACAATCACTGAATTTAGACACCTCAACAGCATTTTGATATAAATAATTGTACAAGTGGTGGTCAGGGGAATATTTAGGAAAATCTAACCAAGGGCCAAACACAGTGTCTCTAAACAAATTGGTTCTATTGACATTCAATGCAGCTTTAATTGTACCAATATGTTCTAGTCTAGATCTCACCGTTAGCTTTGCATCAAACATTTTCGTCGATGGATTCTTGAGAAGTGGAATGCGTGTGAAGCAGTTGGATTAGGGCTTCGGTTTTACAAATGTAGAGAAGGTAACGATTGATTTGATTTTCAGTTTCAGTTTGAGAAGGAAAGTTTGATTTTCAGTTTAAGTTTGAGAAAGAAGGTTTGAGTTTGAGTGGGAAGATTTTATGTGTTTGATGTGTGTGTTAGTAGTATAAATGTATTTTGTATTTTGTATTTGAGAAAAAAGGTGTATTAGGATAATAAATTTTTTTTTTGAGAAGTATAATTTGGAATATAAAAGGTGTATTTGTATTTTATAACGTTGTATTTATAACGAGTTGCTGAAAAGTACATATGTGTGGGACCAAATTGCCCAAGTTATATGTATTTTTTAATAAAAAAAAAGACTTTACTTTTTTACTAAAAGACAAAAAATGTCAGTTGCTCAATAAAGTAGATCAAAGTTGCACAATATATCATCTTTTACATTTGTACTATGTAAGTACAAGGTGGACTCAAAGAAATGGGAGAGTTGCCCATGAGAGAGTTACCCATATGATATTTAAAGAGTAAAAAAATTTTGAAGCATTTAAGATAAATTAGTTTGGCAACCGGGGTATTTAAAGAATTTGCCCATAAAAGAAACACCCCCTAAGCTAGATGATTGATCACTCGTTCGCACACCTTGGACGAGATGAACATTGAATCTCTTTGTGAATAAGATAAAACGTAATTATTGACAATATTCGGCATATCTAGACTAATTATTTTTTATCGACCGCGTGATGCATGCATGGAAATAAGTTAAACGTGGTACCAAATGTGCATTATTTTAATCACATCATTGGTCTCAAAATATTATCCACAATATTAAATTGCATACATTATTGGAAACTTGTAATTATTACATTGCTTACTAGCTAAAAGTCAAACCCAATGCATCTCATATTCGATTCTATTTGCAGCAAGGGCAGTTTATACGGACCGAATATAAGAGGGTTTTCAATCATTGCATACAGTGAAGGGTTATACTGTATGCATCGCGGTATTTTATTATGTATTTCATAGTTTGTACAGTTGATCTTTAAGAGGGGTTCTTATAATATATCCCAGCAAGCAATTGGTGTGGTTCAGTTTTCGATTTAATAAAGACAAATTATAAAGTTATTCCATGAAACTTGTATAGAGAACTTGACAATAAAAACCTCCCAAAATCTGACCAGATCGATAAATTTGACCATTCTTGATTTAATATCTATCTATATAATAAACAAAACTTTTCGCAAGGGATGGAGAGAGAAAGATTCATACCTGGTCAAAACTAATTGTTAGATATAATATCTTACTTCAGACCTTGTCGCAAGGGATGGAGAGAGAAAGATTCATACCTTGACAGCATCCAGGAATTTCGTAACAGGCTCATGATCATGGGCCCATGGCTTCTTGAAATGCTGAAGTCAATTAATGCGGTATTTAACGGTCAAACCCTACAAGATTATGAAAGCAATGGAGTTAAATAAGTATGGTTACGCAAAAAAATTAAAATGAGAAAAACATGTAGCTTTTGCAAATTTAATACCTTTGAGTCCACAAGCCAATCCTTCTTGCGAGTCTCATCTAATGGTGCGTCTGTCTGCATAATCACATAAACATTCATCATATCTGACATCACCACTGATTAATCTTTCTTCTTCTTTGTTAGTGGTGATGTGTGTTTGTGGGGTTAGGAAAGAGATGATTTCTAACCCTGTTTGTTATCTCCGAGCTATGAGTTCAATGATGCTGCCGGCCAATTCTCGCATAAGAGCTAATATTGAAACTAAAAGGGGAGAAAAGGAATGCAACAAATCAAGAAGCATAGGAATTGTAAAAAATGTGGTATGCCCTACCTCTCCAGCTCCAAGGAATAGGAATTTATGGTCTGGCAAGGATCCACCAACTAATTTTAGTGCCGAAATAAGCCCAGCAAGCACCACTGATACAGTCCCCTATAAAATAAAAATACTAATTGTTAGATATGACATCTTTGCTCCACTTACTTCAGACCGGTCAAAACCAAAATGTATCAAACTCAAAAATTAGTTGAAAGGCGGATAACTAAAATAGGTTTAGAGTCGCCTAACGTCTATCTTTAATGCATACAGCCTGCTCAGCAAAAGCAGGTTTCATACGAATGAGTCTTGCTGGAGTTGCAAATGAAGATGACAACAATGAGCTATGCGTGAACCTAGCAGAAAACGAACTATTTTTAGGCTTAACATGCTTATCAAATAAATGCCCAAGTGGCCATTAAGAGCACAATGCATATGTGATTAAAAGCATTACCCGACTATATTTAGTTTCGTAGCTGACATCAGCCTCATTAGAAGGGAATCAATAGCTTCCATGCATTCCTGAACCAAGCTATCCAAATAAGGAACCTGTAACAGTCATCTATACAGTCAACTTTCTAAACCAAAACTACTTTCGCATCCCAAGAACAACAAATACATACATTGTAAGTTGCTGCATAATTTTAAACCGTGATATACGCACGCAATTCAATTTTTCTAACAGGCCAAACCGAATGTCCAACAATTAGTAAATAGTGTCGTGTTGTTCGTTCGTGTTAAGTTGTTGTTTGCAAGCCGCATACTTTGACAATAACACAACAGTAACCGTATACATAAAATGAAAAAAAGGAACACGTGACCTTTTGACAGATTGCTAGTTGCTATTTTGTATTACCTTCCCACGCTTACTCCATAATCGGCATCAATAAGCCCATACCTATAATCAAAGTTCAAAATAAGAAGCCTAAAATTTAACCAAAAAACTGATGAAATCCTTATCCCTAAAGAAAAGCGGTTGCACTCGATTTCATTTTCTTGGGTTGGCTTAAGATTGAAGATACGCATGTATGAAGGTGATGTTTTCAAACTTCTCATGAACCATTTCACAAAACCCTAAATTAACACAACACCTAATCCCAAACACCAGTAATTCAAAGGTAAACATCTCCGCCGCAAAGGTAAATCCCATTAATACAACAACCCCTAAATTAATACAACACCTAAATCCCTAACACCCGTAAAAAGTATATATAAAAACTTTACCAAACAAAGGTAAACATCTCCACAGTTAAATTAAACCATTTATAAGTGCAACCTTATATAAAAATCATATAAAAATCATAGGATCTTATCTATTCGCTACAAAAAGAATACATATCCATGTTTCATATTTTTAGGTTGGGCCTCAGTTGCACCAAAAAATAGGACATAAAAGTGTCTTACCAGTTATGAATTGAATACGATTCTGAACATGCTACAAAACCATTGAAAATGATTATAAAACCAGTCATAAAACTTATCCTTTTCAGGGTTGTAATAACGATTGAAACGTAACCCATGGTTCTGAATCAATTATGAATCTCGAATAACCATGGTTCTGAATCTCGAATAACCATTGGATACAAAACCATTGAAAAGTGAACATGAATTGAATAACGATTATGAATTGAAAAGTAACCCATGATTCTGAATCTCGAATAGATACCTCTAAAATGTATTGTTGAGAATCTCGAATAGAATATTGTGGTTTTAAGACTGGTGTTTTATGAATCGATTGGTTTACATAATCGATTATATGTTGACTAAAAGGATAAGTTTTATGTTTTTATGTTTTGAGTGAGATTGTTGACTAAAGCATATTGATGAGCTGGCTTTATATTCACATTTTCATGCTGTCTTACATGAGAAATTTCAAAAAAAGTTTTGTTTATTATATATATAGATATATATATATATATATATATATATATATATAAAAGGTAAAGTTAAAATAAAAAGACAAATATCCTAAAAAATAATTTTTAATTCTCCAAAATTCCAAAAATTCCACAATATCGGGTATGTTGGTGCATAAAACTTTTGTGAAAACATTTTTTATAATTTTGAGTTTTGATCACGCCTTTTAATGCACAAAAGCAATTTTGATGCAAAAAATTTTGATACACAAATTTTCAACTTGTTTTAGTTAGATGCTTGGTGTTATTTTGATTTAAAAAAGTCAAAAGAAGTGTGCAAAATCAATTTTGATGCACAAAAAGGATTTAATGCATGAAACGTATTTTTCATATTTTTTTCGTAAAAAATATCCACTTTTAGAAAACGCTTTTCACAACTTTTTCATGCACCATACACCCATCTTGTGGAATGTTTTGAGAATTTTTTGAAAAGTATTTTTTATCTTTTACGGATATTCGTCTTTTATTTGATCTTTACCCTATATATATATATATATATATATATATATATATATATATATATATATATATATATATATATATATATATATATATATATATATATATATACTTTGTGTGGACAAAAGCATTTTGCAAACACAAATTCTAGAAACTGTACCAATCCTAGATACTAATAATCATCTAAGTAAAATAGTAAATCAACATATATTAACATTGTACATTTAGTGGAGACTTTTAAAAAATGGATTCACGTTGCATGGATTAGCAGCGTACGTCATTACATTGAAGGAGTAAAGCTACGTAGGCCATTTTTCCTTTTTTTTAAGCTGGCGATTTGTTTCAATAGGAAAATAAAAAATAAGTTATATTTTTCAATTGGAAAGTGAAAGAATATAATAATTAATACCTAATGATCAAAACTTGACATGTTTTGTTAGTAAGTTGCCTTTGATATTCAACACTGCTAAAAACGTCAAAAGAGCAATAAAATGTGTCTTCTTTATCTAATAAGTAACGTATACTCATGTTCGAGTATACTCCTCTATTCTACCCAACACATAAAAAAAAATGCTTCATACATATTTTTTAAGGTCAAATTTAGTTAAAAGCTAGTTTTATATTCTTAATACCACTGGTCAAATGATTGTTAACAAAATGTACCTTGCGAATTTTGAGAGCTTCCCCCCACCTTTGAATGGTGTTGCTGTACTGAAATTTGTCACAACTATTATGGTGTATGTCTTGTTTGGCTTAACTTGTTATGTTTCGATGTAACTTGTTATGTTGTATCTCTCCTCCATTTGTGAGGTTTGAAATGAAATGTATCCTTTGTTCAAAAAAAAAAAAAATTTTTTTGAGAGCTTTTTGAACATCTGTATTGTTTCCTCAGAATTCTGTAAATATTTGAGTAGCTTATTACTAAAAAAAATACGAACAAGTGATTTGTATCGTCAGTAACTATACTACTTTATAATGCATTTAGGCCTTCTAAAATTAGAAGGCTTAAAAATTCAGACTTTTTTACTTGCTTATTATAGAAAAATGTCACTTCTCTAACTAAAAATTAAGATAAGGAAATTACAATCATTGAGTGACATGTGTCACTTCTCTAACTAAAAAATAACAAAAATGGAGGAGCTCTAACAAACTAAAATAAGGATCTCCATAATGGGGTATTATGTGCCACTTCTTAACTAATAAATCACCTTTATTTTTAAATTTAAATATCTTTTAATTCGTTTAATTTTTTATGATCTAATTTCACCATATTTTTTAAAATTTTGTTATCTTTAATTCAACATCCATTTTGATATATTTTTATCAGTTTTTAATTTTTATATTTTTAGTAGGTTTATTTTATTTTTGTTAGTTTTTAATTCGTTTAATTGATGTATTTAATATATATTTATTAATCATCCCAGACTCCACAGATCAAGTACGCATCTATCTAGATACACTTAAATACATACATAACATCTACGACAGAAGAGTTAACGGACAAGTTGGTTCTGGATTTACTAGTGCATAAAACGGCCTCAACGTATTGGATAAGTTGATATCGCCTATATATGTACTTCACAGTACGTAAATTCATAATAAAGTTATATTGCATGAAACTTTCATGGATAGAATCACAGTGATTCTCAATTTTGTTGAAATAACGAATGAATAACTCGATCACACGTTGAATTGAAGGCTATTTTGTACATAAACTATTGCTTGGATCAGCGTATACGTAGTTACCATGACAGCCTGATATATATAACGCAATCAAATAAATTATTTGACTTAAATCGCATAATGGAATAGTTTAGACATAATATGTTACTAATAGCTAGCTTTGTTAACCTTATAGATGTCATCTGATATAAGTGCAATCTGGTGAGTGAGTTCAAATCTTAAATTATAATCTGATATAGTTATTAAATGTTTTGTAGGTTGGGCTGTAAAAAAACTGGACGAACATGAACAGAGTCATGTTCATGTTCGTTCATATAATTTTAATCGGACAAATAAACGGAAACGGACAATTAAATGGATGAATTTCCTGTTCATGTTCGTTTATTAAGAAAATAAGTTGTTCACGCTCGTTTATATTCATTCATTAAGACAGTAAACGAACGCTAAACGATCGAACATAAATGAACATAGACAAACAAGCATAAACTTTATAACATTATGCACAATATATTGTTTTATACGTGTTGTTTGTTTAGACAAACCAATTCTATAATTATACAAATAAAAGATATGATATACGTACATAAATGAATGAACATAAAAGAACACATAATCGGACGTTCACGAACATAAATGAACGCACGTGACTTTTGTTCATGTTCGTTCATTTAACTAAACGTACGTAAAATATTGTTCATGTTCGTTCATTTAATAAATAACGAATATAACAAACTTTTTACCGAACGGATCATGAAATGTTCAATAAACGTTTAGTTCGTTTACAACCCTATTTGTAGGTTCTTAGGTTAGGTTGAAAAGTTAAATATATGAAGCTGTGACAATTAGAAGTCGAAGTTAATGTTACCCGCATTGTTTGCTTATAGTTGTGAGTAAGTCTTGAGAACCATGCTTTCATTAAGTTTCTACCCCATTTTATGTAAAGGTTTTGAAATTGTCGACTTTTTGAGAATTACGAGCTCTAAAATAGTATAAATGTTTTAACGGATGGAAAAAAGAGTAAATGCTAAACTATAGTTTTTTTCAAAAGTTGATGCAGAAATATATTGTTGTTTACGTATGGTATGTAAATCGGTTTAGAGATGGGATATGAGTGGTTTTGTTGTTTGGTTTCCCGTGTTAAACGGTAAGGACCCGATGAGATTGATATAAATAAAGAAGCTCGGGTAACATTTAAAAAAGAACCATACTACACTGTTGTGAGGCAATATTTGCCCAAGTGTGTGAAAACTTATGTGATATTGTGTGTTGCTCTCTTTTTATAGAGAGGCTTGTAGGGTTTAGAGATAAACCCCTCAAGAGTGATCAACGGCCGCCAGGGTGCCTAGTGTTGATCACCCGACAGCAGACAAGGAGGAAATATTTCATGCATCCTTTAGCTCGTAGTGGTGTTTATCGTGCGTACCTACTGTGCGATGTCAGATGGTACATCTTAACAGCTGGTGACAGTTAGGGAGCAGTAGATTTTTCCTTACCCATTCAGGCCTGAGAGGTCTTTCCAGGCTCTACGTGACCTAGGATTTAAGCCGGGCCTTTATCTAGTGTTGATTGGGCCTTGGTGGTAGGCTTGATCCGAGCGTTTAATTAATGGGCTTAGGCCATTAATATTGATACGCTGTCAAGTCCCCCTAGTCTAATATTAGATCATGTACTTATGATGTGATGCTGGACTTATGTACCCTGAGTCCCCCCGGTTCGTGCATGTGCTACCGGTTCGCCCCAGGCCCTTTACTGCCAGGCTGATGGTCATGTTTGTCTTTTGTAATGATGACTAGATGCAGGTTCTTGCCTCAATCAGGGTTGTAAGCTGAGTTGGGAAATGTGTGTACTCACTGTTTTCATGGGGAAGTGTACGAATATCCTGCTTCGGAATTATATGTTATCTTTGAGATTTGATGCGTTTTTATTATCTTTGAGACTATAGACTGCGTCATCCTGAAATTTTTTGAGCTGTGTGTATAATGCGTCCCTTCGACTGTACCTGACGTGTGTTAACATTAGTTGTACTCACGCCTGGCAGGGTATTTGTCACGCGCTTCATTAAATGTATCTTGACCCAGTGGGTGTTTGCCAATTGTACCTCACTGATTCATTTTCTTTGCCTATAAATAGGGCTAGAAAGGTTTTGAGGTTACAACTTGGAATACTTAGAGCCTTTTTCTCCCATTTTTCCACATTATTCCCAAACCCTAAAAACTTCTTCCAGTAAGATTTTTTTCTTAGGATTTTCATTGTATTATTTATGAAGGGAATCTTTTTTCTTCCGTTGGTTTTCGTGGTGTGAGATGAAGAGTAGTCATTTTGATGGCGAAGAAATTTGTGGTCTGGGATCCTTTACCCATGTATGGGGCTTGGATAGGGGACACTTGCTCCTCTTCCATCCTTGTCTAACGTTACTGGTCCTTAAGAGTGATCTCATTGGAGTTTTACAAGTGATTGTTAGGATGAAGGTGCGAAGGGTCTTGCATCGTACTTTCTATCATCGTTCAAGTCTTATCAGGGTGATTTGGTCGTCCTGACTAGAAACTCAAATGTTACACCTTATGGTTCAGGTGGTCATGTTTAAGTCTGTGGGAGACTTAAATATCAAATTATATGTCTGTGTGTCATCATATGGCATTTCATAGCCGGTGATGTCTGTACGGTGTCGGTGAATTTGACATTTAAAGGTCTCCCATGGGCATGAAGGTGAGGCTACGAGAGTCGTGGCCTTCCTTAGGGACCCCCTCTTCTCGACCTATCAGGTGTGCTTTGTTGCCCTAATGCGCATCCAGGATGTTACACCGCATTTCAGATGTGGGTGACGTAGCCATCTTAGGCTGTGATTGTTAGGAGTGAAGTGACAAGGGCTGCCCGAATGAATTTGGCTGCTTTGGTTGAGTCATCACTCCCCTTTTCGATTTGCTCATGGCCGAGGTGGACGTTACTTGCGAACTTCGGTCACCCCAACTTCAAAAAGGTTTAATTTGAAGCCTGGTGGGATGACCTACTTGTCACTATTGCACTCTTTGGCTTTGTTTCAGGCCTTGTTGCCCTTTGAATCAGCCAAAGAGTGGAACATTGGCCTAGCTTTAAATAGGTTAGAGCCTGACCTTGTCAGGTCGCTTATTAGCTATTGTAAAACTTGTAGCCAATTGTTTGTAATCCGTAATGTATCAAGACTGTTTTGTAGAATGTACCAGGCATGTATGATCCTGGGTTTTGTAATAGGGTGGTTAACCTCGATAATAAAAATAACTTTTCGTCAATTATTTTGTATTTACCATGCTTGTGTAGGCATGTGTTTGTAGTTAGGATGTTGTAACCTTGAACTGTTAGTGAAATTGGCTTGTCTAGCCAATTTACTGTATGTGTGTGACCAGGCTCATGTAGGTATGGGTTTTTAATTAGAATGTTGTAACCCTGAACTCTTAATGAAATTATATTTGAAGCCAATTTATTCTATGTATTGTTATTCCTATGTTTAGATGAGTTAAACATGAAGAATATTTGTCGTCTAAAGTTTGTTTAAGTTTGACACGATAACAAGTACTTGTGTTTTGTTGTGCACATTATAGCTATATTCCAGCAACTCACTCATGGCAAATTGTGTGTATGTATACCTTGGAATTGGCTTGCGCGACGAAACCGTATCCAAGGCGTCGTCGGGTGCATTCCCTGCTATTTGACCCGTAGGCATCTTTTGTTAATGAGCATATTCATAAAGGCTTATTTACGTTCAAGCAAATGCTTGCTTCTATGAATAGTCAGTTAAATATGACACTTTATAAAAAAAAGTGCTCGATTTGTCATTGCATATTTATAGAAATAGTGCAGAAATCCTGGCTATTAGAAGCCTTGGTTTGATAAACAAAATAAAGTAAAACCCACCTAAGTATAGCATGATAATCAGGTTGTATGCTTGCCATTAGAGGGGAGAATGATCCCCCTTAGGTGATGCCTAGAAGGTAGGGATTGTTTTTGTTGAGCGATCCACCTTTGGATGTAACATCGTTTGAGGTTGGATGCGTGCCATGCTAGGGGAATGTCATCCCATTCAGGTGTTGTTAATGGGTAGAAACCATTGTAGTTTTCCTGACGAATGATGTATGTCCCCTCCCAATTGGGAGCAAGCTTGCCCTAGCCTGCGGCCTTGCTGACCTCGTTTCTACGCATTACATGGTCGCCAGGTTTGAAAGATTCTGGGCGGACGCGTTTGCTGTAATACTTTGTCATTTTGTTTTTTAAGTGTGGTAGGCAGATGACGGCCAAGTCGCGCTTTTCCTCGGCTAATGCTAGGTCCAGCCAGAGGGAATCATCGTTTTCATCCTCGTTTACCACAAAAACTCTTTCTTTTTGGATGAGCAATTCCATAGGTGTTACGGCTTCAGTACCATAGACCAGGCTGAAGGGTGTTTCACTTGTGTTTTACTTTGGTGTGGTTCTGTATGCCCACAGTACACTTGAGAGCTCGTCCACCCAACAAGTTTTGTATTCCTTCATCTTTTTTCTCGATGCCTTTCACAATTTCTATGTTTGCTACTTTTTCCTGACCATTAGCCTGAGAATGGTAGGGAGATGTAGTAGCTCTAAGGATACCCTGGTTTTCACACAATGATTTGAATGGTTCATCGAAGAATTGGGTTTCATTTTCTGTTATGAGTGTTTGTGGCGTACCGAATCGGGTGATATATTGATCGTAGACAAAGTTTAAGACTTTTCTTAAAGTGATGAAGGCTAGCGGTTTTGCTTCGACCCACTTGGTAAAGTAATCTACGGCTACAATCATGTGTTTTACATTTCCAGGGGCAGCTGGGAACGGTTCGCATATATTGATGCCCATTGATGGAATGGCCAGGGTGCATTAATGGGGATGAGGTTGTGTTTTGGGACGCGTTGAACATGGGCGTAAACATGACATTCCTGGCATGTTTTGAGCTAAGCCTTCGCGTCTTGATTTACTGTTGGCCAGTAATACCCCATCCTGATTGTTTTGGCTGCTGCAGCGCGTGACCCTGAGTACATGCCGCACATTCCATTGTGTATGTCCTGAATGATTTTTCGTGCCTCTGTTGGTCAAACACATCTTGCCATTGGACCCTTGAATGTTTTCTAGTAAATAGTGTCATCTCTGATGGAGTACATGATGGCCTTGCGTCTGATTCTCAGTGCCTCCACTTTGTCAGGTGGCAAAATACCTTGAGATAGCTAGTTGAAAATAGGGGTCATCCACGTGTTGTCTGTCTCGACCTGGGATACTTCCGCATGTTGGAAGATGGACTTCTCATTGATGACTTCTACTAAGACCTCTTTTCTGAAGTGCTTGAAAGTAAGAGTAGCAAGTTTTCGTAGACCGTCTGCTCGCTGGTTCTGTCCCCTTGGGATTTGAGTGATTGAGAATGATGTGAAGTATGGCAGGATGATTGACCAGTGCCAAGTATAGTTTCGTTGGCTTATCTTTTGCGGTTTATTCACACCGTACTTGTGAGGTTACCAAGAATTAGTCTATGAATACCTTGATTTTTTACTTCCATCCGAGTATGATATTGTACTTAGATGTAGATTTGACTATATGAAATTGTAACAAGATTGTTCTCGACAGCGGGTATGTTCCTACTGCAAGCTCTAAAGTGACCACTCCTTCAGTGTATGGGGTCTACGGATTGACCTAATGTATTATAAGATCTTGTTGAAATAGTGTTCGTACATTATTTCTATTGAACTCCCTCCGTCTATGTATTTCTACTCACCCTATGTAAGGCGATCATTGTTGTTATGACCACTAGATCAGATAATAGTATGAACGCGTAACACAGAATGCTTCTCGGTGGGGTACGTTGCTAGGTCTTTATGGCCTCATTACATCTTTTTGTGCCTGAGTGTCATGATTGGATCATGTTGACACTCTCCATCTGTCCCCTGAGGGATTTTGGTTTCTTTTGGGTATTGTTCTCGACTCTAGGTTGTGTGCCAGGGTAGGTAGATCTGGGTGGACAGGCTAGATGCTCTAAGTGTAAGCTAAGTTGCATGTTATATCCGGGGAGTCGGCTAGGAGGGGATGTCGTGGTGCCTTTATGGTATGTTATACTTGGGGTAGTTCCCAGGTAGTGGTTTGGTCTGATTGCTATATGTGAAGTAATACGGATAAGGACAAGTGATTTGGCATGTGTTTACCTGAGTTTTTCTCGATAAGTGCGTGTATCGTGACCTGAGTTGTACGTTTGTCGGACTCCTTTCCTGACATCTTCCAGCATCTCTCACTACCACTTGAATCCCATGTGTTTGCGATTTTCGAGCTTTTGTGAGCCACCTGGGAGAGTGGTATCTCTCGTAGAACCATGTTGGCTTCTTTGAGAGGAACGACGTGGGCAGGACCGTAAGGTCATCTGCCGCATATATCTTCCTCGTTGGTTTGTTTATCTTGCTTCCAGGTGGTTGGTGAGTCTCCTTTTCGGGTTTTTGTTGGTTTCTCCATATGAGAGAGGTTTTCCACTCGGATAGCTTCGAGGTGGTTTTGGGTTGTTTCCGAAATTTTAGGGTGTTGGTCACGAGCCATGTTTAACCAAGAAACTAGAGGTTTTTGGGGAAAACTTTGAATTTTGAGTGAGAAATGAGTGAAATATGTGAAAATTTTCATAAAATTTATGGCTATTTTGTATCATGTTCCCACGGATGGCGCCATGTTTACGTATGGTATGTAAATCGGTTTAGAGATGGGATGGGAATGGTAATGTTTTTTCGTTTCCCGTGTTGAACGGTAAGAACCCGATGAGATTGATATAGATCAAGAAGCTCGGGTAACACTTAAACAAGAACCATACTACACTGCTGTGAGGCAGTATTTGCTCAAGTGTGTGAAAAGTTATGTGATGTTGTGTGTTTCTCTCATTTTATAGAGAGGCTTGTAAGGTTTAGAGGTAAAACCCTCGGGAGTGATCAACGACCGCCAATGTGCCAAGTGTTGATCATCAGAGAGCAGAAAAGGAGGACAAATATTATCCGTCCTTTATCTCGTAATGGTACTTGTCGTTTGTCCTGTTGGAATCACTCCTAAACTAGAATTCAAGTGTTAGTAATTAATAGGTAATAGTTAGCTTAATATGGCTTTTATGGTAGTTATCTTGCCAAGGCTTATGTAGAAAGCCCATGAGCCTTGGCCCAAGCCCATAAAGGAAATGAAGGGAACTTGCATGTTGCCCTAGTTCCTTCCTATAAATAATGCTTGTAAACCCTCACTTGAGGGTTGGTTGTTCAATTCATACATTCACTCTACGCATAACCTTTCTTAGTTTTATACGTGTGTGTGTTTGGTATTGTTCATCCGATCACTTCTTCTCTATTTCTTCTATAGATGCTTGTGTTATGAATATGGTGACCTAACAGTGGTATCATTCGCCAAATAGTTGGGTGAAAAGGTTTTTTTTTTGAAGTTATTTTTGATCTTACGCGTAAGTCTCGGTT
Organism: Chrysanthemum makinoi; assembly: GCA_910596185.1. Classification (NCBI taxonomy): domain Eukaryota; kingdom Viridiplantae; phylum Streptophyta; class Magnoliopsida; order Asterales; family Asteraceae; genus Chrysanthemum; species Chrysanthemum makinoi. Next base: position 51,263,007 of record OU343217.1, on the reverse strand, counting down.
CATAAACTTTTTCACGCTTAAAAACTCATTTTTTACACTTTTCAATCCAAGATTCTTGTACTTTCAACGTTTTTAGGTGTTAAAATATCTGTTTTTGGCAAAAGGTTTCAAACTTTACGTGTAGATCATTGATTTTAAGCTTGGTTTTAAACGTGTGGTTAGTTCTACGCGTAAGGTGTTTCTAAGTTTTGGATCATCAAGTTTCACACTTTTGTGCTATTTTGGTGATATTGAAGCTGTTTCATCACAAAACCCTAAAGTTACGCATAACTTTTCCTTGGATCGATCTTCAGTTTTCGTGGTTTACTCAGTGTTTTCTTGCTTGGATAAGCCTGAAAACACTTCGACTTCGGATATCCTTTACACTGTGATTGTGTAAAAGTTTTTTGGGCAAAACCCTAATTTTACGCATAAGCTAAAACTTATGCGTAGAACTCTTTACGCCTAAGATTTTTCTTACGCCTAAGCCTTGTCTTACGCATAAGCTAATCCTACGCACAAGTTTTCTACGCCTAAATTTCAGTTTACGCCTAATTTTAGTGTTTCTCAATTCTTACGCGTAAGCTAATCCTACGCGTAACTATTGCTTTTACACGTAAGTTTGGTGTTTTTACGCATAAGCATTACTTTTCCTTAACGTGGTTTCTACGCCTAAGGATACTTCATCAACAATGTTTCATTCGACTACAAAGATCCATTTAACAACACAAGTTTTCAACATGTCTCAACCACCATACTCTAGCTACTTTCCTTATACATACTCTCAACAACAACAACAACAACTAAATCCACAACATCAACAATTCAATCAAAAACAACAAATTTATCAACAACAATTTAATCAACAACATTATCCACAACAAGGAGAAATTCAACCTCTAATGGTTCAACCACCACCTAGTCTTCAAGTACAACCTTACACAAACGTTTACAATCAACATCCATCCAGGAACACTATGAAGGAACCATCTTGGTTTGCAAAGATGTGTGAAGCTTTAAGTAGCCAGCAATCAATTCATGAGGTAGGATCACTTGATAGACCTCCAATGCTCACTCCTGGAAACTACGATCAATGGGTGATTAGGTTCTTTAGGTTTTGTGATCTAAAGAAGCCACATGGAAAGTTCTTAAAGAAGGTTATATTTGAAGGTCCATTCCAGATGCCTATTTTCGTTACACCCGGAGATCCTAATTCTGTTCCACCAAGAGATGATCTCACAAACATTGCAATTGTTACTGACCTTTCTGGTGATGAACTTCTACACTATGAAGCTGATGAGCTAGCAATGCAATATAATCTTTTAGGATTACCCAATCCAATCCTTCGAAGTGTTGATGCTCAAAAGACTGCACAAGCTATGTGGGAACATATTCATCTTCTCATGGAAGGCACTGCACTCAATCAAGAGGATATGGAATCCAAAATTTACTTGGCTTATGAACACTTCATGATTGAACCAGGAGAGACGTTAGAGTCCTATCATCATCGATTCTCAGACATCATCAATGATTTGGATAAACACAACATCATCATGCCAAGAATTGCAGTCAATACTAAGTTCCTAAGTAGTCTTGGTCCTGATTGGGAGAAGTATGTCATTTTTATCCGTCAAGCTAAGAATCTTCATCATGCTACATACGGATTGTTGTACGACTATTTGAAGCCTCATAAAAAAGAAGTTGATAAGGAAAGGGTTATCCGTGGCCAAACTGTTTCACCTTCACTTCCGGATAATCAACAACTTGCTTTGTGGGCTCAAACTAGTTATCCTCCTCAACCAGCTCCTCAACCTACTGCCACAATTACACCATATGATCCGTCACAGCAACAATCTCAACAAACTCAATTGGTTCCATACAACAACAACAATGATCAAGCACTTTACAGTGAAGCTAATGAGGACTCAGATGCTTTCGATGCATTGCAACAAGGATTTGTTATGATTGCTAAAGCTTTTGGCCTTTATACAAACAAATCCAACAATCGCATTCGTTCCTCATCAAACACAAGGAATCAGGCTATTGTGAACAATGGACGAGTTGAAGTTCAGAATCGTGGTTATGGTCGCAGATGGGCGGTGGTCAAGGGTTTAATGCTATGGGTAGGAATAACATGGGTGCTCCACAACAACAGAGAGCTCAAGTGGTTGAACAGGGTAATGCTCAAAATGGGATAAATGGTCTTCGATGCTACAACTGTAATGAGAAGGGACACCTGGCTAATGCATGCCCAAAGCTGAGAACTAGGGGCAGTGCTTATCACAAGGAGGCTTTACTTTTGGCTCTTAAGGATAAAGCTGGTGGAACTCTCACAAACAAAGAACAGAGCTTTATGGCGATCGCACTCAGATGATGATATGGAAGACTTGCAGGCTAATGCAGCAGTTATGTTGATGGCTAATATGCACGAGCTCCACATGAGTGACACATGCCCAATGTATGACACTGATGGCTTGTCTCAGGTACCCGAACAAACCATATTCATCTCTGATCTAATATCTCCGCCAATATCTGAATCCGACGAGGCTCAGAATGTTCAACATGAGTCGTCCACATCTCATTTTGACGATTCTCAACTAGACCCCGTAGTTACATTTGATGATCAAGATGATCCTATGGTTACCTTTGATACTCAAATTGACTCCGTGGTTATACTTGAGGATCTGAATAGTGATCATGTTGTGACTCACGTTGAACACGCTGAACCTTTGTCTAATCCAGAACTTGAGCTCATAACTTTTATTAAAGACCAACAATCCCGAGTGGAACAATAAAATGTCATCAATACCCAATTAAAAGATAAAAATGCGCTGTTAACCAGGGATATTGAATGCTTAAAACGGCAACTCAATTTTTTCAAAACTCAAGAAAAACGTGAAAAAGGTTTTGAAGTCGCTTTTGCTAAATCACACCAAAACGAAAAATCATTAGAACGACAGATACGTGATCTAGCCGCATTGAAGAATGATTTGTTGTCTCAAATAGAACAACTAAAACATGAACATAAAAAACAAATTAACGCTCTTACTTTGGAAACTCAAAAGGCCAAGTCTGAGTTGTTAACTTGTCAAAAACAGTTCTGTGAGTACAAAAAGTATTCCACGAAACAAATAGATGACTACCTTGAGGAAATTGTCGACTTACAAAACAAAATCAAAGAGTTTCTAACTGTTGTTTATAAACAAGGTGAATCAATCACAACGATTCAAAAGTTTACTTTTAAACCTAATCCAAATGGATATGGACCGAATCTTGCTGATTACAAACCCAAGTTTTTCAATCGAGCATTCAAACCAAATCCTGAAGTTTACAGTGCAGAACATAGAATTGATGATTCCATTATGAGTGTTGTTGAATATAATCGTCAAGAGGAATTAGATGCAGAAGACGAGAGTCGATCAAAATTGGAAAAATTTGTTTATAACAAACCATTTAACTATTCAAAAGCCGTCACTTTCGTCGCACAACAGGATAATACTAACACACCGCGGGTTATCATATCCGAGTCTTCGAATGTTAGTTCCCAAACCAATACTGCACAAGTCAATGGTCCTTTACCTTCACTTAGTGAAGTAAAAATAATACCCAAAGATCGTCAAATTCTTAGATATTTTGACATTTTTCTTTCAGACATCAAACTTTTAGAACGTGAGGTTGAATTTCATTCTGAAATAAAAGTTGAACATTTTCAATCGCCTCAGGCGCGAGCACAAAAAGATATTTTTCAGAAAAGAATTTTACCCCATGTCAAAATTTTGAAAAACTGTGCATTGTATTGGGAACGGGAATTTCATAAGGAACTTGGACTGATGAAAATAGTTTTCGAGAAAACAGAAACATCTATTTCAAATACAAATGCAAAAAGAAAATGTTAAGAAAAGATGTTGATCGACTCTTGGAAGCTGTTATTTGCGCTGACATCAATAATCTTGTGTTATTACAATCTGTTGCATATGCATCTGATCATATCTCTGCTGATTCTGTTGATTCTATTGAAGTTGTTGTGAATACTGATAATGTGCCTCAGATCGAGTCTTTAAAAGTTTAAAATGAATGACTGTTAAACGAGCTTTCAAATGCATAACGTCGTCTTCAATGGTGTCAAAAAGATTGTCAAAATCGTGAACTTGCTTTGCAAAACAAAATCAACCAGTTGCATTCCAAAACTTTTAATCCAAAATTTGAGCAACTGGATGATCAAAACGCGTCTTTGAAATGTCAAATCTCAAAATATGAACATGAAATTGCAAAAGTTTAAAAGGAATATGGTGTCATATTTGATTTACTCGAACAGACTCGTAATGAAGCATCAAACGAACTTGATCATTATCTTGCACACACTAGAGAAGTCCTGAATTTTTCTGGAAATCTTCGTTCTAAAAATCAAGATTTGTTGCACACTATCATTGAGTTAAAGGAAAAGTTAGGAAAGTATGAACAAGTTCAGCTTAGCAACATTAAGAAACTTGCACCTGTAACACTTAGCAAACGTGACCCCAGAATGCCTACTGACAAACCACAAGATACTAATGTGCTTCCCTCTATTGAAACAGGAATAGTTGCCTCTTTTCCAAACGTCCGCACTTCACAACCTAGGAGCAATATAAGGAAGAATAGGAAGTTGCGACCTAAGAAAAGAACAATAAAGAATGCTTGAAGTAGAAGAACACCCTAGGACTTTGAAAAAAACTCAAGTTGCACCCACTTTAGATATTGCGTCTGACAAATGTAATAGAAAAAGTGATGTAACGAATGCTGAACCTTTAAGTACTTTTGATATTAAGTCTGAAGCTTTTTGTGTTATATGTCGTAAAAGTATGCTTTCTGATTGTCATGATAAATGTGTTGCTAAAGCTATATTGTCTCATTTACAGAATCCTAAGAAACGGAATACCTCTAGGCCCACTAATGCTTCTAAGTCTGTGCTTGGTAAACCACCCTCTTTAGATTCTAAGAAACGCATTGATGTCCCTGTAGCTCCAGTATCACCTCCAAGGAATGTAGTACCACCTAGTGCATTCACTAAGACTAAAGCAAATACTAGTTGGAGATCGCAGAAATGGATACATAACACACTAGGATTTAAATGGATTTCTAAAATCATTGATGTGTGTATTTCTAATATAACTGCTTCGGAACCCTCTAACACATCGGGTTCCACATCTACTACTATTCCATCTGTGTCGTCTGTGTGTACTGCAGGTGATACAGATCATCCTTTTGATTGTTGATTGCGGATGTTCCCGACACATGACAGGAAATCTTAAACTGTTATCAAACTTTATTGCAAAGTTCATTGTTACTGTCAGATTCGGGAATGATCACTACGCAGCTATCATGGGCTACGGAGATTAAATCAATGGAAACGTCGAAATTAGCAGGGTTTATTATGTGGAAGGCCTCGATCACAATCTTTTTTCAGTCGGTCAATTCTGTGGTGGAGATTTGGAAGTTTATTTTCGGGAAAAAACTTGTTTCATTCGTGATCTACAAGGAAACGATCTTATGTCTGGCTCTCGCAATTCTAGTCTGTACACAATCTCTATGCAAGACATGGTTGCTTCATCTCCCATTTGTCTACTTTCAAAGGCAACATCAACAAAATTTTGGCTATGGCACCGACGTCTCTCACATTTAAACTTTCAAACCATAACCAACCTTTCCCGATACAAACTTGTTGAAGGTCTCCCGAGATTCCTGTATTCTAAAGATCACCTTTGCTCAGCTTGTGAACAAGGGAAAAGCACTCGTGCTCATTTTCCTTCAAAGGTGGAACACAGCTCTCAGCATGTGCTTCATCTCCTTCACATGGATTTGCGTGGCCCGATGCGCGTGCAAACGATTAATGGAAAACGCTACATCTTGGTAATTGTCGATGATTACTCACGATGGACTTGGGTCTACTTTCTTCGCAGTAAAGATCAAGCTCCACAAATGATCATCACCTTTCTCCGCGAAAATTCAAGTTCACTCGGAACACGTCCTACAAATCGAGCGGACAAAGGCTGAATTTGTGAACCAAACTCTTCGAGAATTTTATGAGAAAGTGGGAATTGAGCATCGGACATCTATTGCACGCACACCGAACAAAGCGGAGTTGTTGAAAGATGAAACCGTACGTTAGTAGAAGCTGCAAGAACAATGTTAATCAATGCTAAACTTCCAGATTACTTGTGGGCGTAAGGCTGTATCAACCGCATGCTACACTCAAAACCGATCAATGATTACAAAGCATACAACAAAACACCTTTTGAGCTTATCCACACCAGAAAACCGAATCTCAAACACTTTCATGTATTTGGATCCATTTGCTACCCAAATAATGATCGTGATGACTTTGAAAAACTCAAAGCCAAAGCTGACATTGGAGTATTTATTGGATACTGTGAAAATTCTAAAGGCTACCGGATCTGGAATCGTCGTACAAAGCAGGTTATGGAAACGATTCATGCAAATTTCGATGAGCTTACTGAAATGGCTTCGAGCATAACGACTTGGAACCGGTCACAACCGTTTAAACTTCCCTCAAACCCCATCATCAGCTGAACCAAGCCCCCATTTTACTCGTCAACAAATGGAAAAGCTATTTGCTCCGCTGTTTAGTGATGACATTGATGAACGTGCTCAACCTGATCATATTCCAATACCTGATACATCTGCTACAACAACTACTCTTGAAGAAGCACCACCAGTTCACTTTACAACAACAGTTGAACAAACTGCTTCCAACGACGCTGAACCAGCTGATGATGTTCTAAACAATGAAGTACCCCCACCTGCTGATTTTGATCCAAATGCGTTCTTAAACCCGTTTGCTAATGAAAGCTGCTGCACCGATGTTGCGGAATCATCTACAAGCCATTTGAATCCTCAAAATATGCACAATGTATACCAACATCAACCCTCTACACATCGTTGGACAAAAGACCATCCTCTTGAGAACATTATTGGTAACCCGAATCAACCCGATCGTTGAGACAACGCCTTCACACAGATGGTGAACATTGCATTTATGCATTCACTGTCTGCCAATCTGAACCTAAAAACATTAAAGATGCAATGACAAAAGACAACTGGATTGAATCCATGCAAGAAGAAATCAATCAATTCAAACGTCTTGAAGTATGGGAACTGGTTGAAAGACCAACAGAGTCGTCATTGGTATCAAATGGATTTGGAAGAACAAATTGATCTTTGAAGGAACGTAATCGAAACAAGTCACGTCTAGTGGCTAAGGGTTATAGACAAGAAGAGAGTATTGACTTTGAAGAATCATTCGCTTTGGTTTCTCGTCTTTGAGGTCGTTCGGATCTTTCTCGCTTCGCGGCTCATATGAATATAACGGTCTTTCGGATGGACGTCCAAACTGCTTTTCAATGGTCAACTGAAAGAAACGGTTTATGTCACCAGCCGAAGGATTCGTTGATCCTGAGTTCCCGAACCATGTCTACAAATTGAACAAAGCTCTGTATGGACTCAAACAAGCTCCTCGGGCGTGGTACGATAAGTTATCATCCTTCCTCATTGCCAATAATTTTACCAAAGGTTCGGTCGACCCAACTCTTTTCATACAAGATCACGGGGCACACATCTTAATTGTTCAAGTTTACGTGGATGACATCATTTTTGGGTCAACACATAAAAAGTACTCAATCGCTTTTGCAAAACTAATGAAGAAACATTTTGAAATGTCCATGATGGGTGAACTTACGTTCTTTCTAGGACTGCAAGTTCATCAATCACCCCTTGGTATTTTCTTGAGTCAGTCCAAATATGCCCTTGAACTTCTTAACAAATTTGGAATGCAAAACTGTGACACCTATGCCACACCAATGGCTCATACCAAGAAGCTAGACGCTGATTTACATGGGAAATTGGTGGACCCTACCAAATACCGTAGTATTATTGGGTCTCTCATGTATCTAATGCTAGCGGGCGACATTGTTTTTACCGTATATCTTTGCTCCCGTTATCAGTCGAGACCAACTGAAACCCACCTCTCTAAGGCTAAAAGAATCCTCCGATACATAAAGGGAACCATTACCTTGTGGATCCGTATCCGAAGGATTATGGTTTTGAACTAATAGCTTTTAGGCTGATCACGCAGGATGCTTAGATTCACGGAAAAGTACTTCAGGAACATTACAATTTCTTGGTGATAAAGCGGTGTCATGGCAATCGAAGAAGCAGGATTGTACATCATGTGTCCTCAACGAAGCGAATATGTAGCTATGTCGCCGGTGTTGTGCTCAAGTCATTTGGATGAGAACACAACTCAAAGACTATGGTTATGTATTTGTGAGAATCCGATGTCTGCGACAATCGGTGTGCTATTGTGATCTCGTGCAACTCTGTTCAACATTCAAAATCAAAGCACGTCGATCTTCGATATCATTTCATCAAGGAGCATGTGGAGCGAGCTGTTGAATTATACTTTGTGGGTACTTGAATACCAATGGCGAGATCTTCTCACCAAAGCCTTAGCTCCTGCTAGGTTTAATGAGTTGGTCCACCTGGATTGTTATGCGGTGTTTGACTCAGGAAGGAACTGGATGAACTCTAAAAACATTCTTAAAAACCAGTCAAACACCAAAACCTCTTTTGTAAATATTTTTTCAAAAACAAAATACAAAATTATAAAATCTGATAAAACAACAAAAATATTCTTCTATCTATATTTCTCTTAACATGGCAAGTACAAATCTTCCGTCAACACTCTAATCTTTCTAAATTCAGTATTTTTTCGATCAAGTGTTGAGGGGGAGAAAGCAAATATTTTTTTTCGGTCTCATAAAACTTTGTACTTGCATGTTACCTTATCCCGGTCGTTTCTTTAATAATGGTGGTCACATTTCTGGTTTACAGACACTCCTCGAACTCAAATTTATAAAATTTCATTATTTCTTAAGTCGAGGGGGAGTGTCGTCATGTTTCTTTCCAAATATCTTTCGATTAGTAACCAAAATGGAAGTTATGGGCGTTGTATGTAAATGGTTAAGGTGGAGGGACTGAAAGTGTCAAAAGCTCAAAGTATTTTTAACAAAACACTCCACCTAAACTAATTAACTCATCACATTTATTTCACAACTACCAAATCCTACGCCTAAAAATCAATCTTCAAATCTGTGTTCTTGATCATCAATTTGTAAGTGGTTAAACGTTCTTTGTAATCATCTAAACATGGGTTTTGAATCTTTTTGAAAACCAACGGTTAGATTTTAACCTAGGGATGATTTTGTATTCTACGCATAAGCGTAAGAACACCTAATCAAGTTTGAGTGTTAGTGCTTAAAATGGTAGTGTCAAAACGTTTGTATTATCTCAATGATACCATTTTTATCATTAATACTCACCCAGAAACACGAATTGATTGATTTTGAATATTAGGGTTTATGCATAATATTTTGGGTGTTTTCAAATGTGAACGTTTCTGGTTAAAAATATAGTTATTTGATGTTGCTTGCATGTTGAATTAACCAAATCCAGGCTTAGAACTTACCCAGAAACACTAATTGCGTTAAAATTGAAAATTAGGGTTTATGTTCATAGAATTTGGGGATTTTCGATTCGCTTAGGTTTTTATGTTAAAACTTGGATAAAGCATCTCATATGGCTTCTTAGACTTACCAGAAAAAGTTTGGTGTGATTCCTATGGCTAGAACTCTTACACGTAGAAATTGAGCTTTAGGGTTTAAAACCTACGCGTAAATCTGTTTCTTCGCATAACTGTTTAAAGTGTATTCATGATTAGATCTGAAAAGGAATGTATGTAGTCATGTAGATGTTAATATTGGGTGTTATGGTGAATTTATTTCAGGTTTCTACGCATGAATAATTCAGAATCAAGGTTACTTGAACACCTTCGCATAAGGATCACCTACGCGTAGAATGTTATGCGTAAGAGTAATCTTACGCGTAACCTTTACGCGTAAGGTTCTACATGGGGACTACGCGTATCCTGTGAAGGATATGCATTAAGCAAGATAACCTCTACGCATAAGGTTCACTCTTACGAGTAAGCCTTACGCGTAAGGTTCCATATACGTGATGAGTGTCTAAATACTCATCATTTTTGTACTGTTTAGAATGCCAAAAACATCTGAAAATACTCAGAAACACATCAAAATGATAAAAATATAACAAACAAGTGTTTTATATGTTTTAAATGCAAAAACATCAAAATCAGGATGAAAACGCATACAAGTTTGCATAATTGGCAGTTTTAGTCCCCCATATTACAAAAGTTGTCAAATTTAGTCCCTGGTAATTCAAAAACTTGTAAAATGTCATTTAAGGTCCATAAGATTCAAAAGTTGTCAAAACAAACCCTTTAAAGTTCAAAAATCACAAAATGACAACTTTGGTCCCTTAACTTTGAAAAATGTCAATAATAGTCCTTGGTTAATTTAAAAAGTGAAAACTATCAAATATTAACCTTGTACTATTTATAAATGACAAGAATGGTCCTTATGATAAACTTTGGAGAAAATTACAAGTTTGGTCCCTAGAGTTACAAAATTGGTAATTTTAGTCCTTGGACATTTTAAAAATGGAAAATAATCAACAATAGTCCTTGTACTATTCAAGTTTGGCAGTTTTGGTCCTTGTAATAACCTTTGGATGATTGGCAGGTTCAACCTTTAACTTTGCAGAAATTGCAAAGTTAGTCCTTGTGTACTAACTAAAACCAAACCGGACCTTATATATTAAACCAAGCCCAACCCAGGCCCAAAACACAACCCGGTCCAGTGTTTAAATAAAAGAAACGCTCATGTTTGCCTCCCTCACCTCAGAAACCCAAAACCGAGAGGTGGTTTCTCACCACCTCCTTTCCACCTCACCTCACTACCCACCTTTCCAGCTCATTCCCCATCCTCACATCTTAGCCCACAAGCAGTTAATGCTTCCCCACCATGAACCTTTATTGTAGCACTCACATAAACCTGTTTTTGCTTTTCAAGTCATCCTAAACCCATACCTACTTCACATATTGTCCCCTCCACCTCTACAATACTCCAAAGTTCTTTAATTGAACTAAAATTGCCTCAAGCAACCTTATTCACTTTTGGCGCCAAATCCAATTTGATGGCTAGGATACGTTTGACTGAATCAAAGGCTGAGATTGTTGATGGGATATGATCAGAGACATGTGGGGAGTTCAAAAAGGCTATAAAGAAAGAGGAAGAGTCATTGGAGAAGATATCTAGTGTAATTTAAATTAGTGTATGTCGAATTAGTTAAACTTTAATTTCCAGTGTATGTTTAATCTTTCTAGTGTTGAATTAAGTGTTTTCAGTGTATTATAAACCTTTATCAATAAGCAATTCCAGTTTATGTTCATGATTTCAGTTTATGTATTTTCAAAAGTTCAAAATCTCAAATTGTTTGAATGTTGTTTGTAGTGGATAATAAGGACTCATAAGCACACATAAGCTCCTCAGAAAGCTTATTGAAGCTTTTAGATACTCTAAAACTCGCTTTAGAATCAAAAAACCAAAAATAAAAAAAAAATTCACATAAATTAGATAAAAATCAAAAATCAATGAAGAAGATGATCAAGACATTGGAGCAGGGTTGATTTTGGATTGCCCTTGGTTTAGTGCTTCTTGGGAAGCTATAGGAAGTTGTTTCAGACCATGGTTCTCAGTTTTACATTGGAAACCAATTTGTAAGCATTTTACTAAATCTTGGTATTTCACTGTCTTATGTTGCTATTGCTGTTGTTTTATGATTATTTAGTCTTGTTTAGTGATAATCTTAAGTCTGTAATGATTTGCATGATCTGAATCTGTTAAACTCTTTGAAAATCACCAAAACAGTCTCATACAAGACTGTTTGGATTTGCTCAGTTTACTGTGTTAAAGGGTATTAGTGTGGTTGCTTGTTGTTATTATCTCTCACATTAGGTCCTAAGAACTCAGTTCAACAATAAAATCCAGACCTTATTTGGTGAAAAGTCAAAATACTCTTTTAATCTCACCTCATAAGCTCACTGTTGGATTTTAAAGTGTAAGACCCATCACAGTAGTTCATAGCTTGTTACTTTAGCTTAATTCCATCTCATTTTAGCTTAATACTACTTAATCAGTTAATAGATTCAATTCAAAGTTCATAAAAGTCAAACCTTTAGTTTAATAACAAAAGTCAAAATGTGTCCTGTGCATCAGTGAGCCTATCACTTTCTCAAGCTCACACAGAGCTTATCAGTTAGCTTAAGCCTGTGTATTTTAGTTTTTTGAGAAGTTCACCTAGCTGTCTCAAGGTTACAAGTGTCTATTTTCCATTCATAGCTTATTTAATAGCTTTTTGTTTAGCTTATTTTTCACACCAAGTCAAAATTGTGCCCTGTGCACAGGTTTACACTCATTTTCAAAAGCTTATAAAAAGCTCTCCATTGCACCTTAGCTTGTCAAATTTGGTTTTTAGAAAACTGACCAAGCCATCTCATTGATCCAAGCTTAATTTTTAAGTTTGTAGCTTTTTAGATAGGGCTGCAATTGCTTTCTATTTTTGACCATTTTCTCAGATTACACGAGTTTTGACTCATGGGTTTTCAAGTTCTTCATAAGCTTCTCACAAGCTTATCAGTGTAAACCAAACTTTGTATTTTAGCTTTTTGGATAGCTTAACTGGTCATCTAGTTAATTCAAGTTTTTGTTTTAAGTTTGTAGCTTATCTAAGTGCTTAAAAAGTAGCTTAAAGGTGCATAGTAATTTATACAGTACCCTGTGCAAACAAGCATACTTGTGCTAATTGAGCTTATTGAGCTTATTTGTCAATCTTTAAGCTTAATCAGTTTTCACATTAGCTTATTACCATTATTTAGCTTATTTCCAATTCTCATTTTGTTTGTTTAGTAGCTTATAAGCCATTTGGCTTAACTCTTTAGCTTATTTCATTTTCTTGCCACTGTTGAGAAAATAAGCTCATACTGAGCTTATTAATCAGTTTCATAAAAAGTCTCAGTTATTAAAAGTGCTTATTTTTAGTGGCTTAACAACTTTGTAAAAGAAAAAAATCAAAAATAAAATGTTTAGCAAAAAGGGGGTAGGCAGGCTCGAACCTGAGACCTCCCCCTTTGGAGAGTGTTAGTGGTGTACCTGTAAGCCATTCGCCCTTGGGACTTGTCTTGGTTTTACTTTGCAAAATCTAATACATAACCACTCTTTGTCCAAATAAGCTTAAACGAGCTTATTCACTTATTTCTAGCTTATTCGAGCTAGCTTTTTCAGTTTTTGTATTTTTTATAAAATTGTATTAGTATTAAGTATTTTATAAAAAAGTTTCAGATTTTTCTCATTAGTTTTAGTATTTTTAAACAATTAATTAGTGTAAAATCTTATTTAATTCATAATAAAAAATATAAAAGTCTAAAAAATATAAATCTTTTTTCTAAAATTTTCTTTTGTCATTTAGTACGTAAGAAAATTAATTTTACACTCGTAGGCCTTTTATTTCATAAATTTTACGTTTTTGCTTGCGCACTCGCGTAATTTTTAGAAATAACGCTCGTTTTCATTTTAAGTCACATTTTTAGGTAATTTTAGTTTACGTTTTAGTTAAAATAGTTTATTTAAGTTATTTTATTTTATAAAATCACAAAAACATCATTGTAAAAATAGTGATAGCGTTTATTTAATATATTTTAACTTTTTAATTTTCTTAATTTGCATTTAAGTCGCTGTAATTTGTCAATCTTTTCTTTAGGTAATTATCCATCAAAATCCTTACTGATCACTATCCTTAGTGATCATTCTATCATCTGATCAAGTGTTTATACACCAATTCATCCTCCGTGGGACTTAACGACCCAGGAATACACTATATTCCTCTGATCTAAATTGCATTTGTGTCTTAACTGTTTTAAGTTTCTTACGGTTGGTCATTCACAAGTGGCTAGCTTGTGTGAGATAACTTGACGGTTTTGCACCAATCAAATTTTGGCGCCGCTGCCGGGGAGGTTGTAAGCGTGTTCTAAGCATTTTTCATCTTCCGATTGAGCTAGAGCACAAGGCTTACTGGGCCTTAAAGCATGCAAACTTCGATATACAGACAGCTGGTGATCATAGAAAAGTTCAAATGAATGAATTAAATGAACCATTGATCAAGCTTACGAGAAATCTTTGATCTACAAACAAAAGACAAAGAAGATTCATGACTCTAAAATAAAGAACCGCGTTTTTAACGTTGGTGATCGAGTCCTTTTCAATTCTAGATTGAAGATTTTCTCAGAAAGCTTAAGTCCGTTAGTGCGGGTCCATTTACTATCACCGGGTTTATCCTTATGGAACTATTGAGTTATCTCAACCCGATGGTCCAAATTTTAAAGTAAATGGTCATCGAGTGAAGCATTACTTTGGAGAGGACATTCCTCCCGTGATTGTTCCAGATCTACAAACTTTCCCCATGAACCAATGAATGCGGGGATCGAGGTCAAGCTAGTGACTTCGAATCAAAATAGTAGCACACACCATATGGGTTTTCATCCATATTTACGTCTTCTTACCGCCTTTCTACCACCCTAGTGTGGGGGAGTTTCCCCCACGCTGTTGTATATGTTAATCTTAAAAAGTGTATATATCTAAAATAAATAATGGCGTAGTATTTCCCTTTTATGTTCTATGTTTTGGCATAACGCGGTACTTTGAATATTAAGGGCAATATTCATTTCTAAGTGTGGGGGGAATTCTCACGAATTTTATCATGTAATTATTCCACCAAATTCCCCGTTTTGGCCAAAATTTTTGGAGTAAGTGTTTTCACTTACTCAGCAAATGGTATCGATCGCCATGTCTAACCCACTTAAGGATTGGCTAATCCAGGAGCAAACGGCTCTTGGTAAAGATATCTCAAATCCGTTTATGGCTTGCAATTTGCCCAAAATTGTATGGTGTTCAACTCACCATATCTTTAAACTAGTGAAAAGTTGGCTAGCCCGCAAGTTTATGGCTTGTGGTAAAGGCGGTGGAAAAACCATAATTGGTATTCAGCTCACCAAAGATAATTCTGATAATTTATCTAAGAGTTGGCTAGTCGAGGCGGCTTACGGTAAAGACACATCAAATCCGTTATATGGTTTATGATTTGCCAATAAATCGGATGGTTATCGGTGTACCATAGTTCTTACTTGAACAAACATTTGGCTACTCCAGAAGTGATGGCTTTTGGTAAAGAGCTTTTAAAATCCATTAAAAGATCTAAATCATTGCTAGGGACTAGCAATATCTTAGTGTGGGGGATTGATGAGTGTCTAAATACTCATCATTTTGTCTTGTTTAGAATGCAAAAACATCACGAAAACACTTTCGAAACACATCAAAATGATTAAAATATCACAAACAAGTGTTTTATATGTTTTAAATGCAAAAACATCAAAATCGATGAAAACGCATTACCAAGTTTGCATAATTGGCGGTTTTAGTCCCCATGTTACAAAAGTTGTCAAATTTAGTCCCTGGTAATTCAAAAACTTGTAAAATGTCATTTAAGGTCCATAAGATTCAAAAGTTGTCAAAACAAACCCTTTAAAGTTCAAAAATCACAAAATGACAACTTTGGTCCCTTAACTTTGAAAAATGTCAATAATAGTCCTTGGTTAATTTAAAAAGTGAAAACTATCAAATATTAACCTTGTACTATTTATAAATGACAAGAATGGTCCTTATGATAAACTTTGGAGAAAATTACAAGTTTGGTCCCTAGAGTTACAAAATTGGTAATTTTAGTCCTTGGACATTTTAAAAATGGAAAATAATCAACAATAGTCCTTGTACTATTCAAGTTTGGCAGTTTTGGTCCTTGTAATAACCTTTGGATGATTGGCAGGTTCAACCTTTAACTTTGCAGAAATTGCAAAGTTAGTCCTTGTGTACTAACTAAAACCAAACCGGACCTTATATATTAAACCAAGCCCAACCCATGCCCAAAACACAACCGGTCGGTGTTTAAATAAAAGAAAACCGCTCACTATTTGCCTCCCTCACCTGCTGAAACCCAAAACCAGAGGTGGTTTTCTCACCACCTACTTTCCACCTCACCTCACTACCCACCTTTCCAGCTCATTCCCCCTCCTCACATCTTAGCCCTGGCAGTTAATGCTTCCCCACCATGAACCTTCTTGTAGCACTCACATAAACCTGTTTTTGCTTTTCAAGTCATCCTAAACCCATACCTACTTCACATATTGTCCCCTCCACCTCTACAATACTCCAAAGTTCTTTAATTGAACTAAAATTGCCTCAAGCAACCTTATTCACTTTTGGCACCAAATCCAATTTGATGGCTAGGATACGTTTAATTTGAATCAAAATTTTGAGATTGTTGATGGGATATGATCAGAGACATGTGGGGAGTTCAAAAAGGCTATAAAGAAAGAGGAAGAGTCATTGGAGAAGATATCTAGTGTAATTTAAATTAGTGTATGTCGAATTAGTTAAACTTTAATTTCCAGTGTATGTTTAATCTTTCTAGTGTTGAATTAAGTGTTTTCAGTGTATTATAAACCTTTATCAATAAGCAATTCAGTTTTATGTTCATGATTTCAGTTTATGTATTTTCAAAAGTTCAAAATCTCAAATTGTTTGAATGTTGTTTGTAGTGGATAATAAGGACTCATAAGCACACATAAGCTCCTCAAAAAGCTTATTGAAGCTTTTAGATACTCTAAAACTCAGTTTAGAATCAAAAACCAAAAATACAAAAAAATTCACATAAATTAGATAAAAATCAAAAATCAATGAAGAAGATGATCAAGACATTGGAGCAGGGTTGATTTTGGATTGCCCTTGGTTTAGTGCTTCTTGGGAAGCTATAGGAAGTTGTTTCAGGACCATGGTTCTCGGTTTTACATTGGAAACCAATTTGTAAGCATTTTACTCAATCTTGGTATGTCACTGTCTTATGTTGCTATTCATTTGTTTTATGATTATTTAGTTTTGTTTAGTGATAATCTTAAGTCTGTAATGATTTGCATGATCTGAATCTGTTAAACTCTTTGAAAATCACCAAAACAGTCTCATACAAGACTGTTTGGATTTCTTTCGGTTCTGTGTTAAAGGGTATTAGTGTGGTTGCTTGTTGTTATTATCTGTCACATTAGGTCCTAAGAACTCAGTTCAACAATAAAATCCAGACCTTATTTGGTGAAAAGTCAAAATACTCTTTTAATCTCACCTCATAAGCTCACTTTATTGGATTTTAAAGTGTTAGACCCATCACAGTAGTTCATAGCTTGTTACTTTAGCTTAATTCCATCTCATTTTAGCTTAATACTACTTAATCAGTTAATAGATTCAATTCAAAGTTCATAAAAGTCAAACCTTTAGTTTAATAACAAAAGTCAAAATGTGTCTTGTGCATCAGTGAGCCTATCACTTTCTCAAGCTCACACAGAGCTTATCAGTTAGCTTAAGCCTGTGTATTTTAGTTTTTTGAGAAGTTCACCTAGCTGTCTCAAGGTTACAAGTGTCTATTTTCCATTCATAGCTTATTTAATAGCTTTTTGTTTAGCTTATTTTTCACACCAAGTCAAAATTGTGCCACGTGCGCAGGTTTTACACTCATTTTCAAAAGCTTATAAAAAGCTCTCCATTGCACCTTAGCTTGTCAAATTTGGTTTTAGAAAAGCTGACCAAGCCATCTCATTGATCCAAGCTTAATTTTTAAGTTTGTAGCTTTTTAGATAGGGCTGCAATTGGTTTCTATTTTTGACCATTTTCTCGAGTTACGAGTTTTGACTCGATGGGTTTTTCAAGTTCTTCATAAGCTTCTTACAAGCTTATCAGTGTAAACCAAACTTTGTATTTTAGCTTTTTGGATAGCTTAACTGGTCATCTAGTTAATTCAAGTTTTTGTTTTAAGTTTGTAGCTTATCTAAGTGCTTAAAAAGTAGCTTAAAGGTGCATAGTAATTTATACAAGTTACCACTTGCAAACAAGCATACTTGTGCTTAATTGAGCTTATTCAGAGCTTATTTGTCAATCTTTAAGCTTAATCAGTTTTCACATTAGCTTATTACCATTATTTAGCTTATTTCCAATTCTCATTTTGTTTGTTTAGTAGCTTATAAGCCATTTGGCTTAACTCTTTAGCTTATTTCATTTTCTTGCCCTTTGTTGAGAAAATAAGCTCATCTTGAGCTTATGTAATCAGTTTCATAAAAGTCGTTATTAAAAGTGCTTATTTTTAGTGGCTTAACAACTTTGTAAAGAAAAAAAATCAAAAATAAAATGTTTAGCAAAAGGGGGTAGGCGGGCTCGAACACGAGACCTCCCCCTTTGGAGAGTGTTAGTGGTGTACCAGAAGTAAGCCATTCCCTTGGGACTTGTCTTGGTTTTACTTTGCAAAATCTAATACATAACCACTCTTTGTCCAAATAAGCTTAAACGAGCTTATTCACTTATTTCTAGCTTATTCGAGCTAGCTTTTTCAGTTTTTGTATTTTTTATAAAATTGTATTAGTATTAAGTATTTTATAAAAAAGTTTCAGATTTTCTCATTAGTTTTAGTATTTTTAAAACAATTAATTAGTGTAAAATCTTATTTAATTCATAATAAAAAATATAAAGTCTAAAAAATATAAATCTTTTTTCTAAAATTTTCTTTTATCATATAGTACGTAAAAAATTGTTTTTACACTCGTAGGCCTTTTATTTCATAAATTTTACGTTTTGCTTGCTTGCGCGTAATTTTTAGAAATAACGCTCGTTTTCATTTTAAGTCACATTTTTAGGTAATTTTAGTTTACGTTTTAGTTAAAATAGTTTATTTAAGTTATTTTATTTTATAAAATCACAAAAACATCATTGTAAAAATAGTGATAGCGTTTATTTAATATATTTTAACTTTTTAATTTTCTTAATTTGCATTTAAGATTTGTAATTTGTCAATCTTTTTTTTAGGTAATTATCCATCAAAATCCTTACTGATCACTATCCTTAGTGATCATTCTATCATCTGATCAAGTGTTTATACACCAATTCATCCTCCGTGGGACTTAACGACCGGGAATACACTATATTCCTCTGATCTAAATTGCATTTGTGTCTTAACTGTTTTAAGTTTCTTACGGTTGGTCATTCACAAGTGGCTAGCTTGTGTGAGATAACTTGACGGTTTTGCACAGATCAAATTTTGGCCTTGCCGGGGAGGTTGTAAGCGTGTTCTAAGCATTTTTCATCTTCCGATTGAGCTAGAGCACAAGGCTTACTGGGCCTTAAAGCATGCAAACTTCGATATACAGACAGCTGGTGATCATAGAAAAGTTCAAATGAATGAATTAAATGAACTTCGTGATCAAGCTTACGAGAACTCTTTGATCTACAAACAAAAGACAAAGAAGATTCATGACTCTAAAATAAAGAACCGCGTTTTTAACGTTGGTGATCGAGTCCTTTTCAATTCTAGATTGAAGATTTTCTCAGGAAAGCTTAAGTCCCGTTGGTCTGGTCCATTTACTATCACTGAGGTTTATCCTTATGGCACCATTGAGTTATCTCAGCCTGATGGTCCAAATTTTAAAGTAAATGGTCATCGAGTGAAGCATTACTTTGGAGAGGACATTCCTCCCGTGATTGTTCCAGATCTACAAACTTTCCCCATGAACCAATGAATGCGGGGATCGAGTCAAGCTAGTGACTCGGGAATCAAAAATAGTAGCACACACCATATGGGTTTTCATCCATATTTCTGTCTTCTTACCCCCTTTCTACCACCCTAGTGTGGGGGAGTTTCCCCACACTGTTGTATATGTTAATCTTAAAAAAAAAAAAAAAAAAAAAAAGTGTATATATCAAAAATAAATAATGGCCGTAGTATTTCCCTTTTATGTTCTATGTTTCGGCATAACCGCCGGTACTTTGAATATTGAGGGCAATATTCATTTCTAAGTGTGGGGGGGAATTCTCACGAATTTTATCATGTAATTATTCCACCAAATTCCCCCGTTTTTGGCCAAAATTTTTTGGAGTAAGTGTTTTTCACTTACTCAGCAAATGGTAATCAGTCCGCCATGTCTAACCCACATAAGGATTGGCTAATCCAGGAGCAAACGGCTCTTGGTAAAGATATCTCAAATCCGTTTATGGCTTGCAATTTGCCCAAAATTGTATGGTGTTCAACTCACCATATCTTTAAACTAGTGAAAAGTTGGCTAGCCCGCAAGTTTATGGCTTGTGGTAAATGCAGTGGAAAATCCATAATTGGTATTCAGTCACCAAAGATAATTACGATAATTTATCTAAGAGTTGGCTAGTCCAGAGAAACGGCTTCGGTAAAGACACATCAATTCCGTTATATGGTTTATGATTTGCCAATAAATCAGATGGTTATCGGTGTACCATAGTTCTTACTTGAACTGAAACATTTGGCTACTCCAGAAGTGATGGCTTTTGGTAAAGAGTTTTTAAAATCCATTAAAAGATCTAAATCATTGCTAGGGACTAGCAATATCTTAGTGTGGGGGATTGATGAGTGTCTAAATACTCATCATTTTTATACTGTTTAGAATGCCAAAACATCTGAAAACACTCAGAAACACATCAAAATGATAAAAATATTACAAACAAGTGTTTTATATGTTTTAAATGCAAAAACATCAAAATCAGATGAAAAACGTACCAAGTTTGCATAATTGGCAGTTTTAGTCCCCAAGTTACAAAAGTTGTCAAATCTAGTCCCTGGTAATTCAAAAACTTGTAAAATGTCATTTAAGGTCCATAAGATTCAAAAGTTGTCAAAACAAACCCTTTAAAGTTCAAAAATCACAAAATGACAACTTTGGTCCCTTAACTTTGAAAAATGTCAATAATAGTCCTTGGTTAATTTAAAAAGTGAAAACTATCAAATATTAACCTTGTACTATTTATAAATGACAAGAATGGTCCTTATGATAAACTTTGGAGAAAATTACAAGTTTGGTCCCTAGAGTTACAAAATTGGTAATTTTAGTCCTTGGACATTTTAAAAATGGAAAATAATCAACAATAGTCCTTGTACTATTCAAGTTTGCAGATTTTGGTCCTTGTAATAACCTTTGGATGATTGGCAGGTTCAACCTTTAACTTTGCAGAAATTGCAAAGTTAGTCCTTGTGTACTAACTAAAACCAAACCGGACCTTATATATTAAACCAAGCCCAACCCAGGCCCAAAACACAACCGGTCCAGGTGTTTAAATAAAAGAAAACGCGCTCACTTTTGCCTCCCTCACCTCTCCTGAAACCCAAAACCAGAGGTGGTTTTCTCACCACCTCCTTTCCACCTCACCTCACTACCCACCTTTCCAGCTCATTCCCCATCCTCACATCTTAGCCCACAAGCAGTTAATGCTTCCCCACCATGAACCTTCTTTGTAGCACTCACATATGTTTTTGCTTTTCAAGTCATCCTAAACCCATACCTACTTCACATATTGTCCCCTCCACCTCTACAATACTCCAAAGTTCTTTAATTGAACTAAAATTGCCTCAAGCAACCTTATTCACTTTTGGCGCCAAATCCAATTTGATGGCTAGGATACGTTTGACTGAATCAAAGGCTGAGATTGTTGATGGGATATGATCAGAGACATGTGGGGAGTTCAAAAAGGCTATAAAGAAAGAGGAAGAGTCATTGGAGAAGATATCTAGTGTAATTTAAATTAGTGTATGTCGAATTAGTTAAACTTTAATTTCCAGTGTATGTTTAATCTTTCTAGTGTTGAATTAAGTGTTTTCAGTGTATTATAAACCTTTATCAATAAGCAATTCCAGTTTATGTTCATGATTTCAGTTTATGTATTTTCAAAAGTTCAAAATCTCAAATTGTTTGAATGTTGTTTGTAGTGGATAATAAGGACTCATAAGCACACATAAGCTCCTCAGAAAGCTTATTGAAGCTTTTAGATACTCTAAAACTCAGTTTAGAATCAAAAAACCAAAAATACAAAAAAAATTCACATAAATTAGATAAAAATAAAAAATCAATGAAGAAGATGATCAAGACATTGGAGCAGGGTTGATTTTGGATTGCCCTTGGTTTAGTGCTTCTTGGGAAGCTATAGGAAGTTGTTTCAGACCATGGTTCTCAGTTTTACATTGGACACCAATTTGTAAGCATTTTACTAAATCTTGGTATTTCACTGTCTTATGTTGCTATTGCTGTTGTTTTATGATTATTTAGTCTTGTTTAGTGATAATCTTAAGTCTGTAATGATTTGCATGATCTGAATCTGTTAAACTCTTTGAAAATCACCAAAACAGTCTCATACAAGACTGTTTGGATTTGCTCAGTTCTTGTGTTAAAGGGTATTAGTGTGGTTGCTTGTTGTTATTATCTGTCACATTAGGTCCTAAGAACTCAGTTCAACAATAAAATCCAGACCTTATTTGGTGAAAAGTCAAAATACTCTTTTAATCTCACCTCATAAGCTCACTGTTGGATTTTAAAGTGTAAGACCCATCACAGTAGTTCATAGCTTGTTACTTTAGCTTAATTCCATCTCATTTTAGCTTAATACTACTTAATCAGTTAATAGATTCAATTCAAAGTTCATAAAAGTCAAACCTTTAGTTTAATAACAAAAGTCAAAATGTGTCCTGTGCATCAGTGAGCCTATCACTTTCTCAAGCTCACACAGAGCTTATCAGTTAGCTTAAGCCTGTGTATTTTAGTTTTTTGTGAAGTTCACCTAGCTGTCTCAAGGTTACAAGTGTCTATTTTCCATTCATAGCTTATTTAATAGCTTTTTGTTTAGCTTATTTTTCACACCAAGTCAAAATTGTGCCCTGTGCACAGGTTTACACTCATTTTCAAAAGCTTATAAAAAGCTCTCCATTGCACCTTAGCTTGTCAAATTTGGTTTTTAGAAAACTGACCAAGCCATCTCATTGATCCAAGCTTAATTTTTAAGTTTGTAGCTTTTTAGATAGGGCTGCAATTGCTTTCTATTTTTGACCATTTTCTCAGATTACACTGAGTTTTGACTCAGTGGGTTTTTCAAGTTCTTCATAAGCTTCTCACAAGCTTATCAGTGTAAACCAAACTTTGTATTTTAGCTTTTTGGATAGCTTAACTGGTCATCTAGTTAATTCAAGTTTTTGTTTTAAGTTTGTAGCTTATCTAAGTGCTTAAAAAGTAGCTTAAAAGTGCATAGTAATTTATACAGTACCCTGTGCAAACAAGCATACTTGTGCTTAATTGAGCTTATTCAGAGCTTATTTGTCAATCTTTAAGCTTAATCAGTTTTCACATTAGCTTATTACCATTATTTAGCTTATTTCCAATTCTCATTTTGTTTGTTTAGTAGCTTATAAGCCATTTGGCTTAACTCTTTAGCTTATTTCATTTTCTTGCCACTGTTGAGAAAATAAGCTCATACTGAGCTTATTAATCAGTTTCATAAAAAGTCTCAGTTATTAAAAGTGCTTATTTTTAGTGGCTTAACAACTTTGTAAAAGAAAAAAATCAAAAATAAAATGTTTAGCAAAAAGGGGGTAGGCAGGCTCGAACCTGAGACCTCCCCCTTTGGAGAGTGTTAGTGGTGTACCTGTAAGCCATTCGCCCTTGGGACTTGTCTTGGTTTTACTTTGCAAAATCTAATACATAACCACTCTTTGTCCAAATAAGCTTAAACGAGCTTATTCACTTATTTCTAGCTTATTCGAGCTAGCTTTTTCAGTTTTTGTATTTTTTTTATAAAATTGTATTAGTATTAAGTATTTTATAAAAAAGTTTCAGATTTTTCTCATTAGTTTTAGTATTTTTAAACAATTAATTAGTGTAAAATCTTATTTAATTCATAATAAAAAATATAAAAGTCTAAAAAATATAAATCTTTTTTCTAAAATTTTCTTTTATCATATAGTACGTAAAAAAATTGTTTTTACACTCGTAGGCCTTTTATTTCATAAATTTTACGTTTTTGCTTGCGCACTCGCGTAATTTTTAGAAATAACGCTCGTTTTCATTTTAAGTCACGTTTTTAGGTAATTTTAGTTTACGTTTTAGTTAAAATAGTTTATTTAAGTTATTTTATTTTATAAAATCACAAAAACATCATTGTAAAAATAGTGATAGCGTTTATTTAATATATTTTAACTTTTTAATTTTCTTAATTTGCATTTAAGTCGCTGTAATTTGTCAATCTTTTCTTTAGGTAATTATCCATCAAAATCCTTACTGATCACTATCCTTAGTGATCATTCTATCATCTGATCAAGTGTTTATACACCAATTCATCCTCCGTGGGACTTAACGACCCAGGAATACACTATATTCCTCTGATCTAAATTGCATTTGTGTCTTAACTGTTTTAAGTTTCTTACGGTTGGTCATTCACAAGTGGCTAGCTTGTGTGAGATAACTTGACGGTTTTGCACAGATCAAATTTTGGCGCCGCTGCCGGGGAGGTTGTAAGCGTGTTCTAAGCATTTTTCATCTTCCGATTGAGCTAGAGCACAAGGCTTACTGGGCCTTAAAGCATGCAAACTTCGATATAGCTGGTGATCATAGAAAAGTTCAAATGAATGAATTAAATGAACTTCGTGATCAAGCTTACGAGAACTCTTTGATCTACAAACAAAAGACAAAGAAGATTCATGACTCTAAAATAAAGAACCGCGTTTTTAACGTTGGTGATCGAGTCCTTTTCAATTCTAGATTGAAGATTTTCTCAGGAAAGCTTAAGTCCCGTTGGTCTGGTCCATTTACTATCACTGAGGTTTATCCTTATGGCACCATTGAGTTATCTCAGCCTGATGGTCCAAATTTTAAAGTAAATGGTCATCGAGTGAAGCATTACTTTGGAGAGGACATTCCTCCCGTGATTGTTCCAGATCTACAAACTTTCCCCATGAACCAATGAATGCGGGGATCGAGTCAAGCTAGTGGTTGAACTCAAGCCACACCAGTTTCCGATGCGGTTAATCAACCCGATAAGGGAACTGGTACCACCATCAGTCACGAACAACAGCAAAGGCAACTTGAGGATTCCATCAACTTTGACATAGAGGAACCAGACACGGAAAAGCGAAAAACTTCGGTGAAGATACTAAGGTGATGAAACGGCTAAGTCGGAAATGATGATGATCTTGATTATGATAATTTCCTTCTAGAAGCATCCCGCACGCTCCAAGGAGGAAACTTCTGAGCCACCTAAGGACCCTGAGCCACCTCACGTCTCCTCATCATCAGATTCGTCGTCTCACTCTTCACCTCCACCATCCAAAGGAACAACCAGATCCACATCTAAGTCAGTAATGAAACCAACAGACTCTTGGACATCCCGGGCTAAAACAAATATTGCTAAAGCTGTCAAGCAAGTCAGGAAGAAAGACGCGCTCAACAAAAAGCTAAATCGACTCGCTGACAACATCAGTCTTCTACATGACGAGATGGACAAGATGTCAAGTGAAAGGAAATATGTCCAGCAGATGATGAAACGTGATGTCCAAGGGGAAATGAACGAAATGATTAGGGGCTATACTCACAAGTTCCTACTCGACACTGTTCCGGGCGTGACAAGAGAAATGTTCAACAGACAACTCTATCCGAATCTCATGCATTTGGCCAAGCAAACTATAAGATCAACACCTCTAACCGTAACAATCAATCCAACTGATCCTGTAGTCTTCTCCGATCTTTGAATTGGTTTCCAAGCTGGTAACACAAATGTCAAAACGATCTGCAACATTTACTCGAAGGTAAATTGTTTGAAGCATTGCTGGAATACCAACTCAAAACAGCATGCAGAGTCGAAGCTGAAAGGTCTAAACGTCCAAGAGACGATGAAGATAAGGATAAGGATAAGGATAAGGATAACGAGCCTAAACGTCCAAAGAAGTCTGGTGAACCCTCTTCTATGCCACCACCCCAAAGGACTCCAACCGCAACTCGATCTCCTTCAAGCTCTTCTGCTGACAAACCTCAGGACTCTG
Source organism: Chrysanthemum makinoi (assembly GCA_910596185.1). NCBI lineage: Eukaryota > Viridiplantae > Streptophyta > Magnoliopsida > Asterales > Asteraceae > Chrysanthemum > Chrysanthemum makinoi. Next base: position 51,237,096 of record OU343217.1, on the reverse strand, counting down.
AGTTACCACCCCAGACAGAGAAAACCGGTGATCACTTCGAGTATACTGGTGGTGACGATGAGGAAGTCCCTGAGCCCCGAAAACAACCCACCTCTCCCGACACGGCAAAGAAACCAGCATCCTCATCTAGGACAAAGAAGAAGAAGAAGACGCCTAAGGCTGATGTCGTCTCATGGCTAGACGAAGATGACACCTAATATGACTGGTTTTCTACACTTGTTGATGCTACTCCCTACCCTGAAGGTCAAGATATGATAGAAGGTCGAATATTGGAGCATGCTAAGTTACTTCAAGAACAGTTTCGATTGAAGAAGATGACCAAGTCAGAATTAAAACGCATCAAGAATGAAGCTTTTCAATTGCTCAACGACAGTTCGGAGAGTGCTATTGAAGTTGAATATCATCTTGAAAACATAGCACGAGCCATGTCCAACAATATTGATTGGCTCAACCCTGAAGCAAACATCGACTTCACCAGAAAAGACAAGGCTCCATACTACACCGACTGGTCCAGACCTCTACCAACAATTGGCCAACCAGATCAACCTAAGATTCCATTCTGATACTTCTTCAACAATGACCTGGAATTTCTTCTACACGGTAGCGATGGTTCAAAGAAATACGCTACATCACTTACACTCCCGTTCCTGGCAGCCATATACTCCAACTGCATAGCCATCGATGAAAAGGCTACCTACATGTTTTCTAACAGTGTGGAACAGTATGACATTGATGCAATGTATGGGATTCACCATTGGCCGGAACGCCGACGAATCTACTACAAAAGCTGCTAGGTTCGAAAGTCTAAACATGAAGTGCACAGTGATAAAGGGATCGTTGTTGTTAAGCATGTAGCTCTTTCGTCTAAATGGGACTACACTTTCCTCACGAAAATCGTGGTCAAAAGACAAGACGAAAGGGACTATGATTTCTGTGAAGCGGACTTTCAGAATTTGTCTCTCAACGACATTGAAGATATGTATCTTGCCAAGGTACAGGGAAGAATGAGACAATTCTCGACTGAAATCCAACGTGAATACATCAATTCCTTGCTCATTTTCATCAGAAGCATAGTGATCCAGGAACGTGTAGAAGATTTACAACTTGCTGTTGAATCGTATCAGACACGTGTCAACCTCACCAGACCTCAGCTAGAACTTCCTGACATCAACCATCTTCCACAATACACTCTCATCAGCAAATCGTTTGGAGTAGTTTACCGTAGTGAACTACATCGCAACTGCTTGATGGCGTGTAGAGATCTTCATAAGTTTGGAGATCACACACTGAAGAAAGTCAGGGACGGCTTGGCTTATACGTTGAAGGCGATACATGAAGGCATTGGGTCACCAAAGCGATGGAATTCTCAGGAAAGACGGGATGTGAAGAGGATCATCACTCGTATCGATGAAAGGTTGTACATAAGGGACCAGTTCAGAACTCTGGAGAGCTTCGTAGGTGGTCGTCCCAGGATTACTCTCACAGGCTATCAACGCCCAGTTCGCATTCCTGGAGATATTGCTGGACTACCTGGTACCCCTTAAGCTGTTTCATTTTCAATATTGATTTGGATGTGTGATTATTTAATGACTATGGCTTGTGCACAAATAACAGTGTACAACCCGTTCTTGTAATGAAAGGACCCTGTGGTACGCTTCAGTGCCACAATCCTTATAAAAGGAGCGAAAGCTTCTTACTTTTGAGTAAAACTTATCAAACCTTTCACTTTTACAAGGTTTTGCTCAAAAGAACAAGTACTTCCCCTTATGATTTTCAAAACCTCAAAAGTTTATATCACTTGTTGAGGGGAGTATTTGATTAAAAAACTTTGTTCACAAATTGTTCTTCGTGATAATCTTCCCGTAAAACTCGAAATGGACATATTCAATATCAAAATTTTGTCAAAAATAACATTTATATGCCATTTTTGAGGGGGAGAAAAATTATGTGATAAGAAATATGTTGTGAAATTGCAAATGAATCTTTGTGCTTTAGACTTAACCAATGAATTAACGAGATCTTAAATGTTAGTAACTCGAAAAGACTTGTCCGGGACGGGTAATAATTTCAAGCTAGCTCCTTAGTGATGTAAACGTGTCTCGCAAAGGACTTGTCCCAGTAGAATGTACCATTCGAGGAAATCTTGGTAGACATGAACTTTGACGGGTTCGACAACCTTTCGAGGATTGTCCACACCTTCAAGGTAGTTATTAGAGCTAGTTGTCACCTAAAAGCTGACGATGTAACTCTTTAACTATGCCACGTAACCGTGTCTCGCGGGGGATTGTCTATCTTGAGTTGATCAATTCAAAAAGTGCTCGCTCCTCCCTCACCATGCAAATTTCTGTCAAAAGACTTAAGCATGTGTGGAGGGGGAGTATTTCTGCAAAATCTTAAACTCTCAACAGTGGTATTAAAATGTTTCTTATTCATAACCACTTTGAGAGATTTTCATGAAAATGGTTTTATGGCAATGGAGTTATAAGGTGATTAAGGTTAGGAATAACCGTCCTATGATCCGCCAGAGCCGGAGGGATCTACCCAAGGACACTACCAATAGTTAGAATTAGAAGTCCTTAGGTATGATTATAAAAAGGAGAAAATGAGAATCGGAGAAAGAAGGAGTTGAAGAATTAAAAAGAAAAGCAAAGAAAAGGGTGAAAATAAATAGCCCACCAGATTATTCAACTTAGGGCAGACACCGGGTTCAATTCATATGCTACTGGTTGTCACTTGATGACACCGGTATTGAAGATCAAAGTCGTCATGGACCCAGTGACGCATGCACTAAACCTTCTTAGCCACTCAAGTTTCTCTCAATAGAAGCTTGTTTCATTCTCACAGGGAACCCTACGAAAACTATCGGCTTTCTCTTAGAGACTGCTGGTATTGAAGAAGGAGACCCTCTCCCTAGTCTCCGCTTAGGAAAACCAAAACGCACTATTGAGTCTAGAGCCACGAGATTCATCAAAAGATCCCTTAGGTACACTTGACATTTCATCACTTGTCATTCAACAATAAGGATGCAAGTGATACGTTATCGAGTCCTTCACAGATCTTAGCAATCTGTCGAGAACATTTATGAGAGGTTCACAATTGTGATCCTCAGTGATTGAATGGAAACTCCTGCCAGGGTCAACATCAAACAAAATACGGCGGCAGTCACTTCGGTAACTCCCGTGGATTACGCTTTAGTGTGTCTCAAACGGTCTACTGTCGTGAGGTGATACTTGTGTACCTCAGCGACTCATCCTGAATAGGTGTACTTCGGTATATTGCGTTATCTCACTTGTGGGACTCCAGTTCAGGAACGACCTTTGTGAGAATTAGAGTTGTGTTTTCACACTATGCTGTTAACACACTCGAAGTTCAAACTTGTAAGTGCTGGAATCCGCTTCTCACTAACAATTCTGATGTTTTCTTCTTATGGAAGCTCTGGAGCGGACTGATCATGCAGATTCTTCACATGCTCATACCAACAACATCGCTAATGGAAGTTCTCTCAAAAGGCAACACAAAGTCAGAATGATTCTTCGTCAAGTCAAAGAATCTACAAAGTTAAAGACTAAGAGAACTACATCAGTACTGAAATCCAACGTCAAAGAGCGTGTGAGCATGTTGTAGAAAGACGTGGAGACACTGGAGCAACGAAGCAGACCTGATGCAGACAACAACAACATACTATCACTACCATCACAAAGAACAAAGATCAAAGAACAAAGACAATGATGACGTCAAATCAGAACTTTTCAAAGGAAACAATTTCTCTACACTGGGGAGATTGTTCGAATCGAAGCAATTCTTCTCACAAGAAAGAAGAATGTCAGAAGACGTCAAAGCTACTATTACATCAGCACCTACAATGTTTATATCATCAATTACTAACACTTAGGGGGAGATTGTTGGAATCACTCCTAAACTAGAATTCAAGTGTTAGTAATTAATAGGTAATAGTTAGCTTAATATGGCTTTTATGTTAGTTATCTTGCCAAGGCTTATGTAGAAAGCCCATGAGCCTTGGCCCAAGCCCATAAAGGAAAGGAAGGGAACTTGCATGTTGCCCTAGTTCCTTCCTATAAATAATGCTTGTAAACCCTCACTTGAGGGTTGGTTGTTCAATTCATACATTCACTCTACGCATAACCTTTCTTAGTTTCATACGTGTGTGTGTTTGGTATTGTTCATCCGATCACTTCTTCTCTATTTCTTCTATTGATGCTTGTGTTATGAATATGGTGACCTAACACGTCCCCACTGTGTGATGTCTGATGGTACATATTAACCACTAGTGTCAGTTGGGGAGCAGTAGCTTTGTCCTTACTCAGTCAGGCCTAAGAGATCTTTACAGGTTCTACGTGGCATGAGATTTAAATCGCACCTTTATCAAATGTTGATTGGGCCTTGGTGATAGGCTTGATCTGAGCGTGTAATTAATGAGCTTTGGCCATTAATATTGATACGCTATCAATTATCATATGATATTTTAACTTATAATTGTATGCTTTTTCAGAATTTGAGAATAGAGCATATTATCGTGTGGTATTTTTAGCACATTGTCATATGCTTTCATTAGAAACTTATTAAGAAGCATACGGGTGTTTGAATAATTCTCATATTGTCATATGCGTAAAAACAATTGAAGTGTTTCATTATATAATGTTGATAATATTTATTAATAACAACAATCTATATGTTTTTTTTAATAAAAAGTTCGGGAGGTATTTGGTAAATTTATTAAGTTAATAAAAAGCACGAAAACTTATAAATTTATTTAAGTATTTATAATTTATTTAAAATTTAGCGGCTAAAGTTTTATTATTTATCCCTTTATTTTTTTAGTTTTTTGTTTATAAATTCAACACATGTGTTTTTATATATAATAATTTTGTTTGATGTAATTTAGATAGGTTTTATCAAATTAAAGTCAATGTTGACTTTTATTTACCAATAAAAAAGCTCGATTTTAAAATTAAGCTCTTTAATTACTTAATAGAAAAATTCATTTTCACTTTTACTTATCTTCTCTTTTGGAAAGTAAATTATGTTACTGGCTTACATTTGGTATAGTCTCTTCCACATATGAAATGTTGTAGTTGATTAATTACTATATATACTATAGAGCGAGCAACAGTAACTTGCGAAGCAAGCATTAATTGCTAAGTTTCACAACTTGGCAAAAATAGTCTCTGAGGTTTAAGTGTCGTTGCAAAGTAAGTCATGTAGCATTAATCGCTATCTATAGCAATTTGGCAAAAATAGTCCCTAAGGTTTAAGTGACGTTGCAAAGTAAGTCCTTTAGAATTAATTGCGATCTATAGCAACTTGGCAAAATTAGTCCCTAAGGTTTAAGTGTCGTTACAAAGTACTCCCTCCGTCCCATAATAATTGTCCACTTTGACTTTTTTAAGTCTTTCTTATTCAACTTTGACCAATAATATTTTTATTTGTGTTATATAAAAGTTAATGAAAATTATATCAAATGAAAATACATTTAAAACTCAATCTATTCGTATATTTTACATCAAGTATTATGTTACACAAATAAAAGTATATATGGTCAAAGTTGGATAAGAAAGACTTAAAAATGTCAAAGTGGACAATTATTATGGGACGGAGGTAGTAAGTCCTTTGAAGTCAATCCCGCTGCATCGCGCGGGTTTCCACACTCGTTTATGACTAATTATAAGTCAACGAAAATTAAAGATTATAATTATATATTCACCACATGTCTCGCGTGTTCTAATTTTTTTAATGGAAAGCTAAAGGATTTTTCATAAAGCTCAACAATTAAAAACACACTTTGCATAAGAAAAACTAAAAAAAAAAATAAACACCACGCCCAACTTCACAAGTTTCTTAATCTAGATTAAATGAGAACTTTCTAAAAGTAATAAAAATGAGAACTAAGTTATACCGTATCAATATTAGTGGGCAAAGCCTACTAAATATACGTTCGAATTAAGCCCAATGCCCATCAACAAACACTTGATAGCAGCTCGGATTATATCCCAACCCACTCAGGCCTAGTAAAACTTATCAGGCCAGATTGTGCACACAATACTATTGCTCTCCTACTGTCACTAACTGTTAAGGTGCATCATCTGACACTGCACAGTGGGGATGCACGACAAACATCACTTTGTAAGAGCAAAGAAACACTGACCACCTGTCCTCCTTGTTTACTCTCTAGATGATCGACACCTGGCTTCCTCACAGCCGTTGATAATCTCTTAAGGGTTTATCTCTAAACCCTACTTGCCTCTCTATAAATAGAAGATAGCACACACAACTTCACAAGTTTCACACACTTGGGCAAATACTCTATCCCAACAATAAAATAAGGTCTAATTAGGACACATAGGAAATGTCGTCTACATTTCATGTTCACCAAAGTAAGTCATTAGATTATTGCACTTATAAACGGATTGATAAAATGTAGTAAGATTAATATGGTTAACACTTTATTCTTAACTTGATCACAACTGTGGTTAATTAGTTTAATTTACTTTTATTGTTTTTGAAGTTTAATTAATTAAAATCGTGTCATCGTGTTGTTCTCACAATAGGTATCACATACAAATTTTATTAGGTTACGGAAATGGTAAAAAAAAAAAAAAAAAAAAAAAACGGATTAAACTACGTATGTTTGAGACAAAAACTCGCTCTTCTAAATAATAATAATCAAAACATCATAAACCTCAACGTTGACCTCATCCATTGTAAAATCACGGAGTGAAAGACATGTTTTCACAAAGAAGGCACCTTTGGTCTTTCAGTAGGGCGAGCTCTTTGATAGTGACTTCCTTCGGGGCGACGAAATGATCCCAAAATATCAAGATGTAAATGATATGGCTAAAATATCAACATAGTGTGTAAGTTGACCCGCAAAAAATGCATCGTTAACTTTTTCACAGTATAAAATATTGCCCCTTACCCGACATTATTGTCAATATTTGTCACTAGGGTACAGTAGTATATCATATGTCAATATCTCGTAAATTGAATGGCCAATATATAAGAAGAGAAATTATGTATGTCATGTGTCAAAAACAAATGAGCTTACTGTCCCTTCATTGATCTATCAATCTAAAAATTCATATGAGTATATGACACAAGCCTTGCACTCATTATGCCGATCTGTGTTGTTTTCTTGGATTGGGCTTCTAAACTAGTAAGTCTTTAAGTCCTGATATATCGACATAAGACTAATAGTAATGGTGATCCTAAAAGCATTGAGTGTGGGAGCGTCGTGTTTCGCCTGGTGATGTGGCAAACTCGTTGGAGCTCGCCACCACACCGCCACCTTTCTTTGTGCCTCGCCAAAGAAAGCCTCTTCTTCTGCGGCGAAAGATAAACTTTGTACCACGGATGAGAAAAATGGCGGCGAATTTGTATTAAACGTTTATTTTTTATTTTTTCTATTTATTTTTTTTAATAAACATAAAACATAATAATAAAACTTGTAATGTTTTTTTAGTTTTGGTATTGTAATGTTTAGGGTTTAGGTAAATGAATGGAAACTTATTTTCGAGTACGAAGAACCAAAATAGAAGACAAACTTTTATTTATTACGAGAAACAAGCAGAGTACTACATTGCAAAGAAAATAAAACTGCGATACATAAAATAAAACACATAGATTAATCTGTGTTATAACCCTCGTCGTAAGAAGAATACCCCTCCGCAAACCTGCCCTCTTCCTACTCTCTTTCCAAAATGTCAAACAAGTTGTCCTTACGCTCTTGTTCTTCCCTTGCTTGCTGCTTCCTCTCGTGTTTCTCTTTCTTCTATTTCTCTCAATACTTCTTCATCTGAAAAGTAGTGATTGTTGTTCCTCAGTAAGCTGAAACGTATTATGTTCTTGAACAACGCTTTGGTAGGAGAAGCTTCTAATATGTTCGCGGGTGGGAGGTTTTGAAAAAAAATACCCCAAATAGAAGGACTGAAGATAAAGCGTTGGGGATTGAAGATAAACTATGTATCGTTTTTGTTTTCATATATTTATTTTATGTTTCGTATGTTTTTAATATGTTGTATTGTATTTTTAATTTTAATGAATGAATTTTATATTATTTGAAAATTGAATGAAAAAAAATATATTATTTGAAAGACCTTGTTGTATTTAGTTGTGATAAGGGGGTTGTGTTATAGTGATGTCGCACCTTGTGAGACCCATAAAAGCTTGTTGTGCTTGCCCACCACACCCAATGCTCTAAGGGTGACCAGACTAGTCTGCCACCTCAGCTTCTCTCTCTACGATAAAACACATGACCAAATGTCTATAGTAAGGCGACTCCAATCACATAAAAAAACATCCCACAAAAATTAAATAAAAAAGCACTCACGCACAAAATCCATGCAAACCTTTTGGTCGCTTTTGCAACCCAACCAACCAAAAAAGATGTGTGTGTGAAGAGGGGGGGGGGGGGTTCCGTTTGGCTAGAATGACCTTTGCAAAGGTCTACATTATTATCAACCTAACACACTTGAACTGTTAAATGAATTCGATACATCAACAATATAAGAGGTGTTAACACTCTTTTAAGCCAAAAGTTATGAAGAGGCCATGAATTTTCCCCTAGATCTCTTGCATGTATGCATGCTCGCTTGCATAACATACTAGTTTAAGAGGCACTAGAACACGTATGAGACCCAAGCCACCCGCTCACCATGGACAAGGCTTCTTCTGGCTTTGTAAGTACCACAACGTGACCGGCACTCTAAAGAAAAGAAACTAAATATGAGAAAGATTTACGAGAATACATACTGGACCAATTTTCCACATTCATGACTTCATATCTTATTTGAAAGGTAATAACAAGTAACAATATGTTGTATACATTGTTTGTGCTTATTTCTTACTAGTGCCATATGCATACCTTAATAGTTGCATGTTTCAACGAGTATCCATTCCGTTCATATGTCGTTTGATAACTGAAATTTTAAACAGAACAACAACTTTGAATAACCATGTTTAACGACATAAGTCATATATACTATGTATTATTGATATAAAATGAAGTAGCATAAACTAGAAATCGAAGGTTACCCTCCAACTTGGGAGCGAAGGAACCATGGTTTCCAAGGGCTTGCAACAGGGACGTCAAGAGACTTTATCCATTTTTGAACTCCAACGTATGGAAAAACCATGTCATGATCTCCGCTGATAATTGTTCGAATACAAAGATGAGTTAGCCAATAGCCAATACCAAGAACCAAATTTAAATTTTAACTCAGAGAGTTTTAAATGGTACAGATTACATCATGCAAGTGGTTTACGTCATGATCACCGCTATGGTTAAATCCAAGCGGCATAATAATGTTTGTTGTTAAATCATGTCATAACATGACAGCAGTGTTTGAATTTGACTTAATTGATCTAATATGGAAAAAACTGAATTCGGAAAAACTCATATTAAATCTGTTTATATATCACTTAATAATGATAAATGACTAAAAATATAAAGTGATAAACTGAATGTGTCTTGCATTAAGTCATCTCTTATTTAAACACAACTTGATACAAAACTTATACAAACAACTTTTAAACTTTGTTTCATATGTTAAAGACGATCAACTGGGTCCATAATTATCTACTAGATGGGTACCCGCGCAATGCGGCGGCGGGTACCGGATGATTAATAAACATATATCAAATACATCAATTAACCGAATTAAAAACTAACAAAAATAAAATAAACCTACTAAAAATATACAAATTAAAAACTGATAAAAATATATCAAAATGGATGTTGAATTAAAGAGCACAAAATTTTTAAAAATATGGTGAAATTAGATTATAAAAAAATTAAACGAATTAAAAGATATTTAAATTCAAAAATAAAGGTGATTAATTAGTTAAGAAGTGACATGTGTCACCCCATTATTGGAGCTCCTTATTTTAGTTTGTTAGAGCTCATCCCTTTTTGTTATTTTTTAGTTAGAGAAGTGACACATGTCACTCAATGATTGAAGCTCTTTATCTTAATTTTTTAGTTAAAGAAGTGACATTCTTTCCATAATAAGCAAGTAAAAAAGTCTGAATTTTTAAGCCTTCTAATTTTAGAAGGCCTAAATGCATTAGAAAGTAGTATAGATTAACAAAAGAAGTTCGCTTATTTAATTAGGAGAGGTGAAATAAGATGTAATGTAGGAGCATGGTATTACCTAATGATCAAAACTTGACAAGTTTCCGCAGTAAGTTGTTTTTGCCATTCAATACTACTAAAAATGTCGAACGAGTAACATGCGGTATCTTCTTTATCGTAAAAGTAACGTACACTCATGTTCGTGTATGCCCAACGTTCTATTGTTCCCTGCACATGAAGAAAAGACATTCAAGCTATGTTCTGTTTTAACGCCAACCATTTAGTAAATAGTTTGAAATTGCTAACGGAAAAGCTCATATGTAGCACCATCCGCATCGAGAGATTATGAAAAGAGGTTGACATGTAAGTCGATCTAGAGCATATTTCCTCGTGATTTAAACTTTGTAAATCCTTAGACAGGTGGTAATAGTGACCTTCATCAATTCCGTCAACTCAGCGCCACATTAGCTTTTGTACACCACCAACATAGTTTGATAAGACAATAATAATCACCATCAAATATACCTCACTTAAACACAAATATACCCCACAACACACTTCAACACACAAAAAATAAAGAAGTTGGTCATTCAGATGACTGACTTGTGCTCGACTGATAAAGATGCGTCATGAGGGGGAGGTCTTTTAAGGATCACAGATCGTTTGGGTGCCAGCGAGGATAGAGACGCGTCATCTCTATCCTTATTACCACGAGTCTTAGAGGGCAAGGTGTCATAACAAGCCTCCTTTCTTCATCAGTGCCACCTCAGCATCCCACTTCTCAACAACTAACCACAACAAACCCCCTCACTCATAACAAACCTCAACCTCTTCATTTGGGGCCCACAACTACCACTTTATTTTTTTTATTCAATTTTCCAAATAAACTAAATTCATTTCATTCAAAATAAAAATACAATACATCACTTAAAAAAAAAAAAAAAAAAAAAAAAAATTACTAATAAAAACGATACGAAAAGAAAGAAAAAAACGACACGGGTAAAAAAAAATACAACACATACTAATAATACGAAACCTAGTCATCTCTTTGGTGATATTTCTTGATTAGATGTTCCTGCCTCTTGCAGATGATTTCTGCTTTTACCGGGTCAGGATTCAAATTCGGATCTATCATCAGAAAATCCATCTCGATCTTCTCTTGGAGAGCTTTTTCCTTCTCCCGCCTCGCCTCGTAACAAGCCCTTTGAGCATCGGCTTTTTGAGCATATATTTCGGATATATGTCCCGAAAAAGTACTCGATTGACTTCCACGGGAGCTCGCAGCGCTCGACGTTGAAGTCGACTTCTGTTTCTTTGCGGCTCGTTTGCCTCCATCTCTTTCAGGCCGAGGTCGTCTGTCCGGCCCGAATATATCCTCGAGACATGTAATGTCAATGGGATCTTCGGCATCCCACTTGGGATAATTTTTCAAAACATTCCAACATTTTTCATACGCAAACTCCTTCCCACCATAACGCTGCGCAAAGCTATCTTTGGCATTATGGACATGATCGTGGTCATTTTCACCACTTCGACGCTAAAGATGTTTGTAAATAGCGTTGAACTTCTGGCAATCACCGTTAATCCTCGACCATTTACCAGTTATCATATTCTTGCCACGCTGGTTATCGGTGATCTTAGAATTGAACATGTCAAGAATGTCGTTCCAAAAGAACTCTTCAGGACGGTCATTTCCCATATCTCTATCTTGGGAAATTTCTATCCAACACTGCGCAAGTAACATTTCTTCAGACTTGCTCCACTTCCTCCTGTATGCCTGTGCTATGACTTCCACATATTCGTCGTCGTCTGCGTCCAAATCCACAGCATATTTTTTTGCCTTCGTCTTTTTCCCCCTGCCTTTTGCCGGTTCACGTGCTTTTGGAACTTTGAATTGTGAACCGGACGGTTGTGATTCCATTTGGGGCAACTGTGGAGGTTGTGACGGGTTAAAAAACTGTGGAGGTTGTGACGGGTTAAAAAAATGTGGTGATTGAAATCGGGCGGGGTAACTTGCGAATCCTTGTTGAAACTGATATTGCTGGTTAAGAAATATTTCTTGAGACTGGTTGGAATTTTTCGAGGAGGGGGTAGACGGGTTTGAAAAACCCCCGTATTGTGGTGGGTTTGAGTTAAGTAAGTTTGTGAAGTACCCTCCGTCATTTGGGTTTTGAGACATTGTGAGATATTTTTTTTTGGTTAAGTAAGAATGGAAGATGTAGGAGATGAAGATGATAAAAATGATGGAGATGAAGATGATATAAATAGGGGTGGTGGGTTTTTAAAAAATAATTAAACTTTTAATATATATCCGTTTAATAACGGATATATATCCGCTGCCTCACCTTTTGTCAGAAATCCATCTCGTCGTCAGAACGAAGCTCCAACCAACGGCGGCCGTGGCGAAGCGGTGTCCGGCGGCCGACGGCGAGCGCCACGCCGGCCCCGGGCGAGGGGGGTCCGAAGAACACCGTCTGCTCTTATGTTAACTATACTTTGATGCTAAGAAGGAAATGACAACCTACACATCTACATTGAGATGTGAGACTAATGGATACATGACTGTTCGAGCCGCCCCATGGAGTGAGCTAGGGTCATAAGGCAATAGAGTGCCCCCGTTAGTGTCCCTTAAACGAAATTTTTAAGCTTAGCTTGTATTGAAATTTGACTCAAATTTGCATGCTGCTCAAAATTATAATATTTATTTTTTGGTTTCCCCAAATAATTGTCTTCCATAAATAAATGGGTACATTGTATGTAAATTTTTATATTACCTTCACTAGAAATTTACATCACAAACTTAAATGTTAAGCGGTGGAAATGAATTATGGCTAAAGTGTCATTTCATAGAGAAAAAGCAACCATCATTAGATATTTTTAAGCATTGCGCATATGGTTAGGGAATATTAATTTTGGGATGGCGGGGTAACTTCGTGCATAATTTTGTATTTTAAAGACAACATGCCCTAGTTGATGGTTAATAAAAAGTGGGTTGTTATCCAAACCCCTTCCTGTCGTTTACCTCATATTATTAGTTTTTGTGTCGTATTTTTTTGTCTTTTAATACTTTTAGCTTGTCAACCTTTATATTTTCTATTTCGTGTTTTATGTTTCGTATTTTTGTCATACAACAACATAATAAAAAAATATAAAAAATAGAAGGTATTGGAATCCATTTTGGGGTATGTATATATTCATTCCCTAATAAAAATCACAATGTGATTTGTGTCATTTACTTTTTGAAAGTGATTTGTTGATTGATCGTTTATAACAAATACTATATGCACTTTAATTATTCTAATTGCTATGTGAATCACGTTTTTATACACGACCAACATAGTTTAATAAGACAACAACAATCACCACTAAACGTACCTCACTTAAACACAAATATACTCACAACACACTTTAACACACAAAAAATAAAGAAAAAGAAGTTGGTCATTCAGACGACTGACTTGTGCTCGACTGATGAAGATGCGTTTGGAGGGGGAGGTCTTTTAATGACCACGGATCGTTTGAGTGCCATCGAGGATAAAGACGCGTCGTCTATATCCTTATTACCACGAGTCTTATGTTAACTATACTTGGATGCTAAGAAGGAAATGACAACCTACACATCTACATTAAGATGTGAGACTAATGGATACATGACTGTTTGAGCCGTCCGATGGAGTGAGCTAAGGGCCATAAGGCAATAGAGTGCCCCCGTTAGTGTCCATTAAACGAAATTTTTAAACTTAGCTTGTATTGAATTTTGACTCAAATTTGCATGCTTGGGACTAAGTTATACTCCTCCCGTTTTAAAATTATAATCTTTCTTTTTTTTTTTTTTTCCCCAAATAATTGTCTTTCATAAATAGATGGGTACATTGTATGTAAGTTTTTATATTGCCTTCACTAGAAATACATCACAGACTTAAATGTTAAGCGGTGGAAATGAATAAGGGCTAAAGTGTCATTTCATAGAGAAAAAGCAACCATCATTAGATTAAGGGATATTAATTTTGGGATGGCGGGGTAACTTCGTGCATAATTTTGTATGTTAAAGACAGCGTGCCCTAGTTGATGGTTAATAAAAAGTGTGTTGTTATCCAAACCCCTTCCCGCCGTTTACCTCATATTATCAGTTTTTCTGTCGTATTTTTTTGTCTTTTGATGCTTTTAGCTTGTCAACCTTTATATTTTCTATTTCGTATTTTATGTTTCGTATTTTTGTCATAAAACAAAATAATAAAACAAATTATAAAAAATAGAAGGTATTGGAATCCATTTTGAGGTATGTATATATTCATTCAATGGGCGGAGATAGGGAGGGGTCCTGGGGTCACATGCCCCCAAGCAAAAAAAATTGTAGTGTAAATTTTCTAAATACCTGGATTTTTTTATAGTTTGCCCCCTTAATAACTATTTTGTAATGTACTTTTTAAAAAAGAGTAAACTACACCGTTCGTCCTTGTGGTTTGCGTTGACTGACGAGTTTCGTCCTTTGACAGAAAAAATGCACCGTTCGTCCTTAAATGCGAAACGTTATCTACCGTTGGTCCTTTGGTTTAACGGCCCTTGTTAACAGATGTTAAGTCTACATAAACAAGGGTGTTTTGGTCTTTTTATTGTTTATCTCTCTACTTCATCTTCTCCACTTATGCTCTCACCAAAACAACTCCACATTCATACCAATCTAAAAATCCAGAAAACGCAAATACCAAATCCCAAAATCTTAAATCTAAAAATCCCATATCCTAAAATTAAAAGCTTTAAATACCAAATCCCAAAATCTTAAATCTGAAAATCCCAACATATACAACAAATGCCTTGTTGACTTTTTTGATTTTCTTTCTCTCAAACCAAAATCTATACAACTCAAAACCACAAATCTCTTTCTTTCTTTAAAAAAAAAAAAAAAGAAAAAAAAAAAAAAACCTTATCCAACACCCACGAAAATCACAACCCGAGATCTTGTTGTTGAGTTTGTTTTCTAATGTTTATTTTAGGCTGAGAAACTTTTGGTAAAAGAACAAGAAAGTGTGTACTATTTATTTTATATATTAATCGATTAATGATCTAGATGAAATAGCTGAAAAAAGCAAAATATTGATTAGATGATCACTTTTGTGAATGACGGGTCCGCTTAGGTAATATTCCACCCATCTTCGACTAGTGAAATATTTGTTATAGTTATACTACTGTACTTGTTTATATTGTTGGTTTTTTATTTGATTATGATAGCTTTGTGTGTTTATGAGATGTTGAAATGGAATTGTATTTCTAGATTTCATTCGATTAAATTTTTGCAATGTTACTTCTATTTTCGTATTTCTATCGAACAGGTAGCTTTGTTACTATTTTATGCATTTGACTTATGTGGACCGACGGGTTAATCATTGAGTTGACATTGTGTTGTTACTTTTGCGTGAGATTGGTAGTAAGCGTTTGTTTTTACACAATGTATTTGTTATTGGAGTTGATTTTGTTTTTGAATTTGGTCCAGATGAATATATATATATATGATAGTGAATGTTATTGGTTCCGGTGTATTTCTTGTATATATGGTTCTCAAATTGAATTACTGAGTATTGTTTTGATTTAATTTGATTTTATGTGCTTTTAGAAATAATATGATGATGGTTGGTGGTGATAAAAATGAATAGAGAAGATAGTGGTGGGTGGTGATAGTTGGAGATGAAGATAGATAAAGGAAGAAGATGAAGTTAAAAAATGAAAGGAAAAAGACTAAAATACCCTTACGTAGACTGACTTAACGAGCGTTATTTACCGTCGTTAGTGCGAAGGACCAACGGTAGATAACGTTTCGCATTTAAGGACGAACGGTGCATTTTTTTCGGTCAAATGACGAAACTTGTCGGTCAACGCAAACCACAAGGACGAACGGTGTAGTTTACTCTTTTAAAAATTATCAAAATGTGCTCACTCGAGTAAAAATTTCTGGCTCCGCCCTTCATTCCCTAATAAAAATCACAACGTGATTTGTGTCATTTACTTTTTGGAAAGTGATTTGTTGATTGATCGTTTTTAACAAATACTCCCTCCGTCTCAATTTAATTTTCCATATTTCCATTTTTGGATGTCTCAAAAAGATTGTTCACTTTCCTTTTTTAGTAAAAACTAGATAATCTAAAGAGGGAATATTCTATTTGTGTGGTTGAAAATTAAAGTGGCATCACTTTTATTAAACTTTGTGATTTCTCTCTCCTGACAATTAAATTGAGACGGAGGGAGTACTACTTTTATTATTCTAATTGCTATGTGAATCACGTTTTTACAATAGCAGCGTGACATGAAAGGGGGAGTAGGTTTGAAAGGTTTTATCAAAGTTATTATTATTATTATTATTATTATTATTATTATTATTATTATTATTTATTGTTTTTTTATTTTAGCGAAAGTAATTGTCTAACTAAGATATATCTCTGATGATTTGGGTAAAATTGGTTAAATTGAATGTCAAAAATGTTTGTAAAAAAAAAAAAAAAAAAAAAAAAAAAAAGTACCTCACGAATGTTAAGAGCTTTTTGAACATCTTTGTTGTTTGCCCAAACTTCTGAAAATATTTGAGTAGCTTCCTAAACAAAAGTGAAAAAAGGTTAACGTCGTCAACGTATGTATATTACTTATAAACGTGTGATATATGCACCAATAATAATCTAATTTGCACATCAAAATTTGGAGATCGAGAAGAATTACCGGACAAGTTGGCTCTGGATTTACTAGTGCACAAAATGGCTCCAAGGTATTGGATAAGTTGATATCGCCTATGCACTTCACCTGCAAATTCAGATCAAAGTTACATCATATGATATCTTATGGATCTAACTATATTGATCTCTAACTTTTAGTTTAAAAAATTTGACTACCTGTTCCATTTGTTGAAGGCTATTCGAACACAAGGCATTGTTGTCATCAGCATATACATAGTTACCATGACAACTTTCTATTGCAGACTGAAATAGATGATACAAACAAATTGAATTTAAATTTACATTTAACTCGAACTATGGAATACTTATGTACTATTTTGGTACAAATAACTTTCATAACCTTATAGATATCATCTGATATAAGTGCAAGACGATGAGCGAGTTCAAGTCTTGAATTAAAATCAGCAAACTTGTCGGTGAGAGGGCTAATCATTATGTACCCCTATAAGATTCAAGGATATGAATAATCGTACGTGCCGGAAATATATTAATTCAAGATGAAAGTTTTAATGATAGCCAAGTTTATGTAATTAGGCATTTAGGGGGTGTTTGGGATTGCTTATTGAAAATAGATTATTCGTTTTGAAAACGGATAATCAGATAATCAGCTGTTGCAAAACGTGGTTTTGAAATATAGTGTTTGGATTAAATTATGCTATTTCATATCGCAATAATCAGATAATCAGTTTTTTTAGTTGTTTGGCAAAATAGATTATTTAAAAACTATAGTAATAAAATTACTAAAAAAGATATGAAAAGACAAAATTTAGGATACGTGGCAACAAAAGGCCATACATGCAAACAATTAATGAGGGTAAATGTCTAATATTGTGAACATGCACAAACCACGTTATGCTGCTGCAGGTCTTCTTCTACTTTTGCGTAACCACGTTTTGAAGCTCCTATAACGCAGAAAAGCACTTTTCATCATTGCTTTGCCAAACACTTCAAAATAAATTATAGCGTTTTGAAAACGCAATAAGCAAATAATTTGTCTCATAACGCAATCCCAAACACCCTCTTACTTTGATATTCAGCCGTGGTTGATTTCCGACATTGTTACCTAAAAGATAGTGAAATGCAAGATTAAAAATTATCTAAAAATCACACCTTCCAATCTCAAGAACAAATACATGACATATAATTAAATTTGATAGTTCATGGGTGACATGTTTTGGGGACTTATAGTAGCTAGATAGACTAGAGAAATGATTAAAATATTAATGGAACACAGAGAAGATTATAAACACATCATCAACATGTAACAGTAATACTTCCTATCTTAGTTACCAGAATAATCATACCATGGTATGTCTCTACACTACAAAAAAAAATGCCTTTAGTGACAAGAATTTAGTGCCGATTTTTTTTTTCGTCACTATTTAGGCAATATAGTGACCATATATTACATGGACACTAATATTTGGACATCCGTAAAAAGTTAGTGACCAAGCTCAAAAGTGGCCACTAATTTCGTCACTAAGTATATGTGGGATATTTTTCGGTATAGAAAAGTGACGACATTACGGTCATTGAATTATTAACGTTAATGATGAAAAATGGTGATCACTTTGTGACATGCACTGTTACCGTTGTGTACATGATATAATTTCCGTTAACGACCAATATAAATATAAATATTAAGTGATATATAAATATAAAACTCTTCGCATTGCCATTAATTTTAAATATGAAAGGTTAACATGATTTATTAATAGAGGTCGAGCAAATATTTATTTTAGACTTACATAAATATTTATTTTATACTTTAATGAGTAAACTGCAAAATACATCCCTGTGGTTTACAGTTTTTGAGACCTTACATCCCTGTCATAAACTATTGGCTAGTTACATCCTTCGTTAATGCGGCGTTAGCCATATACATCCCGGTCACTAACTCCGTTAGTTTTCTTCGTTAAGTGCTAACGGGAGGGCTATTTGGTCTTTTTACTCATACGAGGGATGTATTTTTGCGTCTACTCTTTTACATATACGAGGGATGTATTTTGCAAAATACTTTTATACTTTACTTTTTTTTTTTTTTTTTTTTTTTTTTTTTTTTTTTTTTATTATTATTATTATTATTATTATTTTTATTATAAAAAATTTAAAAAATTTTATAAAAAATTCAGAAATTTTTATAAAAAAAATTCCAAAAATTTTATAAAAAATTCCGAAAATTTTATTAAAAAATTTATAAAAAATTCCGTAAGATTTATAAAAATTCCGAAAATTTTATTAAAAAAAAATTTCAAAAATTTTATAAAAAATTCCGAAAATTTTAAATTCCGTCAAAAAGTATTTAAAAAAAGAAAAAAGAATTTTTTTTGTCGAAAATTTTTTATAAAAAAATTCCGTAAAAAAGAAAAAAGTTCAAAAAACAAATTTTTAACGGAATTTAAAAACAGAAAATTTTAAAAGGAAGTTTTTTACGGAATTTGTTTTTTATAAAAATTTTATCGGAATATTTTATAAAATTTTCGGAATTATTAATAAATTTTTTTATAAAATTTTCGGAATTTTTTATAAATTTTTTTATAAAATTTTCGGAATTTTTTATAAAATTTTTGGAATTTTTTTTATAAAATTTTCGGAATTTTTTATAATTTTTTTTTATAAAATTTTCGGAATTTTTTATAAAATTTTTGAAATTTTTTTTAATAAAATTTTCGGAATTTTTTATAAGTTTTTTTATAAAATTTTCGGAATTTTTTATAAAATTTTTGGAATTTTTTATAATAATAATAATAATAATAATAATAATAATAAAAAAAAAAGTATAAAAGTATTTTGCAAAATACATTCATGTTATATGTAAAAGAGAAGCTGCAAATACATTCCGTGTGAGTAAAAACTTCAGATAGCTCCTGCTAGCGGTTGAATATATTTATAATAACGTTAACTAACGGCGTACTAGCTATAGTTTGGCGAGGATAACTCAAAATACTTAGTATGTATGAGTTAATATATTGCAGTTTACTCTACTTTAATTAATGCCCTTCAAAAATATTATATATATATACTATTTGTGGGGGAGGAAAACAGTAACAATTGTGTGTTTATCTGTCATTGGTTGCGCATTAAATGCAGCATTAAATGCTACTAAGCATATATCTTTTAATAAAAAAAAAAAAAAAGTCCAAATCCATCCGAACCAAACTCAATCCCAAAACCTTATCCGAAATCCAAATAGGACCAAAACAAATTCAATTGCATGTCTTCCAATAATAAACTTGAATTAATTTTTTTTCCAAAAAGTGGATTTGGAAGTTTAAAATTATAGTATAAATTTTTTTCTTGGGTACCAGTTGCTGAAGAAGGTTAATATGACGCTAATGGCACATTTGTACACTGATCCATTTTTTTGGCATAAAGCTGTTTTGAAAATAAGTAAAAACTAAAAGTTTGTAAAACTATTTAAATTTTTAGCGGGTGTAATCCCACACACTATAATCCTAACTCTAAACCCTTGCCTCGACGTGACTCGCCGTGAAGGGTTTTACCAAAGAGAAAAAGCGAATGGGAGGGGCTGTGGTGGCGGCGGTGGTGAGACAGTGGTGGTGGTGGCGCGTGGGGGTGTTTGGTGGCGACTCACGAGCCGAGAAGCTCCAGAAATGAAGAAGGTGAGCCGATCTATTGATTCGACTAATAAAACGATTGCCGGAAATTATTCCGGCGACGGTGGTGGCCGGAAGTGGCGGTGGTTGGCCGGCGGTGGGAGTGGTCGGCGGTGAGAGGTGAGAGAGGATAGAAAGAGTGTTATATGTGTGTGTTTAAGAGAGAGAGTGACAAAGAAATATATGAAATAAAAACTTTGTTTTATAAAAGTTTAAGGGACCAAACATGTGCAAATAAAACTCAAAGGTTTGTAGTGAAAGTACGGGCAGAGGGACCAAACTTGCCAAGATGGCTAAACTTTTCTTAAAAACATTATGGGACCCCATTAGACGCGTCCAAACGGGCCGAAAAATTACGAAAACTGCATTGTAGGAAATAATTTTTCTGATAAAAACACGTATAAATATACATAACTTTCTTGAAATCAATTTTCTTGGCAATTACGGTTCCTTTTGTGCTTTCTAGGTTGTCCCGGTGTAATCAAAGGAAAAGGCAGGGACGTTTACTATAACAACATTGTAGCTGCTACATCGCTTGCTATAGCGGTCTAAACAGTGGACAAAAAAAACCCTGAGGTTATGAATGCGTTGCAAAGTTAGTCTTTAACGATCATTATTTAACATTCGTTAGGACTAACTTTGCAACACTTTCAGAATTTTATGGATCTTTTTGTAAAAAAACATATTGTTTCCATAAATAATTTTAGAAATAGTCCTTGGCTTTATTGCTCTTTTCAAATTTAATCCTTAATGGCAAACTCTAAAAAAAAACAGCACGGCATTCTCACAGCAATGCGCGGGTTAATTAGTATGTATAGTCATTTAACAAAAATATTTCTTAAGGTTTAATTATCATTTCAAGGAACACATCCCGCCGCAACGCGCGGGTTACAACACTCGTTTGTATACTTATATAATACGGAGTACAGGCTAAAACACAATTATTAATAGAGGTTAAAAAACACGTGGATCTTTCGACCCGACCCGACCCGATTAATTCCTCACCTAAACTTTAGAATACACCCTACTCCATTTCAAACACTTCTACTCAGTTTCAACAGGTCAATTTCACACACTCTTCTCAATTTCATCCGATCGGATGAGGCTCCCTAATCAAATCCGATCGGTTTGACCGATGGTTAGGGTTTGATCAGTACCTAGGGTTTGATCGGTAATACGGTTTGCGGTAGTTAGGGTTCCGAATAAGGTGGTTTCAGGTGGTTTCATTATATTTGATCGGTATAAACTTATTCTATTTGTGATTCTTAATTAATTATTCAAATTATTATTTTGCTCAAGTGAATATAAGGTGCTCGATGAAATGCTCATGTGAAAAAATGAATTTTCTAGTGGCTAGTGTAATAGGATATGTGTTTATTGCTAAATAAGCTTAAATTTAAGCAGTTGTGTTTATTGTTAGTTAAGCTTATATTATGTGACTCAGTTGTTGGGTTTCAGTTGTGTTTAATTGATGAATATACTCAGTTGGCGTGTAGTTTGCTTAGTTTCAGGTAGTGACTTATATATATACATGTAATCACGTTATGTATATTGTACTAGTGATGCTAACCAAATGAAGCTATTGAATGTATGTGTTTTAGGTTTTGTTAGTTCTTCAAATTGCGATACGGATCCTATGAGTAGTTGCTATTGTGTAATCACTTCGGTCAATTTTGCGAGTAGTTGTATTACCGAAATTAATAAAATGAAGCAGTTTGTTGGGCGAAATGTTTATTTGTAGTGAGTTTTCGAATTCGTTGAGTGATGATTGATGAATAATAGTTATAGGTTTTTACGTATATATTTATAAAAAATTGAGATACGTGACATGTTAACGACTATTAGAGCTGTAACTGACGCTTTCATATCGTTACCAAAATATATCACTACTAAATAGGTGACATGTTAACGACTATAAACAGTCTGATGAAATTTTAAATTGTAGATTATAAGTTTTCATGTTGAAATAGCGTAGACTCGTAATTTGACAAAGGCTATGAGTAGGTGGTGTTGTCATGCTACTGAAATTAACAAAGTGAAGGACTCAACTGTTTATTTGTAGTTAGATTTATAGTGTTTGATGTCTTGAAATGGTTCTGTTATGATTGTTGATGATAGTTATAGTCTTATGATAAATAGTTATTTACTTATGCAAATCGAGTTACGGATGTTAAATTTTCACATTAGAGATTTAGAGATATAGCTGACAATTGCTTTTAGAATTTGGAAACACTAAAGTTGATGTTTAGGAACTGTGTTAGCTGTAATATTTGAATTTGTATAATGATAATGATGCTAACGAAATGAATCAATTTATTATGTGAAATGCTTATTTGTAGCGAATTACAGATGGTTTTTTTAGTTTTTAAATCGGTTTTGTTATGATGTCTACATGATAGATATAGTTTTGCGCTGAAATTTGGCTATCTGGTAGTTATACAATTTAAAATACAAATGGTCGATTTCAATAGAAATTTGGAGACACAAGTGACACTAAATTTTTTAGGTAAAGCAAGTGACATCAATGTTGAAGTTTAGGAACTTTGCTAGTTGTTTGTACATAGAGCTAGTGTCATTGCAAACCTTCTTTTACGACTGTTTAATTGCTTTACCTCAGCTGCAAGTGGAAGTACTTCTGTTTCTTGCAATTGCTTTAACATGGTGTGGAATTCTTAACGTTGTATTTGTAGTCATTTTTCCAAGATAGTGTTCTGAACTTATCATGCATGTGATCTTTGGTACTTTCTTTTGTCGGATTCTAGTCACTTTGTACGAAAATCATTGCATATTTGTATGATACAACATTTGTTTCCTCACTACTGTTAGTGATTACATTAGACACTATGAAATGAGCATGCATGAGTATTTTCATGTATAGTGTCAATTGTGGTGTTTATCGATTTATGCACAGTGCGCAACTATTTCTGATTTAAGGCTGTTATTAAGTTGACATGTCAGATTTCTTTGTCTTAGGCTTTGTTGTCTTTGGCTGCTGTAGTTGACTGCATATCTGGACATTAACATGAGTCTTGCTAGGGAAAGGGAAAGAACTCAAGGGATGATCAGGAGAATAAGACACCAAAAGTTGAATGACAGTATCAGGAGATCCAAGGTGAGATCATGAAGCTCTTTTTAATTATTTTTCTACTTTGCC
>OU343217.1:51105514-51213419 GCA_910596185.1 Chrysanthemum makinoi | reverse complement strand
TAACAAAATATTCTTCTATCTATATTTCTCTTAACATGGCAAGTACAAATCTTAGTCAACACTCTAATCTTTCTAAATTGATATTTTTGATCAAGTGTTGAGGGGGAGAAGAAAACAAATATTTTTAGGTCTCATAAAACTTTGTGCCAATATTTATTACCTTATCGGTCGTTTTTTAATAATGGTGGTCACATTTAAGTTTCTGAGACACTCTCGAACTCAAATTTATAAAATTTCATTATTTCTTAAGTCGAGGGATGTGTCATGTTTCTTTCAAATATCTTTCGATTAGTAACCAAAATGGAAGTTATGGGCGTTGTATGTAAATGGTTAAGGTGGAGGGACTGAAAGTGTCAAAAGCTCAAAGTATTTTTAACAAAACACTCCACCTAAACTCATTAACTCATCACATTTATTTCACAACTACCAAATCCTACCTACAAAATCAATCTTCAAATCCGTGTTCTTGATCATCAATTTGTAAGTGGTTAAACGTTCTTTGTAATCATCTAAACATGGGTTTTGAATCTTTTTGAAAACCAACGGTTAGATTTTAACCTAGGGATGATTTTGTATTATACGCATAAGCGTATGAACACCTAATCAAGTTTGAGTGTTAGTGCTTAAAATGGTAGTGTCAAAACGTTTGTATTATCTCAATGATACCATTTTTATCATTAATACTCACCCGAAGTTTCCTGGATTGATTGATTTTGAATATTAGGGTTTATGCATAATATTTTGGAGTGTTTTCAAATGTGAGCGTTTACGGTTAAAAATATAGTTATTTGATGTTGCTTGCATGTTGAATTAACCAAATCCAGGCTTAGAACTTACCCAGAAACACTAATTGCGTTAAAATTGAAAACTAGGGTTTATGTTCATAGAATTTGGGGATTTTAGATTAAGCTTAGGTTTTATGTTAAAACTTGGATAAAGCATCTCATATGGCTTCTTAGACTTACCGGAAAAGTTTGGTGTGATTCCTATGGCTAGAACTCTTACACGTAGAAATTGAGCTTTAGGGTTTAAAACCTCAGCGTAAATGTTTCTTAGCATAAGCTGTTTAAAGTGTATTCATGATTAGATCTGAAAAGGAATGTATGTAGTCATGTAGATGTTAATATTGGGTGTTATGGTGAATTTATTTGGGTTTCAACGCATGAATAATTTGAGAATCAAGGTTAGTTGAACACCTTAGCATAAGGATCACCTACGCGTAGAATGTTATGCGTAGGAAGCGTCTTGCAGCGTGGCAACTGCAAGGGTTCTACAATGGGGACTACGCGTATTATCTGTGAAGGATATGCGTAAAGCGTAACCTCTACGCATAAGGTTCACTCTTACGAGTAAGCCCTTACGGCGTGGGTTCCATATATGCTTAGCGTAGGCTTTAAGCCTAAGGCCCTCTTTTCCTAAATGGCTGTACGCGGTCAAGAACCTTAAGCGCCAAGCGCTAGCCTGGCGTATACCACTCTGTTCGCGCCAAGCTTGCAAAATCTACGCATAAGCCTAGTTTAACCTTAATTATGAATTGTTGGCGTGCGATCTTGTAACTAAATAATCATAGCATGCGTAACCAATAATGTCACTAATAAGCTTAGCGTTTAATAAGTTGTGAAAATAAGTGGCTTGGACTTTAAAACTCAAAGTTAACCAACTCATTACTTCTCACGGTCTTTGGACTATTGGACAAACAAGTGACATTGGACTCATAACAATCATCGACATATCACATTCAAATAATAGACAATAAAATCAACTGTTGACTAACGTAATGTCTATCGATATGTTGGTTCTTTTGGCTAAATATTTTTCGGATCACGACATGGGCGCTCAAATGCAAAATGTGGAAGCACCAAACGTTCTCATTGTTGAAGATATCTTCCCTCATGGTTATCAGGTGAAGATAGGAAAGAACAACCTTAGAGTTGATTTTGATAGTCTCTTTGCTTAGAGTCTTCTTGCACGATTGTGGACATTCACGAAGAATCACCCGTATCGAACATGCTCACCAACTACCTTTCTGATTGCGAAGATCTACATTCACCAATTCGGCATACAATGCAAAAGATCAAAGGTCAAAATCTTTGGCGTGGTGACACTCAACCACAAACAAGTCACCATCACACCAGCGGACTTAGAGCTATTCTTCTCATTCTGTCATCGAGCCAAGCTGAATACAATGCCACACCAAGCTGAAGAGGCCGTTCGCAATTCATGATTGACATTTAGCGGTAATCCACAAAGCATTCATGCGTGGATCTTAAGAATATTCCTCGACCATGGAGAACCCTCTACATTATCATCACCAAATCCGTTTGGGTGCGATAGTGGTTATGAGCATCCCAACTCATGGAACTACAGATCTTTTGGGCTTTGGTCAACATGAAACACATTGAAGTTGAAGCTCGATATGGGGACGATATGATGTCTTTCCTCAGACTTGGCTCCAAGATCCCATATATCGGATATACCAAGCTGTTGATCCAAAGAGCTCTAGGGTATAATCCTGATATCCCTTTGAGACTCAATGACCCCAACAATTACTCCATGTTGTATGAGCCTACACTCGCGGTCGGTTAAGGAATCTACAACAAAGAAACAAGGTCGCGGTGTTGCGGATCACCTTAGCGATGCGGTCAAACAACTTTATTCATACCAAGATATCGGTAGCGGTTGATGAAGGCAAAGTAGGTTTTCTTGATGAAAAGTCCTCTGGTACACCTACTAGGAAAACCGAGGAGATCAGAGGAGGTGTTACAACGAGAGTCGGAAGTTTTCCTAAGAGATCACATACTCTCAAATGAAGAAAGTTCCCTCTAAGGAAGCTATTCCAATCCCTATTCCCAAGCACGAACCGCAACAAAAGCTAATGGATGAAAGCTCGAGGAAACGGAGATCGAGACGAAGGGTCACCACTCTGAAAGCGCAATTGATGACACTCAACGGTAGCTAAACCTTCCGGTCAAAAAGGAAAAGGGAAAAATCGTGCTTGAGCATGATAAGAAAAGTTAGGAAGAAGAACCATTTGATGAAGAAAAGACTATCAAAGAAGTTGAAGAACCTCGGACTCAAATACCTTCTTGGAGTGAATTAAATGCTTGTATCAAACTTCGTAGCCTGGAGGATCAAGTGGTTGAACTCAAGCCACACCAGTTTCCGATGCGGTTAATCAACCCGATAAGGGAACCGGTACCACCATCGGATCGCGAACAACGGCAAAGGCAACTTGAGGATTCCATCAACTTTGACATAGAGGAACCGGACACGGAAAAGGCGAAAACTACGGTGAAGATACTAAAAATGATAAACGGCTAAGTCTGGAAATGATGATGATCTTGATTATGATAATTTCCTTCTAGAGCAGTCCCGCGCACGCTCCAAGGAGAAACTTGAGCCACCTAAGGACCACTGAGCCTCCGTCTCCTCATCGCCAGTTAGATGCGTCTCCCGCCACCTCCACCATCCAAAGGAACAACGGATCCACATCTAAGTCAGTAATGAAACCAGCAGACTCTTGGACATCGGGCTAAAACAAAGATTGCTAAAGGCGTCAACAGAGTCGAGGAAGAAAGGCGGCGCTCAACAAAAGCTAAATGTTCGGCTCGACAACATGGTCTTCTACGAGGGCGAGATGGACAAGATGTCAAGTGAAATATGTCCGGCCGGATGATGAAAGCGTGATGTCAAGGAAATGAGCGAAATGATTAGGGGCTATACTCACAAGTTCTTACCGACCACGGTTCGAGTGAGAGAAATGTTCAACAGACAACTCTATCCGAATCTCATGCATTTGGCCAAACAAACTATAAGATCAACACCTCTAACCGTAACAATAAATCCAAGCTGATCTGTAGTCTTCTCGATGCTTTGAATTGGTTTCCAAGCTGGTAACACAAATGTCAAAAGCGATCTGCAACATTTACTTCGGCGAAGGTAAAATTGTTTGAAGCATTCTGGAATACCAACTCAAAAGCGACATGCGAGGAGTGGTGAAAGGTCCTAAGCGTCAAGAGGCGATGAAGATAAGGATAAGGATAAGGATAACGAGCCTAAGTCCAAAGAAGTTGCGGTGAACCCTCTTACATGCCACCACCCAAAGGACTCCAACCGCTTCGATCTCCTCCACGCTCTTCTGGCGACAAACCTCGGGACTACGAGTTACCACCGAGCAGAGAAAGCCGGTGATCACTTAGGGTACTGCGGTGGTGACGATGAGAGTCCACGAGCCCGACAACAACCCACCTCTCCCGACACGGCAAAGAAACGGCATCCTCATCTAGGACAAAGAAGAAGAAGAGAGCCTAAAGTGATGTCGTCTCATGGCTAGGCGAAGATGACACCTAATATGGCTGGTTTTCTACACTTGTTGATGCTACTCCTACCACGAAGGTCAAGATATGATGAAGGTCGAACATTGGAGCATGCTAAGTTACTTCAAGAACGGTTTAGGGTGAAGAAGAAGATGAAATAAGTCAATTAAAAGCATCAAGAATGAAGCTTTTCATTGCTCAACGACAGTTAGGAGAGTGCTATTGAAGTTGAATATCATCTTGAAAACATAACACGCGAGCCATGTCCAACAATATTGATTGGCTCAACCACAGGCAAACATCGACTTCACCGAGAAAGAAAAGGCTCCATACTACAAATGGAGGGTCCAGGACCTCTAGCGATTGGCCAGCGGATCAACCTAAGATTCCATTGATACTTCTTCAACAATGACACTGAATTTCTTCTACTGCGGTAGCGATGGTTCAAAGAAATCGCTACATCACTTACACTCCAGTTCTGGCGACCATATACTCCAACCTGCATAGCCATCGATGAAAAGGCTACCTACATGTTTTCTAACAACGATTGAGACGATGACATGATGCAATGTATGGGATTCACCATTGGCGGGCAGCCGGCGAATCTACTACAAAGCTGGGTTGAAAGTCTAAACATGAAGTGCTTAGGTGATAAAGGGATCGTTGTTGTTAAGCATGTAGCTCGTCTAAATGGGACTACACTTTCCACGAAAATCGTGGTCAAAGACAAGGCGAAAGGGACTATGATTCTGTGAAGCGGACTTTGAATTTGTCTCTCCAGCGACATTGAAGATATGTATCTTGCCAAGGTACAGGGAAGAATGAGACAATTCTCGACTGAAATCCAACGTGAATACATCAATTCCTTGCTCATTTTCATCAAGCATAGTGATCGAGAACGTCGCGGAAGATTTACAACTTATTGTTGAATCGTATCGGAGCGTGTCAACCTCACCGGACTCGGCTAGAACTTCACGACATCAACCATCTTCCACAATACACTCTCATCGAGCAATCGTTTGGAGTAGTTTGCAGTAGTGAACTAAATGCAAAGCCTTGATGGCGTGTAGAGATCTTCATAAGTTTGGAGATCATACCTTGAAGAAAGTTAGGGGCGGCTTGGCTTATAGGTTGAAGGCGATACATGAAGGCATTGGGTCTTCAAAGCGATGGAATTCTCGGGAAAGGCGGGATGTGAAGAGGATCATCACTTTCATTATCGATGAAAGGTTGTACATAAAGGGACGATTCGAACTTCGGAAAGCCGTAGGTGGTCGATCCGGGATTACTCTCACAGGCTATCAACACGGTTAAGCATTCACGGAGATATTCTTTGGACTACACAGGTACCCGGCACATTTCATTTCAATATTGATTTGGATGTGTGATTATTTAATGACTATGGCTTGTGCACAAATAGCGAGTGTACAACCCGTTCTTGTAATGAAAGGACCTTAGTGCAGCTTGATTGCCACAATCCTTATAAAGGAGGCGGCTTCTTACTTTGAGTAAAACTTATCAAACCTTTCACTTTTACAAGGTTTGCTCAAAGAACAAGTACTTCCCCTTATGATTTTCAAAACCTCAAAGTTTATATCACTTGTTGAGGGGGAGTATTTGATTAAAAAACTTTGTTCACAAATTGTTCTTCGTGATAATTGATGAGTGTCTAAATACTCATCATTTTTTTACAAATTAAAATGCAAAACATCGAAAACACTTTCAATGCATCAAAATGATAAAAATATCACAAATAAGTGTTTTATGTGTTTTAAAAACAAAAATATCAAAATCGAAAAAGCATCAAGTTTGCATAATTAGCTGATTTTAGTCCCCTAGTTTCAAAAGTTGTCAAAAACAGTCCGAGTAAAACCAAATAAAGAAAAATATCATTTTAAGTCCTTAGGGATTCAAAAGTTGTCAAAATTGGTCCTTGAGGTTTAAATTTACAAAATTACAACTTGAGTCCCTGAACTTTGAAATTTGGCAAAAATGGTCCTTTGAGAATTTGAAAATGTCAAAAATGGTACTTGTACTATTAAAGTTTGTCAATTTCAGTCCTTGTGTAAACTTTGGAAAAATGGCAGGCCTGGCCCCTCAAGTTTGGAAGAATTGCAGCCTTGGTCCTTGTCATATTAAACCTAACATAGCCTTGTCAAAACTACTTTGACCCTGCCATATACACCTTTGGACCCCTGTCTTTTCTCTTTTTGAACCCCAAGTCAAACAAATACCCTTCCCCCACATCCAGCCACCACCTTGTCTTCCCAATTTGTTGCACCAAACACACTAGCCTTCCCATCACCTTTCTCCACTTTGGCCTCCACCTCATCATCCTCAACCCACTTACAATAAATGCCACCCCCCTAGTTGATGAAATGCTGAGCTACAAGTCAAATATAGCTTTCATAAAATGATAAAATGGCCAAAATCACGCAAAACTCAACCATTGGCCAATTTCGGAGGTGGGATACGCTCAAAAGGACACGTGTAAGACATTTTGAAGTATAAAAGAGGAGGAAGAGCAGAGAGAAGCAAAGTAGTAGTTAGCTTTTAAAATTTATGTATGTCGTTTTAAGTTTTTAAATTCTCGATGTTTATTTAAGCTTTCAATCCTTGTATTAAGTAATCTGTGTGTGATATAAACCTATTTTAATAATCAATTTCAAGCTTTCTTTTCATTTCTAGTTTATATAAATTTTCAAGATCAAGAAAATTTCATGTTAAGTTGAATGTTGTTATAATTTTTTGTTAAGCATTCAAAAGCTCATAAAAGCTTTCTCTAAAGCTCTTACAAGCTATTAAATATTTTCAAAATCAGTTTAGAGCCTAAATTCAAAAAAATCACAAAAATACTAAAAAATTAGTGTAAAATCAAAAATCATGGAGAATGATCAATAAGAGCTGGTCTTGGTACATTCTTTGGATTGCTTATTGGTTTAGAGCTTCTTGGGAAGCCATAGGGTGTGATCTCGAGGCCTTTGTTCTCGGTCTACATTTGAATTCCAATTTGTAAGCTATTTTCTTAAAATTTGCATATTCTAGTTAAAGTGCTTAAAACCTGTTAATGTTAGCTTAATCCTATTTAAAAATAGTTAGTATAAAGTTTTTAATCATTTACATGGTCTTAATCGATTGGAAACCTTTGAAAAGCTTCAAAGCGCTTTAATAAGGAGTGTTTGTTTTAGTTATGAACACTGTGATATAAGGTGCCATGGTTGCTAAACTTAGTTTACATACATCACTCAAGTTCATAGTAGCTCAGTTCAACTAATAAAACTAGTCCTAGTTTAATAGAAAGTCAAATTAGCTTCTAATCTCTTATTGCAAGTTCACTGTTAGGACTTTTGATTTCATAATCATCATTCTAGCTTTAAAAGTTGTTAATTTTAGTTAAACCAGTCTTAATATAGCTTAAAATAACATAATTAGTAAGTGAAATCAATCCTAAGTTCATAAAAGTCAAACTAAGTTAGTTTTTATAAAAGTCAAATTTTCAGCTTAAATCATTTTTGAATAAAATTCATAATTTTACTGTGTATCCAATACTAATATTTAGCTTATGTCCTTTTGGGAAATTAATATTTAGTTGCTAAACAAAAATATAAAAATACTAGCTTTCATAAAATTAGCTTATAGATAGCTTATTCATAGCTTCTTTTGAGACCCTTGTTTGAAAATATGCCCTGTGCACAGATTTGGTAGCTCATTTCTCAAGCTCTCATAGAGCTTATTAGTTAGCTTCAATTTGTGTATTTTGGCTTTTTGAGAAGCTCACCTAGCTAACTCAAGGTACCAAGTGCTTATTTTCCATAATTAGTTTATTTAGCTAGCCTCTATTGCTTTTTAGGTTTTGTCCATTTTTCGATTATTACAAATTAGTCAGTGTTTTCCAATTTTCAAAAGCTTCTCACAAGGCTGATTTGTGAAAGCCAATCTTTGTAATCAGCTTTTGGATAGTTTACTTGGTCAACTTGCTTGTTCAATTTCTTATTTTCATTTAGAGCTTATTCAAGTGCTTAAATAGTAGCTAGAAGGTGCCTAGTGATTTAAAAGGGTGTCTTGTGTACTTGAGTGGTGACTTGTGCTTATTTATAACAATGGGTGCTTAATTATAGTCAAGTTGCTTATTAGGTTTTAATATTAGCTTATCATTAGTCCATTAGCTTATTTCCATTGTAGTTGTGCTTATTTACTAGCTTAATAGCATTTTAGCTTAACTTGTGCTTTTTCCATTTTCTTTTGTTAAGCTTTGAGATCTTGACTTATTTCGAGCTTATTAATCATTTTCATAAAAGTCACGAGTTATAAAAATGCTTATTTTCTTTGCTTAACAAGTTTGTGAAGAAAAATTCAAAAATAAAATGTTTATAAAAAGGGGTAGGCAGGCTTCGAACACGAGACCTCCCCACTTGGGATAGTGAATGTGTGTACACAACCATTAAGCCCTTGGGTCTTTCTTGGTTTAGTTTTGCACAATTAATCTCTTATATACATATTATCTGATTTAGCTTATTTGGTTGTTTTAGCTTATTTCTAGCTTATTGAACCACTTTTTCATCTTTTGTATTTTTATTAAAATTGTATTAGTATTAAGTATTTTATAAAAAAGTTTCAGGTTTTTTTCAATAGTTTTAGTATTTTTAAACATTTAATTAGTGTATAATCTTATTTAATTCATAATAAAAAATATAAAAGTCTAAAAATATATAATCTTTTCTAAAATTTTTTTTATCATATAGTGCGTAATAAAATTGTTTTTACATTAGTAGGTCTTTTATTTCATAAATTTCGTTTTGCTTAGCACTTTCGTAATTTTATAAATAGCGTCGTTTCATTTTAAATCTAGTTTTTAGGTAATTTGAGTTTACGTTTTAGTTTAAATAGTTTATTTAAGATAATTTGTTTTATAAAATCACATAAACATCATTGTAAAAATAGTGATAGCGTTTATTTAATATATTTTAACTTTTTTATTTCTTTTAATTTGCATTTAAGTCGCTGTAATTTGTCAATCTTTTCTTTAGTTATTAAAAAACTCAAAACCCTATTTGATCACTATCCTTAGTGATCATTCGACATCTGATTGTGTTAAACACCAGTCATCCTCTGTGGGACTTAACGACCGGAATCCCTTTGTATTCCTCGATCTAAATTGCATTTGTGTCTTAAGCATTTTTAAGTTTCTTACGGTTAGTCATTCACAAGTGGCTAGCTTGCGTGAGATAACTTGACGGTTTTACCGGGATCAAATTTTGGCGCCGCTTCGGGAAGTATGGCGTGTTCTAAACATTTTGGAACCCGTTACTTGCACATATACCATCGTTTGTAAAAAGTTTTTTGTAAAGTTATAACAAAATCAAAAAGTTCATTAACACTTTTCCTAAAGTGTTAAAAACACCAAACAAAATAAAAAAACAACAAAACAATGGAGCGTTTTCTAGCTTGTGTTTTCTTTTAAGGTGATTCTTAAAGAAATACGATTTGGTTAAGCGGGGCGATACTAAAATATTGTCTAAAAGTTTTAAACCCATCGGCACAAATCTATATCTACGTCTCTTTTCATTGGTACTTAATATATATACATAAAATCAACCACCTCAAATCAAGGCAGTACACCTACTAACTGAGGGTGTGACCATAATAAGTTCCCGAACATCAGATTTAAAACTTGTTTTTGTGTCCTTGTGATTTGGTGTACCTTTTCAAAGAAGCCATTTCATTTGTGATTATTGGTTAAGTTCACTTGTCGTTTTGCATCACATTTGTTTTGAAAGCGATTTTTATACTTAGTGCATGCGCGCTCGTTCTTCAGTTCTACAAGTCCACTTTGAACTTGGAAAGATTCCTCATTAGGCGTAGGGGCGTTCGGCTCCTTGGTAGTGGCCGAGGCGTCTACCACCACCACCACACCGCGTAATGGCGGAAGATAAGCCGATGAATGAGCTTCTCCAAGCACCCATCGAGGGTTACGGAGATGCCATTGTCCCGACCATTGTGGTGAGACCTGAGCTCAAAACGGGTTGCTTAATCTTGTAACCCAAAGCCAATTCTATGGTTTTGAGAGGGATGATCCTCATGCACACATTCGATGGTTTAACAAGATTGCATCTACCATTAAATACAAGAATGTCGCATGGCCTTAATTAAGCTTCTTGTTCCCATTTTCTCTAGAGGGACAAGCCGGAATTGGCGAGAAACAACCCCTCGTTCTATTATTGAGACATGGGAGGATCTAGTTACAAGTTTGTTAATGATTCTATCCTCCATCCCGAACTACAAGTCTTAAGAATGAGATAATGAAATTCTCTCAGAAATTTGATGAATCATTATTCGGGAGGCATGGGATCGTTACAAAAATTGCTCATAAGTGTCGCATCATGGTTTTACCGAGTTAATGCAAATGGATACTTTCTACAATGGTATGCACCAAGCCGACCAAGACTCTTTAAATGCCTGCGGAGGTAATTTCTGAGCAAGACCACAAAAGAAGCCTTGCAAATCATTGAAAACAAGTCCCAGGTCCGCTTTTTCGAGCAAAGACATATCAATCTCAGTCTAAAATTTTGGACCTTCTACTTCATCTCCGGTGGGTACATCTAGCACCGATGCTAAGATTGACAAACTCACGGATATTGTTAGAGCTTTGGTTCTTGCTAACCAAAAGAAAGTCACTTTCACACAAACACCATCACATGGTGAAGTGAAGAAAGTTGAAGTTTGTGTTACTTGTGGTGGTCCACATGCATACTACAACTGTCGCGCCACGATGGTAGTCCGTTTGAAGCTAATGCTATAGTCGGTACTTCAAATCAAGGAGGTAATCAATACCGTCCTCAGAATGAACCAAACTACCGTGCTAACACTTATCAAGCACCACCGGTTTAACTGAATCTAACGAATCGGAACCAACCTAGAATGAACCAAGGTTATCAAAACCAAGGTAATTTCTATTAGGACCTAATCAAGGTTTCCAACATCAAGGAAACCTTAATCAAAATAATTTCAATCGAGGGAATCAACTTGAGGGAATGTGAATCCTAACCAAGGGAATTTTCAACAACAAGGTCATAATCAAAACATACGACCTCAAAATTCCCCTCCACTTCCTCCAGGTACCATCATCGATGAGCTCTTGAAAGCAGTTCATGAAATCCCAAGATGAAATGAGCAGGTTGTTGGTCCGGTCGGTTCGATCTCAAGAAGTCTTTAAATGATCAACCCTCGGGCTCAGGTACTTTACCGAGCAACACGATCGCTAACCGAAGGCGATGCAAAGGCGATCACAACCAAGAAGTGGTAAGGCGCACAATGGACCTTCGACTCCAATGCCTCCTCCACCGGGAGCAATGAGTCAAGTTACCAAGGATACAACGGACAAGGTGCATTTCTCAAGCCCACGGTACCGCTACGTCCCGCAACCGGTAGTCAAGCTTTAAGTCCGAACCCAGTTCGAAGAAAATTTCGAGCCGAAAATACTTCCATCCGGCTCAAAAGTCTAGTCGGCTTCCTTACCCATCAAGAATGAATGATGAAGCTCAAGACAAAAACAAAGAGCAAATGGAAAAATTTTGCCAAATCTTCAATGAGCTTCACTTTGATATAAGCCGTTGATGCTCGTTCTAATGCCCAAATTTGCATCCACACTTAAGGCTTCTTACGACCAACAAAGATAAGTTATCTGAAATGGCTAAAACCCTCGATGAGCAATGCTCAGTGGTCCTTCTTAAGAAGCTTCCTAAAAGCTTGAAGACCACAGGGGTTTTAATCCTTGTGATTTCTTGGGGATGGTTCAATGCTCCGCCTTGGCGCCTTGGGCGCCAACCTCATGCCACTTTCAGTATGGAAGAAATTGTCTCTTCCTAAACTTACATCTACTTGTATGACACTTTCGAGCTAGCGGTGTACCATAACTTCGTCCACTTGGGATAGCCGAGGATGTCGTGGTAAAAGTAGGAAAGTTTCATTTTCCTCGCGATTTTGTTGTAGTAGACTTTGATCACGGATCCTAGAGTTCCCCTCATCTTAGGAGAGCTTTCTTGAGAACAAGCCGTGCTCAATTGATGTATTTCTTTGAAGAATTGACCATACGGGTTGACACGAAGAACTCCGCGTTTAAGATCAACCAGAACTCCAAACCTCTATCCAAACATAGTGTTTCCACAATTGATCAAAAATGAAGAATCAATGCAACACTCTCAAAATTTCCGGTTAAGAGGTCACCAAAAGCGTCTTTGAGTTAAAAGCTTTGAAAATCAACCATGGTTCAAACAAATGGTTTGAAAGCTGTACCAGGGAAGTCAAGAGTGTTCTTGATGATGAAGATGATCTAGAATCGGAGACTTTATCGGAAGTGGTGGAAATTGCCAGCTCTAGTAGCACACCACTTGTCCCACCTGGAATCGGTTTATCGTATCGAGTTTGTTAACTCTGTGGATGAAACCAATCTCTCTTCAGTTTCATCTGGATTGGATGATGATGTTGATAATCCAATAGGAGACATTCTTCCCATTGAAGAATTGCTCAAAAATGATCCATCATCTCCTAGTCTTATTATTTCCGACTCTTCCATTTCTTCTCTCACTCCGAGTGAGGAAGATGACAACTTTTGGAATGAAGTCGATGCCTTTCTTAGTGATGGTGATTCCAGCGAGGAATTAATACTTACTTTGATCGGAGGGACATTCTTTTTACGGAAAATCATTGATTGAAGAACCGTTTCCAACCCTCCCCAGGAAATTCATTGACAATCACCATACAAGCTTCAAGTTTAAGCTAAAAAATGTCAAAAATGGTGATTTGCTTCTTCACGATGAGGAATGGACTTGCATCCTTATGCATATCTTTGTTCCATTCTTCACCAGATGTGTGGTTGCTCTTTCCCTTTTCTCTTTTGAGATAGGACACCATCTTTGACGGTATTATCCTTTATAGTTTCTACTATAACAATACCCTGTTTGTGTCTTGTCGGTGTGGAACTTTCGATATTCATATGTTTGTTAACAACGTGAGCGAAAGTCCGATTGAGATTGGTTTTCCACGTTACTTTCCCCATGGACAAATGAATTGAGGTCGAGTCAAGCTAGCGACTCGGTAATCAAAAATGGCTAAACATGGGTTTTCACTCGTGTGTCCCACCCTAGTGTGGGGGAGTTGCCCCACATGTTGTGTATATATAAGAGTTTCATAAAAAATTCTTGCTAAATAATGGCCTTAGTATTTCCCTTTTTTACGTTCTATGTTTAGGCATAGCGCCGGTACTTTGAATATTGAGGGCAATATTCATTTCTAGTGTGGGGGAATTCTCACGAATTTTATCATGTAATTATACCGCCTAATTCCCCCCATTTTTGGCCCCAAAATTTGGAGTAAGTGTTTTACACTTATAATCTATCGTTATCGGTCAGCCTTGTC
The DNA here is from genome assembly GCA_910596185.1 of Chrysanthemum makinoi. NCBI lineage: Eukaryota > Viridiplantae > Streptophyta > Magnoliopsida > Asterales > Asteraceae > Chrysanthemum > Chrysanthemum makinoi. The sequence goes on along the minus strand of OU343217.1, from coordinate 51,199,689 downwards.
TAATAAACAAAGGATTGGCTAATCCGAGAACAGCGGCTCTTAGTAAAGATATCTCAAATCCGTTGATGGCTTGCAATTTGCCCAAAATTGTATGGTATTCAGCTCACCATATCCTTAAAAGTGAAAGTTGGCTAGCATAAGTTTATGGCTTGTGGTAAAGGAAAAACCATAATTGGTAATCGGCTCACCAAAGATAATATTGATAATTTATCTAAGAATTGGCTAGTCGAGAAGCAAGCGGCTCTGGTAAAGACAAATCAAAACCGTTGAAACGGTGATTTGCTCAAAATCACATGGTTATCGGTGTACCATGGTTCTTACTTGAACGAAAACATTTGGCTACTCGAGTAATGGCTTTGGTAAAGATGAAATCCATTAATTTTTCTTAAAACATTGCTAGGGACTAGCAATATCTTAGTGTGGGGGATTGATGAGTGTCTATATACTCATCATTTTTACAAAATTAAAGCAAAAAACATCGAAAACACTCAGAAATGCATCAAAATGATAAAAATATCACAAATAAGTGTTTTATGTGTTTTAAATGCAAAAATATCAAAATCTGGTGAAAACGTATCAAGTTTGCATAATTAGCAGTTTTAGTCCCCTAAGTTTCAAAAGTTGTCAAAAACAGTCCTGGTAAAACCAAATAAAAGAAAATATCATTTAAGTCCTTAGGGATTAAAAGTTGTCAAATGGTCCTTGAGGTTTAAATTTACAAAATTACAACTTGAGTCCACGAACTTTGAAATTTGGCAAAAATGGTCCTTTGAGAATTTGAAAATGTCAAAAATGGTACTTGTACTATTAAAGTTTGTCAATTTCAGTCCTTGTGTAAACTTTGGAAAAATGGCAGGCCTGGCCCCTCAAGTTTGGAAGAATTGCAGCCTTGGTCCTTGTCATATTAAACCTAACATAGCCTTGTCAAAACTACTTTGACCCCTGCCATGTACACCTTTGGACCCCTGTCTTTTCTCTTTTTGAACCCCAAGTCAAACAAATACCCTTCCCCTTATCCCGCCACCACACCTTGTCTTCCCCAGTATTTACTTTTCCCAACACTGCCTTCCATCACCTTTTTTCTCCACTAACCCTCCACCCCTCATCATCACTCAACCCACTACAATAAATGCCCCCTAGTTGATGTCTGAGCTACAAGTCAAATATAGCTTTCCATAAAATGATAAAATGGCCAAAATGCATAAACTCAACCATTGGCCAATTTCGGTGGGATCACTCAAGGACACGTGTAAGACATTTTTGAAGTATAAAGAAGGAGGAAGACCCGAGAAGCAAAGTAGTAGTTAGCTTTTAAAATTTATGTATGTCGTTTTTAAGTTTTAAATTCTCCGGTGTTTATTTAAGCTTTCAATCCTTGTATTAAGTAATGCATTGTGTGATATAAACCTATTTTAATAATCAATTTCAAGCTTTCTTTTCATTTCTAGTTTATATAAATTTTCAAGATCAAGAAAATTTCATGTTAAGTTGAATGTTGTTATAATTTTTTGTTAAGCATTCAAAAGCTCATAAAAGCTTTCTCTAAAGCTCTTACAAGCTATTAAATTTTTCAAAATAGGTTTAGAGCCTAAATTCAAAAAATCACAAAAATACTAAAAATTAGTGTAAAATCAAAAATCATGGAGAATGATCAATAAATTTGGTGCGGAGAGCATTTCTTTGGATTGCTTATTAGTTTAGAGCTTCTTGGGAAGCCATAGGGTGTGATCTCAGGCCTTTGTTCTCAGTCTACATTTGAATTCCAATTTGTAAGCTATTTTCTTAAAATTTGCATATTCTAGTTAAAGTGCTTAAAAACCTGGTAATGTTAGCTTAATCCTATTTAAAAATAGTTAGTATAAAGTTTTTAATCATTTACATGGTCTTAATCAGTGGAAACCTTTGAAAAGCTTCAAAACTGCCTTAATAAGGAGTGTTTGTTTTAGTTATGAACACTGTGATATAAGGTGCCATGGTTGCTAAACTTAGTTTACATACATCACTCAAGTTCATAGTAGCTCAGTTCAACTAATAAAACTAGTCCTAGTTTAATAGAAAGTCAAATTAGCTTCTAATCTCTTGTGCAAGTTCCTTTATTTAGGACTTTTGATTTCATAATCATCATTCTAGCTTTAAAGTTGTTAATTTTAGTTAAACCGGGTCTTAATATAGCTTAAAATAACATAATTAGTAAGTGAAATCAATCCTAAGTTCATAAAAGTCAAACTAAGTTAGTTTTTATAAAAGTCAAATTTTCAGCTTAAATCATTTTTGAATAAAATTCATAATTTTACTGTGTCTCCAATACTAATATTTAGCTTATGTCCTTTTGGGAAATTAATATTTAGTTGCTAAACAAAAATATAAAAATACTAGCTTTCATAAAATTAGCTTATAGATAGCTTATTCATAGCTTCTTTTGAGACCCTTGTTTGAAAATATGCCCTGTGCACAGATTTGGTAGCTCATTTCTCAAGCTCTCATAGAGCTTATTAGTTAGCTTCAATTTGTGTATTTTGGCTTTTTGAGAAGCTCACCTAGCTAACTCAAGGTACCAAGTGCTTATTTTCCATAATTAGCTTATTTAGCTAGCCTGCTATTGCTTTTCAGTTTTGTCCATTTTTACTCAGTGTACAAATTAGTCAGTGTTTTCCAATTTTTCAAAAGCTTCTCACAAGCTGATTTGTGAAAGCCAATCTTTGTAATTCAGCTTTTTGGATAGTTTACTTGGTCAACTTGCTTGTTCAATTTCTTATTTTCATTTCTGAGCTTATTCAAGTGCTTAAATAGTAGCTAGAAGGTGCCTAGTGATTTAAAAGGGTGTACTGTGTAACAGTGGTGACTTGTGCTTATTTATAACTTAATCGATTAGCAATTATAGTCAAGTTGCTTATTCAATTTTAATATTAGCTTATCATCAGTCCATTAGCTTATTTCCATTGTAGTTGTGCTTATTTACTAGCTTAATAGCATTTTAGCTTAACTTGTGCTTTTTCCATTTTCTTTTGTTAAGCTGTTGAGATCTTGACTTATTTAAAGAGCTTATTAATCATTTTCATAAAAGTCACAGTTATAAAAATGCTTATTTTCTTTTGCTTAGTTTGTGAAGAAATTCCAAAAATAAAATGTTTAGCAAAAGGGGGTAGGCAAGCTCGAACACGAGACCTCCCACTTGGGATAGTGAATGTGTGTACACAGTAACCATTATAGCCCTTGGGTCTTTCTTTGGTTTAGTTTTGCACAATTAATCTCTTATATACATATTATCGGTTTAGCTTATTTGGTTGTTTTAGCTTATTTCTAGCTTATTCGAACCAGCTTTTTCATCTTTTGTATTTTTCTTAAAATTGTATTAGTATTAAGTATTTTATAAAAAGTTTGATTTTTCTCAATAGTTTTAGTATTTTTAAACATTTAATTAGTGTAAAATCTTATTTAATTCATAATAAAAAATATAAAAGTCTAAAAAATATAAATCTTTTTTCTAAATTTTTCTTTTATCATATATGTAGTAATAAAATTGTTTTTACATTAATAGGTCTTTTATTTCATAAATTTTACGTTTTGCTTGCGCTCAGCGTAATTTTATATAAATAGCGTCACGTTTCATTTTAAATCTAGTTTTTAGGTAATTTGAGTTTACGTTTTAGTTTAAATAGTTTATTTAAGATAATTTATTTTATAAAATCACATAAACATCATTGTAAAAATAGTGATAGCGTTTATTTAATATATTTTAACTTTTTTATTTCTTTTAATTTGCATTTAAGTCGCTGTAATTTGTCAATCTTTTCTTTAGTTATTAAAAAACTCAAAACCCTATTTGATCACTATCCTTAGTGATCATTCGACATCTGATTGTGTTAAACACGGTCATCCTCGTGGGACTTAGCGACCGAGGGAATCCTTGTATTCCTCTGATCTAAATTGCATTTGTGTCTTAACTGTTTTAAGTTTCTTACGGTTGGTCATTCACAAGTGGCTAGCTCGCGTGAGATAACTTGACGGTTTTGCACGGATCAATAATCTTCCCATAAAACTCGAAATGGACATATTCAATATCAAAATTTCGTCAAAAATAACATTTATATGCCATTTTTGAAGGGGAGAAAAATTATGTGATAAGAAATATGTTGTGAAATTGCAAATGAATCTTTGTGCTTTAGACTTAACCAATGAATTAACGAGATCTTAAATGTTAGTAACTTCGAAAAGACTTGTAGGGACGGTAATAATTTCAAGCTAGCTCCTAGTGATGTAAACGTGTCTAGCAAAGGACTTGTCCATGGGAATGTACCATTCGAGAAAATCTTGGTAGACATGAACTTTGGCCGGGTTCGACAACCTTTAGAGGATTGTCACACCTTCAAGGTAGTTATTAGAGCTAGTTGTCACCTAAAACGGCGATGTAACTCTTTAACTATGCGTAAGCTCCGTGTCTGTGAGGGATTGTCTATCTTGAGTTGATCAATTCAAAAGTGCTCAGCTCCTCCATACCATGCAAATTTACGTCAAAACACTTAAGCATGTGTGGAGGGAGTATTTCGCAAAATCTTAAACTCTCAACAATGGTATTAAAATGTTTCTTATTCATAACCACTTTGAGAGATTTTCATGAAAATGGTTTTATGGCAATGGAGTTATAAGGTGATTAAGGTTAGGATTAACCGTCCTATGATCTGCGGTAGGAGGATCTACCCAAGGACACCACCAATAGTTAGAAATTTAGAAGTCCTTAGGTATGATTATAAAATGAAAATGAGAATGGAGAAAGAAGGAGTTGAAGAAATAAAAAGAAAAGCAAAGAAAAGGGTGAAAATAAATAGCCCTCAGTTATTCAACTTAGGGCGGAATAGGGTTCAATTCATATGCTCTTGGTTGTCACTTATGACCCGTGTGAAGATCAAAGTCGTCATGGACCCGTGGAGCATGCACTAAACCTTCTTAGCCACTCAAGTTTCTCTCAATAGAAGCTTGTTTCATTCTCACAGGGAACCCTACGTACATTATCGGCTTTCTCTTGAGGGCTGCGGTATTGAAGAAGAGAGACCCTCTCCTACAGTCTCATTTCAGGAAAACCAAAAGCGCACTATTGAGTCTAGAGCCCGCGAGATTCAAAGATCCCTTAGGTACACTTGACATTTCATCACTTGTCATTCAACAATAAGGATGCAAGTGATACATTATCGAGTCCTTCAGGATCTTAGTCGTCGAGAACATTTATGAGGTTTCACAATGTGATCCTCGGTGATTGAATGGAAACTCTGCCAGGGTCAACATCAAACAGCCACGACGGCAGGTCATGGTAACTCCCGTGGATTACGCTTAGTGTGTCTCAAACGGTCTGATCGTGAGGTGATACTTGATTGTACCTCGACTCATCTGACTTGTAGGTGTACTTTTTATCAGCGTTATCTCACTTGTGGGACTCGGTTAGAGCGACCTTTGTGAGAATTAGAGTTGTGTTTTCACACTATCTTTGTTAACACTTTCGAAGTTCAAACTTGTAAGTCTTTGGAATCCGCTTCTCACTAACAATTCGATGTTTTCTTCTTATGGAAGCTCACGGGATTTGATCATCTGAGATTCTTCACATGCTCATACCAACAACATCGCTAATGGAAGTTCTCTCAAAAGGCAAAACAAAGTCAGAATGATTCTTCGTCAAGTCAAAAGAATCTACAAAGTTTAAAGACTAAGAGAACTACATCGATACTGAAATCCAGCGTCAAAAGCGTGTGAGCATGTTGTAGAAAGGCGTGGAGACAACTGGAGCAAGAAGCGGTTGATCACGGAGACAACAACAACATACTATCACTACCATCACAAAGAACAAAGATCAAAGAACAAAGACAATGATGACGTCAAATCAGAACTTTTCAAAGGAAACAATTTCTCTACACTAGAGAGATTGTTGAATCGAGCAATTCTTCTCACAAGAAGAGAATGTGAGAAAGGCGTCAAAGCTACTATTACATCACACCTAGCGTTTATATCATCAATCACTAACACTTAGGGGAGATTGTTGGAATCACTCCTAAACTAGAATTCAAGTGTTAGTAATTAATAGGTAATAGTTAGCTTAATATGGCTTTTATGTTAGTTATCTTGCCAAGGCTTATGTAGAAAGCCCATGAGCCTTGGCCCAAGCCCATAAAGGAAAGGAAGGAACTTGCATGTTGCCCTAGTTCCTTCCTATAAATAATGCTTGTAAACCCTCACTTGAGGGTTGGTTGTTCTATTCATACATTCACTCTACGCATAACCTTTCTTAGTTTCATACGTGTGTGTGTTTGGTATTGTTCATCCGATCACTTCTTCTCTATTTCTTCTATTGATGCTTGTGTTATGAATATGGTGACCTAACACGTCCCCACTGTGTGATGTCTGATGGTACATATTAACCACTAGTGTCAGTTGGGGAGCAGTAGCTTTGTCCTTACTCAGTCAGGCCTAAGAGATCTTTACAGGTTCTACGTGGCATGAGATTTAAATCGCACCTTTATCAAATGTTGATTGGGCTTTGGTGATAGGCTTGATCTGAGCGTGTAATTAATGAGCTTTGGCCATTAATATTGATACGCTATCAATTATCATATGATATTTTAACTTATAATTGTATGCTTTTTTCAGAATTTGAGAATAGAGCATATTATCGTGTGGTATTTTTAGCACATTGTCATATGCTTTCATTAGAAACTTATTAAGAAGCATACGGGTGTTTGAATAATTCTCATATTGTCATATGCGTAAAAACAATTGAAGTGTTTCATTATATAATGTTGATAATATTTATTAATAACAACAATCTATATGTTTTTTTTAATAAAAAGTTCGGGAGGTATTTGGTAAATTTATTAAGTTAATAAAAAGCACGAAAACTTATAAATTTATTTAAGTATTTATAATTTATTTAAAATTTAGCGGCTAAAGTTTTATTATTTATCCCTTTATTTTTTTAGTTTTTTGTTTATAAATTCAACACATGTGTTTTTATATATAATAATTTTGTTTGATGTAATTTAGATAGGTTTTATCAAATTAAAGTCAATGTTGACTTTTATTTACCAATAAAAAAGCTCGATTTTAAAATTAAGCTCTTTAATTACTTAATAGAAAAATTCATTTTCACTTTTACTTATCTTCTCTTTTGGAAAGTAAATTATGTTACTGGCTTACATTTGGTATAGTCTCTTCCACATATGAAATGTTGTAGTTGATTAATTACTATATATACTATAGAGCGAGCAACAGTAACTTGCAAAGCAAGCATTAATTGCTAAGTTTCACAACTTGGCAAAAATAGTCTCTGAGGTTTAAGTGTCGTTGCAAAGTAAGTCCTGTAGCATTAATCGCTATCTATAGCAATTTGGCAAAAATAGTCCATAAGGTTTAAGTGACGTTGCAAAGTAAGTCCTTTAGAATTAATTGCGATCTATAGCAACTTGGCAAAATTAGTCCCTAAGGTTTAAGTGTCGTTACAAAGTACTCCCTCCGTCCCATAATAATTGTCCACTTTGACTTTTTTAAGTCTTTCTTATTCAACTTTGACCAATAATATTTTTATTTGTGTTATATAATAGTTAATGAAAATTATATCAAATGAAAATATATTTAAAACTCAATCTATTCGTATATTTTACATCAAGTATTATGTTACACAAATAAAAGTATATATGGTCAAAGTTGGATAAGAAAGACTTAAAAATGTCAAAGTGGACAATTATTATGGGACGGAGGTAGTAAGTCCTTTGAAGTCAATCCCGCTGCATCGCGCGGGTTTCCACACTCGTTTATGACTAATTATAAGTCAACGAAAATTAAAGATTATAATTATATATTCACCACATGTGTCACACCCCCAAATTACGTGTTTTGCAGCGGAATTGAATACCTTGGGGGAGGACTGTCATAGCATCAAAGTTACAGTTATATCGAACGACCTAAAGTGTCGTTTAGAAAATACATCGTTTGTTTAAGTAAAATAATCGAGTTTACAAAATGTAGGTCCCAAATGAAAATCAATGTATGCGGAAATAGGTTTGATACAAGCCAAACGATGTTTTTAAAGTGTATAATTCCCATGTGAGAGCGTCGTCACCACGACTCTATGATGTGTCCATATGCATGCCATGAAGTGAATGCCTTAGATACCTGAGATAAAACATGCTAAAAGTGTCAACACAAAGGTTGGTGAGTTCATAGAGTTTGGTTAACAAGTAAAGCTTTTAAAGAGCGCTAATGCAACAATGGCAAAGTTTTTGGTTATATAGAATAGTTCGCAAAGCAAAGGCATCGTAAATCCACTCAGTTCCAAGTCCAGCCCATACAAAACTTGCAACCTGTGTGTTTACAACCCACTGCTAAAAATAGTATGTCAATCATGTATGTATATATCATAGTAGTAAAAAGTATATGTGTCACCACAAGGGTCTTCCAACACTCGTGTTGGGATGTTTGTAAATTAATAGCCTTCCAACAACTTAATTTGGAGCCACTAATTCTTGTATGTAGCCAACTGAACCTCTTGACGAGTCTAACTTGTTTGTGGTGTTGCATTGAATAACGATTATATTCACCCAGTCGCGTCATCAAGGACACAAGGGTGGGGGCGTCAACCCGATAGTACTATCAATACCTCTCTGCCGCGCTCGCATGAGTTAACCAGTTGCTAAAGTTTGTATGTTGATGCATAATTGAAAACTAGTTTAGCACATTAAGGCACATATCGCAATAAACCACACATAATGTCCAAAGTGTATAAGAAGTATATTGTAACACAATTGTATAAATGGTTTGAGTATTCGCAAGAGTGAAACAAGTATTTAAGCATGTATCTCCCCCAAATAGTTTGTAAGAGTTTTAAACGAGTAAAAGTGGGGTATGAACTCACTGTGATATGTAAGAGTTTAAAGTACTTGCGAAAGTAATGAAAAATAGTTTGAGCATGTATCTCCCCCAAAAGTAATTGAAATGTATAAAAGTAGGGGCTATGAAACTCACGGTAATCAGTAAACGTTTAGAGTATTTGTGAAAGTAAATGAAAATAGTTTGAGCATGTATCTCCCCCAAAGAGTTTGTAAGACAAATAAGTAATAGAAAGTTGGGCTACGAACTCACTGGTGTGATTGATATGCTAACAAAATGAAGTGCAAGAAAATGAGGCTCGGAAACGATCCGCGACCTAAAATGAATGATATGATGTGATATGTGATGAGTTATGACGTAATGTTATGCATGCATTTCGTATGTTATTTATACCATTTGCGAGTTTTGAAAATAATACTTATCGTCGAAAAAAATACTCCTTTGACGTCTTGACCATTCTTAAAATCACTTTACAAGTATTTACGTCAAAATGTCATCCTACAATAGTTTATAAGTTTCAGTTCAGGAGTTTTCGTCATAAAGGTCTCGAACATAAAGATAATAAGGGTTAAAGATGGTGATTTTGTCCAAGTGTTGTGTAAAAAGTGAGTTTCGGCAAAGTTTGAGCAACCGTAATTAATTTATTAAAACTCCGCTATACAAACGGTTGGTCGTTTTGAAAAATATGCTTGATGATCTTAATTTTACTAGAAAACATCTCGTTACAAAAAGTTCTACATCATCGTTAAAAACAGCCTTCAACATGGTCGTTTTAGTTACCGTAACACTTGTCTCGTAAAAAATAATATAGTTTTTCAGAAAATAATAGTTACGGCAATTTTATGAAAACGCATATCTTTGTCGTTTCAAATCCGTTTTCTACGTATAATACGTCCTTAGCTTCGTATCAAAGTATACTACTATATTTTTGATAAGTCGAAATAATTTGTGAAGCTTAGGACTCGTTTTTGACTCGTACAAAACAATAATACCTTGCTGAAATTTCAGAAAATATATATTTCGTCGTCAAACTTGTAAAATCCATAACTTCTTCGTTATAACTCCGTTTTAATCCGTTCAAGCGGCCACGGATTCGTTTTAAAGTATATTTTCTAATTATCTAGGCCAAAAACTCATGTCAACTGTCGGATTTTCCAGAAAAACAAAATAAGGACAGAACACTTTTTATACTTGTCGAAAATAGTTTTTCTCGTACTAAACCTATTCCAATCCCTTCAAATCAACTCCAAAGCTATTCTAATCCTACCATACACCTTCTTAGGGTGTCATGGGTTCCTAATCATCATCAAGACCAAAATATAACAAGGGAATAATTATAGGATGACTTTATATATATAAACTCTAAAATCAATGTAAAAATGGTATAAACAACACAAGTCTTGCATGTTTTTGCTCAAAAATGATAAGATGAGTATAAAATGAATATGTAAGATGAAAATAAACATGAGATGCTTACTAGTGATATGATGAGGTGATTAGAACAAAGGTTTAACCTAAACACCCTAGGTTTTTATTTCAAAACCTTAATGAGAGTGTAATCTAGATTGTGAATACTTGAGCTTGAGAAAATTTTTGTGATCCCTTGCTAAACACCTTGATGGCCGGTTTTTGATGGAGAAGAAACAAAGAGAGGAAAACTTGTCTACTTAATGAATTATTGTAGTGAATGAGATGTGAAGTGAAATGAAGGAGTTGAGTACATATATATACAATCAAGAAACTACTACCAACTTTGACTTACTCCCTATGGCCGGTTTTTAGGGGGGGATGTTTTCCCAATATCTTTTTTTTTTTTTTTATCAAATGTATATACTTGTTGTTGTAAGAAAAGTGTAAGTAAGAATGTTTATATAAATAACTTGTATATAAAATGTTAGTGTATTTAAGGAACTTTTATGTAAGAGTAACTTTTAATGGATCAAGGTAGAGTATAATAAGATCATAAAAATTGTAAAAATACCTTTCTTGCATAATTTGAGTGATATAATAATAATCGTGTAGTTTTTAAGAAAACCGTCGTAATAATATACATTTAACAATTTATATCCAAAATAAATTTAGAACACTAGGTAAACTCAAAATATAGTTTTTATAAACTAAACATAAGTATAAAAATATATCGGGATCATTTTTGAAAGTAACGGATTAAATATTCAAAATAATAACTCACGCGATAACGTTTATTTAATATAAAATTTACGCGTTTAATGTGAAATGCAATATCATGAATGAACTAACATAATGCAAATGATGTTAATGAAATGTAGACTAAACTTAGTCTATATGAAATGTTCGTGATGATATGATCATGAATTCGCCACTAAACCATAAAGGTTACGCGAATTTGGAACACGCAAAGCTAGTTTACGATAAATGATGAAATTGTGAAACGTGAATTGTTTTGAGAAATGACCAAAAATTTAGAATTGTGACATTCTTCCCATGTCAGAGGAATCACGTCCTCGTGATTCAATCGATGATACTATGATTCGAACCTCGACAAGGGTTCTAAAAGTTTATGCTCGTGTATGGTCTATATGATTATGTCAATGCTCATGCATATGAGTTACCCGTCCCACAAGATACGTTCTGTGCTATCGTGAGCAATTCCCATCCTAAATACATGCTTTCTTATGATTAGGCTCGATGAGACAAGCTTTCCCATTCTCAAGCAAAATTTTTAAAAGACTTTTTGGTAACCGATTTTACTTAATCCCACAACTCATCAAACAAGAACTGTCATACGATTAGGCTAAATCGGTTTAGGTAACGACTTGTTTCTAGCTCGATCTTTGCAACTCATCAAACAAGAACTGTCACTCGGATCAAACTGGAAACAAGTGGTTTGAAGAAAATCTTTTGAAAATTTGGCTTGATTAGGGAATTGCTTACACATATGAGACTACTACTCCCTTCATTGCATGATTCTTTCTGAATTAGACATAGGTGATCCGGCTATGTATAATTTAGGAGTAACTATGCAATGCTTGGACTAATCGACTCATATGATGTTTGGTGTTGAGTCATAAGTCCGCATGTATAAAGAATGTGCACTTATAATGATGTGATGAGATGCTATGATGATGTAGTTATAGTCTAGGGTCAATGATGCAACCTAGTTCTCTATAACCGAAGCTCTGATACCAATCTGTCACACCCCAAATTACCTGTTTTGCAGCGGAATGGAATACCTTGGGGGAGGACTGTCATAGCATCAAAGTTACTGTTATATCGAACGACCTAAAGTGTCGTTTAGAAAATACATCGTTTGATTAAGTAAAATAATCAGAGTTTACAAAATGTAGGTCCCAAATGAAAATCAATGTATCCGGAAATAGGTTTGATACAAGCCAAACGATGTTTTTAAAGTGTATAATTCCCATGTGAGACTGTCGTCACCACGACTCTATGATGTGTCCATATGCATGCCATGAAGTGAATGCCTTAGATACCTGAGATAAAACATGCTAAAAGTGTCAACACAAAGGTTGGTGAGTTCATAGAGTTTGGTTAACAAGTAAAGCTTTTAAAGAGCGCTAATGCAACAATGGCAAAGTTTTTGGTTATATAGAATAGTTCGCAAAGCAAAGGCATCGTAAATCCACTCGAGTTCAAGTCCCGCCCATACAAAACTTGCAACCTGTGTGTTTACAACCCACTACTAAAAATAGTATGTCAATCATGTATGTATATATATCATAGTAGTAAAAGTATATGTGTCACCACAAGGGTCTTCCAACACTCGTGTTGGGATGTTTGTAAATTAATAGCCTTCCAACAACTTAATTTGGAGCCACTAATTCTTGTATGTAGCCAATTGAACCTCTTGACGAGTCTAACTTGTTTGTTGTGTTGCATTGAATATGATTATATTCACCCGTGTCGCTCATCAAGGACACAAGGGTGGGGCGTCGGCAGATAGTACTATCAATACCTCTCTGCCGCTCCAGTTAACCAGTTGCTAAAGTTTGTATGTTGATGCATAATTGAAAACTAGTTTAGCACATTAAGGCACATATCGCAATAAACCACACATAATGTCCAAAGTGTATAAGAAGTATATTGTAACACAATTGTATAAATGGTTTGAGTATTCGCAAGAGTGAAACAAGTATTTAAGCATGTATCTTCCCCAAATAGTTTGTAAGAGTTTTAAACGAGTAAAAGTGGGGTATGAACTCACTGTGATATGTAAGAGTTTAAAGTACTTGCGAAAGTAATGAAAAATAGTTTGAGCATGTATCTCCCCCAAAAGTAATTGAAATGTATAAAAGTAGGGGCTATGAAACTCACGGTAATCAAGAACGTTTAGAGTATTTGTGAAAGTAAATGAAAATAGTTTGAGCATGTATCTCCCCCCAAGAGTTTGTAAGACAAATAAGTAATAGAAAGTGGGGCTACGAACTCACCTGGTGTGATTGATATGCTAACAAAATGAAGTGCAAGAAAATGAGGCTCGGAAACGATCCGCGACCTAAAATGAATGATATGATATGATATGTGATGAGTTATGACGTAATGTTATGCATGCATTTCGTATGTTATTTATACCATTTGCGAGTTTTGAAAATAATACTTATCGTCGAAAAAATACTCCTTTGACGTCTTGACCATTCTTAAAATCACTTTACAAGTATTTACGTCAAAATGTCATCCTACAATAGTTTCGTAGTGATTTATCGTGAAATTATCACTTTTCGTCGTAAAACAATGTCGTCGGAATTTCATGAAATTAACAAAAATGGCTTCGAAAAACTAGTCGTAAAATAGTGTACGTCGAACGTTAGAGAACGAACTCGACGGTTTTGGAAAGTTTGTATCGAAATCTATAAGTTTCAGTTCAGGAGTTTTCGTCATAAAGGTCTCGAACATAAAGATAATAAGGGTTAAAGATGGTGATTTTGTCCAAGTGTTGTGTAAAAAGTGAGTTTCGGCAAAGTTTGAGCAACCGTAATTAATTTATTAAAACTCCGCTATACAAACGGTTGGTCGTTTTGAAAAATATGCTTGATGATCTTAATTTTACTAGAAAACATCTCGTTACAAAAAGTTCTACATCATCGTTAAAAACAGCCTTCAACATGGTCGTTTTAGTTACCGTAACACTTGTCTCGTAAAAATAATATAGTTTTTCAGAAAATAATAGTTACGGCAATTTTATGAAACGTGCATATCTTTGTCGTTTCAAATCCGTTTTTAACGTATATACGTCCTTAGCTTCGTATCAAAGTATACTACTATATTTTTGATAAGTCGAAATAATTTGTGAAGCTTAGGACTCGTTTTTGACTCGTACAAAACAATAATACCTTGCTGAAATTTCAGAAAAATATATATTTCGGCGTCAAACTTGTAAAATCCATAACTTCTTCGTTATAACTCCGTTTTAATCCGTTCAAGCGGCCACGGATTCGTTTTAAAGTATATTTTCTAATTATCTAGGCCAAAAACTCATGTCAACTGTCGGATTTTCCAGAAAAACAAAATAAGGACAGAACACTTTTTATACTTGTCGAAAATAGTTTTTCTCGTACTAAACCTATTCCCATCCCTTCAAATCAACTCCAAAGCTATTCTAATCCTACCATACACCTTCTTAGGGTGTCATGGGTTCCTAATCATCATCAAGACCAAAATATAACAAGGGAATAATTATAGGATGACTTTATATATATAAACTCTAAAATCAATGTAAAAATGGTATAAACAACACAAGTCTTGCATGTTTTTGCTCAAAAATGATAAGATGAGTATAAAATGAATATGTAAGATGAAAATAAACATGAGATGCTTACTAGTGATATGATGAGGTGATTAGAACAAAGGTTTAACCTAAACACCCTAGGTTTTTATTTCAAAACCTTAATGAGAGTGTAATCTAGATTGTGAATACTTGAGCTTGAGAAAAATTTTGTGATCCCTTGCTAAACACCTTGATGGCCGGTTTTTGATGGAGAAGAAACAAAGAGAGGAAAACTTGTCTACTTAATGAATTATTGTAGTGAATGAGATGTGAAGTGAAATGAAGGAGTTGAGTACATATATATACAATCAAGAAACTACTACCAACTTTGACTTACTCCCCCCCCCTATGGCCGGTTTTTAGGGGGGGATGTTTTCCCAATATCTTTTTTTTTTTTATCAAATGTATATACTTGTTGTTGTAAGAAAAGTGTAAGTAAGAATGTTTATATAAATAACTTGTATATAAAATGTTAGTGTATTTAAGGAACTTTTATGTAAGAGTAACTTTTAATGGATCAAGGTAGAGTATAATAAGATCATAAAAATTGTAAAAATACATTTCTTGCATAATTTGAGTGATATAATAATAATCGTGTAGTTTTTAAGAAAACCGTCGTAATAATATACATTTAACAATTTATATCCAAAATAAATTTAGAACACTAGGTAAACTCAAAATATAGTTTTTATAAACTAAACATAAGTATAAAAATATATCGGGATCATTTTTGAAAGTAACGGATTAAATATTCAAAATAATAACTCACGCGATAACGTTTATTTAATATAAAATTTACGCGTTTAATGTGAAATGCAATATCATGAATGAACTAACATAATGCAAATGATGTTAATGAAATGTAGACTAAACTTAGTCTATATGAAATGTTCGTGATGATATGATCATGAATTCGCCACTAAACCATAAAGGTTACGCGAATTTGGAACACGCAAAGCTAGTTTACGATAAATGATGAAATTGTGAAACGTGAATTGTTTTGAGAAATGACCAAAAATTTAGAATTGTGACAACATGTCTCGCGTGTTCTAATTTTTTTAATGGAAAGCTAAAGGATTTTTCATAAAGCTCAACAATTAAAAACACACTTTGCATAAGAAAAACTAAAAAAAAAAATAAACACCACGCCCAACTTCACAAGTTTCTTAATCTAGATTAAATGAGAACTTTCTAAAAGTAATAAAAATGAGAACTAAGTTATACCGTATCAATATTAGTGGGCAAAGCCTACTAAATATACGTTCGAATTAAGCCCAATGCCCATCAACAAACACTTGATAGCAGCTCGGATTATATCCCAACCCACTCAGGCCTAGTAAAACTTATCAGGCCAGATTGTGCACACAATACTATTGCTCTCCTACTGTCACTAACTGTTAAGGTGCATCACAGTGGGGATGCACGACAAACATCACTTTGTAAGAGCAAAGAAACACTGACCACCTGTCCTCCTTGTTTACTCTCTAGATGATCGACACCTGGCTTCCTCACAGCCGTTGATAATCTCTTAAGGGTTTATCTCTAAACCCTACTTGCCTCTCTATAAATAGAAGATAGCACACACAACTTCACAAGTTTCACACACTTGGGCAAATACTCTATCCCAACAATAAAATAAGGTCTAATTAGGACACATAGGAAATGTCGTCTACATTTCATGTTCACCAAAGTAAGTCATTAGATTATTGCACTTATAAACGGATTGATAAAATGTAGTAAGATTAATATGGTTAACACTTTATTCTTAACTTGATCACAACTGTGGTTAATTAGTTTAATTTACTTTTATTGTTTTTGAAGTTTAATTAATTAAAATCGTGTCATCGTGTTGTTCTCACAATAGGTATCACATACAAATTTTATTAGGTTACGGAAATGGTAAAAAAAAAAAAAAAAAAAAAACGGATTAAACTACGTATGTTTGAGACAAAAACTCGCTCTTCTAAATAATAATAATCAAAACATCATAAACCTCAACGTTGACCTCATCCATTGTAAAATCACGGAGTGAAAGACATGTTTTCACAAAGAAGGCACCTTTGGTCTTTCAGTAGGGCGAGCTCTTTGATAGTGACTTCCTTCGGGGCGACGAAAGGATCCCAAAATATCAAGATGTAAATGATATGGCTAAAATACCAACATAGTGTGTAAGTTGACCCGCAAAAAATGCATCGTTAACTTTTTCACAGTATAAAATATTGCCCCTTACCCGACATTATTGTCAATATTTGTCACTAGGTGCATGAGTATATCATATGTCAATATCTCGTAAATTGAATGGCCAATATATAAGAAGAGAAATTATGTATGTCATGTGTCAAAAACAAATGAGCTTACTGTCCCTTCATTGATCTATCAATCTAAAAATTCATATGAGTATATGACACAAGCCTTGCACTCATTATGCCGATCTGTGTTGTTTTCTTGGATTGGGCTTCTAAACTAGTAAGTCTTTAAGTCCTGATATATCGACATAAGACTAATAGTAATGGTGATCCTAAAAGCATTGAGTGTGGGAGACGTCGTGTTTCGCCCTGGTGATGTGGCAAACTCGTTGGAGCTCGCCACCACACCGCCACCTTTCTTTGTGCCTCGCCAAAGAAAGCCTCTTCTTCTGCACGACGAAGATAAACTTTGTACGCAGATGAGAAAAATGGCAGGCGAATTTGTATTAAACGTTTATTTTTTATTTTTTCTATTTATTTTTTTTAATAAACATAAAACATAATAATAAAACTTGTAATGTTTTTTTAGTTTTGGTATTGTAATGTTTAGGGTTTAGGTAAATGAATGGAAACTTATTTTCGAGTACGAAGAACCAAAATAGAAGACAAACTTTTATTTATTACAGAAACAAAGCAGAGTACTACATTGCAAAGAAAATAAAACTGCGATACAGAAAATAAAACACATAGATTAATCTGTGTTATAACCCTCGTTGTAAGAAGAATACCCCTCCGCAAACCTGCCCTCTTCCTACTCTCTTTCCAAAATGTCAAACAAGTTGTCATTACGCTCTTATTCTTCCCTTGATTGTTGCTTCCTCTCGTGCTTCTCTTTCTTTCATTTTTCTCAATACTTCTTCATCCTGAAAAAGTAGTGATTGTTGTTCCTCAGTAAGCTGAAACGTATTATGTTCTTGAACAACGCTTTGGTAGGAGAAGCTTCTAATATGTTCGCGGGTGGGAGGTTTTGAAAAAAAATACCCCAAATAGAAGGACTGAAGATAAAGCGTTGGGGATTGAAGATAAACTATGTATCGTTTTTGTTTTCATATATTTATTTTATGTTTCGTATGTTTTTAATATGTTGTATTGTATTTTTAAGAGTAAATTACATGGATGGTCCCTGTGGTATGTCAAAAGTAACAACTTTCGTCCCTCGAAGTTTGAAGTTGCACTGGTAGTCCCTAAATTGGTAAACAAATAACACCACCGGTCCATCACTTAACTAGTGTTAAGTGATTTCGTTATATTTTACACTTTAGCCCCTTTTGGGTTAAAGAGCGTCGCATCGTGTATCCTCTATAATAACGGATGCTTATAATTTAAAGTTTTTCTACTTTAGGTAGATTTTTATACGTTTTCTTACTTTTTTATTCGATTTCGTCCGTTTTTTTACGTTTTCGTCCATTTTCATACGTTTTCGTCCGTTTTTATAAGTTTTCATCCGTTTTTATACGTTTTTATCTATATTGGTCCATTTTTATACGTTTTCGTCCGTTTTTCTTACGTTTTTGTCCGTTCTCACACGTTTTTTAGGTTTTCGTCCGTTTTAGACGTTTTTATCCGTTTTCGTCCGTTTTTAAACGTTTTCGTCCATTTTTATGTGTTTTCGTTCGTTTTTCTTACGGTTCATTCGTTTTTATACGTTTTATTACGTTTTTATCCCATTTTTTACGTTTTCGTCCCTTTTTTTACGTTGTCGTCCGCTGTATACGTTTTATCCGTTTTCTTACGTTTTACACGTTTTTTACGTTAGTCTATTTTTTTACGTTTTTCCGTAAGTTATACAATTTTATCCGTTTTCTTACGCTTTTCGTCCCGTTTTAGAAGTTTTCATCCGTTTTTATGTGTTTTCTTACGTTTTTATCCGTTTTGGTCCATTTTTATACGTTTTCGTTCGTTATTCTTACGTTTTCACACGTTTTTGTCCGTTTTTTACGTTTTCGTTCATTTTATACGTTTTTATCCGTTTTCGTCCATTTTTCTTATGTTTTCATCCGTTTTCTTACGGATAAAATGTATGAAAATGTATAAAGATGGATTAAAACGTTTCAAAACATAAGAAAAACGTATACGTTTTCGTCCGTTTTATACGTATCAAAACATAAGAAAAACGGACAAAAACGTGTGAAAACGGATAAAAATGAACGAAAACGTAAAAAACGGACAAAAACGTGTGAAAACGTAAGAATAACGAACGAAAACGTATAAAAATGGACCAAAACGGATAAAAACCTAAGAAAACACATAAAAACGGATGAAAACTTCTAAAAACGGACGAAAACGTATAAAACGGACGAAAACGTAAGAAAACGGATAAAATTGTATAAAACGGACGAAAACGTAAAAAAATAGACGAAAACGTAAAAAAAACGTGTAAAAACGTAAGATCGGACCAAAATGGATAAAAACGTAAGAACATATAAAAACGGATGATAACTTCTAAAAACGGCGAAAACATATAAAAATGGACCAAAACGGACAAAAACGTAAGAAAACATATAAAAACGGATGAAAACTTCTAAAAACGGACGAAAACGTATAAAACGGACGAAAACGTAAGAAAACGGACTAAAACGGATAAAATGTATAAAACGGACTAAACGTAAAAAATAGTGAAAACGTCGTTGTAAAAACGTATAAAACGTAAGAAAAATGGATAAACGCATATGCGGACGAAACGTAAAAAGGGACGAAAACGTAAAATGGGATAAAACGTAATAAAACGTATAAAACGAATGAAACGTAATAAAACGAACGAAAACACATAAAAATGGACCGGAACGTTTAAAACGGAAACGGATAAAAACGTCTAAAACGGACGAAAACCTAAAAAACGTGTGAAAACGGACAAAAACGTAAGAAAAACGGACGGAAACGTATAAAAATGGACCAAGATGGATAAAAACGTAAGAAAACGTATAAAAACGGATGAAAACTTATAAAAACGGACGAAAACGGATAAAAACGTATGAAAATGGACGAAAACGTAAAAAACGGACGAAATCGAATAAAAAAGTAAGAAAACGTATAAAAATCTACCTAAAGTAGAAAAACTTTAAATTATAAACATCCGTTATTATAGAGGATACACGATGCGACGTTCTTTAACCCAAAAGGGGCTAAAGTGTAAAATATAACGAAATCACTTAACACTAGTTAAGTGATGGACCGGTGGTGTTATTTGTTTACCAATTTAGGGACTACCAGTGCAACTTCAAACTTCGAGGGACGAAAGTTGTTACTTTTGACATACCACAGGGACCATCCATGTAATTTACTCTATTTTTAATTTTAATGAATGAATTTTATGTTATTTGAAAATTGAATGAAAAAAAATATATTATTTGAAAGACCTTGTTGTATTTAGTTGTGATAAGGGGGTTGTGTTATACTGATGTCGCACCTTGTGAGACCCATAAAAGCTTGTTGTGCTTGCCCACCACACCCAATGCTCTAAGGGTGACCAGACTAGTCTGCCACCTCAGCTTCTCTCTCTACGATAAAACACATGACCAAATGTCTATAGTAAGGCGACTCCAATCACATCAAAAAAAACATCCCACAAAAATTAAATAAAAAAGCACTCACGCACAAAATCCATGCAAACCTTTTGGTCGCTTTTGCAACCCAACCAACCAAAAATGATGTGGGGGGTCCGTTTGGCTAGAATGACCTTTGCAAAGGTCTACATTATTATCAACCTAACACACTTGAACTGTTAAATGAATTCGATACATCAACAATATAAGAGGTGCTAACACTCTTTTAAGCCAAAAGTTATGAAGAGGCCATGAATTTTCCCCTAGATCTCTTGCATGTATGCATGCTCGCTTGCATAACATACTAGTTTAAGAGGCACTAGAACACGTATGAGACCCAAGCCACCCGCTCACCATGGACAAGGCTTCTTCTGGCTTTGTAAGTACCACAACGTGACCCGCACTCTAAAGAAAAGAAACTAAATATGAGAAAGATTTACGAGAATACATACTGGACCAATTTTCCACATTCATGACTTCATATCTTATTTGAAAGGTAATAACAAGTAACAATATGTTGTATACATTGTTTGTGCTTATTTCTTACTAGTGCCATATGCATACCTTAATAGTTGCATGTTTCAACGAGTATCCATTCCGTTCATATGTCGTTTGATAACTGAAATTTTAAACAGAACAACAACTTTGAATAACCATGTTTAACGACATAAGTCATATATACTATGTATTATTGATATAAAATGAAGTAGCATAAACTAGAAATCGAAGGTTACCCTCCAACTTGGGAGCGAAGGAACCATTGTTTCCAAGGGCTTGCAACCGGGACGTCAAGAGACTTTATCCATTTTTGAACTCCAACGTATGGAAAAACCATGTCATGATCACCGCTGATAATTGTTCGAATACAAAGATGAGTTAGCCAATAGCCAATACCAAGAACCAAATTTAAATTTTAACTCAGAGAGTTTTAAATGGTACAGATTACATCATGCAAGTGGTTTACGTCATGATCACCGCTATGGTTAAATCCAAGCGGCATAATAATGTTTGTTGTTAAATCATGTCATAACATGATAGCAGTGTTTGAATTTGACTTAATTGATCTAATATGGAAAAAACTGAATTCGGAAAAAGTCATATTAAATCTGTTTATATATCACTTAATAATGATAAATGACTAAAAATATAAAGTGATAAACTGAATGTGTCTTGCATTAAGTCATCTCTTATTTAAACACAACTTGATACAAAACTTATACAAACAACTTTTAAACTTTGTTTCATATGTTAAAGACGATCAACTGGGTCCATAATTATCTACTAGATGGGTACCCGCGCAATGCGGCGGCGGGTACCGGATGATTAATAAACATATATCAAATACATCAATTAAGCGAATTAAAAACTAACAAAAATAAAATAAACCTACTAAAAATATACAAATTAAAAACTGATAAAAATATATCAAAATGGATGTTGAATTAAAGAGCACAAAATTTTAAAAAATATGGTGAAATTAGATCATAAAAAAATTAAACGAATTAAAAGATATTTAAATTTAAAAATAAAGGTGATTAATTAGTTAAGAAGTGACATGTGTCACCCCATTATTGGAGCTCCTTATTTTAGTTTGTTAGAGCTCATCCCTTTTTGTTATTTTTTAGTTAGAGAAGTGACACATGCCACTACGCCAATGATTGAAGCTTCTTTATCTTAATTTTTTAGTTAAAGAAGTGACATTCTTTCCATAATAAGCAAGTAAAAAGTCTGATTTTTAAGCCTTCTATTTTAGAAGGCCTAAATGCATTAGAAAGTAGTATAGATTAACAAAAGAAGTTCGCTTATTTAATTAGGAGAGGTGAAATAAGATGTAATGTAGGAGCATGGTATTACCTAATGATCAAAACTTGACAAGTTTCCGCAGTAAGTTGTTTTTGCCATTCAATACTACTAAAAATGTCGAACGAGTAACATGCGGTATCTTCTTTATCGTAAAAGTAACGTACACTCATGTTCGTGTATGCCCAACGTTCTATTGTTCCCTGCACATGAAGAAAAGACATTCAAGCTATGTTCTGTTTTAACGCCAACCATTTAGTAAATAGTTTGAAATTGCTAACGGAAAAGCTCATATGTAGCACCATCCGCATCGAGAGATTATGAAAAGAGGTTGACATGTAAGTCGATCTAGAGCATATTTCCTCGTGATTTAAACTTTGTAAATCCTTAGACAGGTGGTAATAGTGACCTTCATCAATTCCGTCAACTCAGCGCCACATTAGCTTTTGTACACCACCAACATAGTTTGATAAGACAATAATAATCACCATCAAATATACCTCACTTAAACACAAATATACCCCACAACACACTTCAACACACAAAAAATAAAGAAGTTGGTCATTCAGATGACTGACTTGTGCTCGACTGATGAAGATGCGTCATGAGGGGGAGGTCTTTTAAGGATCACAGATCGTTTGGGTGCCAGCGAGGATAGAGACGCGTCATCTCGATCTATCCTTATTACCACGAGTCTTAGAGGGCAAGGTGTCATAACAAGCCTCCTTTCTTTATCAGTGCCACCTCAGCGCCACATCAGCATCCCACTTCTCCACAACTAACCACAACAAACCCCCTCACTCATAACAAATCTCAACCTCTTCATTTGGGGCCCACAACTACCACTTTATTTTTTTTATTCAATTTTCCAAATAAACTAAATTCATTTCATTCAAAATAAAAATACAATACATCACTTAAAAAAAAAAATTACTAATAAAAACGATAACGAAAAGAAAGAAAAACGACACGGGTAAAAAAAATACAACACATACTAATAATACGAAACCTAGTCACCTCTTTGGTGATATTTCGATTAGACGTTCTCGGGCCTCTGCAGATGATTTCTCGCTTTACCGGGTCGATTCAAATTCGGATCTATCATCGAAAATCCATCTCGATCTTCTTGGAGAGCTTTTTCCTTCTCCCGCCGCCGCCTCGTAACAAGCCCTTTGAGCATCGGCTTTTGAGCATATATTTCGGATATATGTCCCGAAAAAGTACTCGATTGACTTCCACCGGAGCTCGCAGCGCTCGACGTTGAAGTCGACTTCTGTTTCTTTGCGGCTTGTTTGCCTCCATCTCTTTCAGGCCGAGGTCGTCTGTCCGGCCCGAATATATCCTCGAGACATGTAATGTCAATGGGATTTTCGGCATCCCACTTGGGATAATTTTTCAAAACATTCCAACATTTTTCATACGCAAACTCCTTCCCACTATAACGCTGCGCAAAGCTATCTTTGGCATTCTGGACATGATCGTGGTCATTTTCACCACTTCGACGCTGAAGATGTTTGTAAATAGCGTTGAACTTCTGGCAATCACCGTTAATCCTCGACCATTTACCAGTTATCATATTCTTGCCACGCTGGTTATCGGTGTTCTTAGAATTGAACATGTCAAGAATGTCGTTCCAAAAGAACTCTTCAGGACGGTCATTTCCCATATCTCTATCTTGGGAAATTTCTATCCAACACTGCGCAAGTAACATTTCTTCAGACTTGCTCCACTTCCTCATGTATGCCTGTGCTATGACTTCCACATCTTCGTCGTCGTCTGCGTCCAAATCCACAGCATGTTTTTTTGCCTTCGTCTTTTTCCCCCTGCCTTTTGTCGGTTCACGTGCTTTTGGAACTTTGAATTGTGAACCGGACGGTTGTGATTCCATTTGGGGCAACTGTGGAGGTTGTGACGGGTTAAAAAACTGTGGAGGTTGTGACGGGTTAAAAAAATGTGGTGATTGAAATCGGGCGGGGTAACTTGCGAATCCTTGTTGAAACTGATATTGCTGGTTAAGAAATATTTCTTGTGGAGACTGGTTGGAATTTTTCGAGGAGGGGGTAGACGGGTTTGAAGAACCCCCGTATTGTGGTGGGTTTGAGTTAAGTAAGTTTTGAAGTACCCTGTCATTTGGGTTTTGAGACATTGTGAGATATTTTTTTTTTGGTTAAGTAAGAATGGAAGATGTAGGAGATGAAGATGATAAAAATGATGGAGATGAAGATGATATAAATAGGGGTGGTGGGTTTTTAAAAAATAATTAAACTTTTAATATATATCCGTTTAATAACGGATATATATCCGCTGCCTCACCTTTTGTCAGAAATCCATCTCGTCGTCAGAACGAAGCTCCAACCAACGGCGGCCGACGGCGAAGGGGGCGGTGTCACGGCGGCCGACGGCGAGCTGCCACGCTGGACGGCGAGGGGTCACGAAGAGGCGACACCGTCTGCTCTTATGTTAACTATACTTTGATGCTAAGAAGGAAATGACAACCTACACATCTACATTGAGATGTGAGACTAATGGATACATGACTGTTCGAGCCGCCCCATGGAGTGAGCTAGGATCATAAGGCAATAGAGTGCCCCCGTTAGTGTCCCTTAAACGAAATTTTTAAGCTTAGCTTGTATTGAAATTTGACTCAAATTTGCATGCTTGGGATTAAATTATACTCCTCCCTACTCAAAATTATAATATTTATTTTTTGGTTTCCCCAAATAATTGTCTTCCATAAATAAATGGGTACATTGTATGTAAATTTTTATATTACCTTCACTAGAAATTTACATCACAAACTTAAATGTTAAGCGGTGGAAATGAA
Source organism: Chrysanthemum makinoi (assembly GCA_910596185.1). NCBI lineage: Eukaryota > Viridiplantae > Streptophyta > Magnoliopsida > Asterales > Asteraceae > Chrysanthemum > Chrysanthemum makinoi. The sequence continues at coordinate 51,174,645 of OU343217.1, read as the reverse complement.
TTATGGCTAAAGTGTCATTTCATAGAGAAAAAGCAACCATCATTAGATATTTTTAAGCATTGCGCATATGGTTAGGGAATATTAATTTTGGGATGGCGGGGTAACTTCGTGCATAATTTTGTATTTTAAAGACAACATGCCCTAGTTGATGGTTAATAAAAAGTGGGTTGTTATCCAAACCCCTTCCCGTCGTTTACCTCATATTATTAGTTTTTGTGTCGTATTTTTTTGTCTTTTAATACTTTTAGCTTGTCAACCTTTATATTTTCTATTTCGTGTTTTATGTTTCGTATTTTTGTCATACAACAACATAATAAAAAAATATAAAAAATAGAAGGTATTGGAATCCATTTTGGGGTATGTATATATTCATTCCCTAATAAAAATCACAATGTGATTTGTGTCATTTACTTTTTGAAAGTGATTTGTTGATTGATCGTTTATAACAAATACTATATGCACTTTAATTATTCTAATTGCTATGTGAATCACGTTTTTATACACGACCAACATAGTTTAATAAGACAACAACAATCAACACTAAACGTACCTCACTTAAACACAAATATACTCACAACACACTTCAACACACAGAAAATAAAGAAAAAGAAGTTGGTCATTCAGACGACCTGACTTGTGCTCGATGATGAAGATGCGTTTGGAGGGGGAGGTCTTTTAATGACCACGGATCGTTTGGGTGCCATCGAGGATAAAGATGCGTCGTCTATACCCTTATTACCACGAGTCTTATGTTAACTATACTTGGATGCTAAGAAGGAAATGACAACCTACACATCTACATTGAGATGTGAGACTAATGGATACATGACTGTTCGAGCCGTCCGATGGAGTGAGCTAAGGGCCATAAGGCAATAGAGTGCCCCCGTTAGTGTCCATTAAACGAAATTTTTAAACTTAGCTTGTATTGAATTTTGACTCAAATTTGCATGCTTGGGACTAAGTTATACTCCTCCCGTTTTAAAATTATAATCTTTCTTTTTTTTTTGTTTTCCCCAAATAATTGTCTTTCATAAATAGATGGGTACATTGTATGTAAGTTTTTATATTGCCTTCACTAGAAATACATCACAGACTTAAATGTTAAGCGGTGGAAATGAATAAGGGCTAAAGTGTCATTTCATAGAGAAAAAGCAACCATCATTAGATTAAGGGATATTAATTTTGGGATGGCGGGGTAACTTCGTGCATAATTTTGTATGTTATAGACAGCGTGCCCTAGTTGATGGTTAATAAAAAGTGTGTTGTTATCCAAACCCCTTCCCGCCATTTACCTCATATTATCAGTTTTTCTGTCGTATTTTTTTGTCTTTTGATGCTTTTAGCTTGTCAACCTTTATATTTTCTATTTCGTATTTTATGTTTCGTATTTTTGTCATAAAACAAAATAATAAAACAAATTATAAAAAATAGAAGGTATTGGAATCCATTTTGAGGTATGTATCTATTCATTCAATGGGCGGAGATAGGGAGGGGTCCTGGGGGTCACATGCCCCCTAGCAAAAAAAATTGTAGTGTAAAATTTTTAAATACCTGGATTTTTTTGTAGTTTGCCCCCTTAATAACTATTTTGTAATGTACTTTTTAAAAAAGAGTAAACTACACCGTTCGTCTTGTGGTTTCATTGGTGACGAGTTTCGCCCTTTGACAAAAAATGCACCGTCGTCGCCCTTAAACGAAACGTTATCTACCGTTGGTCATTTGCTTTAACGGCCCTTGTTAACAGATGTTAAGTCTACATGAACAAGGGTGTTTTGGTCTTTTTATTGTTTATCTCTCTACTTCATCTTCTCCACTTATGCTCTCACCAAAACAACTCCACATTCATACCAATCTAAAAATCCAGAAAACGCAAATACCAAATCCCAAAATCTTAAATCTAAAAATCCCATATCCTAAAATTAAAGCTTTAAATACCAAATCCCAAAATCTTAAATCTGAAAATCCCAACATATACAACAAATGCCTTGTTGACTTTTTTGATTTTCTTTCTCTCAAACCAAAATCTATACAACTCAAAACCACAAATCTCTTTCTTTCTTAAAAAAAAAAAAAACCTTATCCAACACCCACGAAAATCACAACCCGAGATCTTGTTGTTGAGTTTGTTTTCTAATGTTTATTTTAGGCTGAGAAACTTTTGGTAAAAGAACAAGAAAGTGTGTACTATTTATTTTATATATTAATCGATTAATGATCTAGATCAAATAGCTGAAAAAACAAAATATTGATTAGATGATCACTTTTGTGAATGACGGGTCCGCTTAGGTAATATTCCACCCATCTTCGACTAGTGAAATATTTGTTATAGTTATACTACTGTACTTGTTTATATTGTTGGTTTTTTATTTGATTATGATAGCTTTGTGTGTTTATGAGATGTTGAAATGGAATTGTATTTCTAGATTTCATTCGATTAAATTTTTGCAATGTTACTTCTATTTTTGTATTTCTATCGAACAGGTAGCTTTGTTACTATTTTATGCATTTGACTTATGTGGACCGACGGGTTAATCATTGAGTTGACATTGTGTTGTTACTTTTGCGTGAGATTGGTAGTAAGCGTTTGTTTTTACACAATGTATTTGTTATTGGAGTTGATTTTGTTTTTGAATTTGGTCTAGATGAATATATATATATGATAGTGAATGTTATTGGTTCCGGTGTATTTCTTGTATATATGGTTCTCAAATTGAATTACTGAGTATTGTTTTGATTTAATTTGATTTTATGTGCTTTTAGAAATAATATGATGATGGTTGGTGGTGATAAAAATGAATAGAGAAGATAGTGGTGGGTTGTGATAGTTGGAGATGAAGATAGATAAAGGAAGAAGATGAAGTTAAAAAATGAAAGGAAAAAGACTAAAATACCCTTACGTAGACTGACTTAACGAGCGTTATTTACCGTCGTTAGTGCGAAGGACCAACGGTAGATAACGTTTCGCATTTAAGGACGAACGGTGCATTTTTTTCGGTCAAATGACGAAACTTGTCGGTCAACGCAAACCACAAGGACGAACGGTGTAGTTTACTCTTTTAAAAATTATCAAAATGTGCTCACTCGAGTAAAAATTTCTGGCTCCGCCCTTCATTCCCTAATAAAAATCACAACGTGATTTGTGTCATTTACTTTTTGGAAAGTGATTTGTTGATTGATCATTTTTAACAAATACTCCCTCCGTCTCAATTTAATTTTCCATATTTCCATTTTTGGATGTCTCAAAAAGATTGTTCACTTTCCTTTTTTAGTAAAAACTAGATAATCTAAAGAGGGAATATTCTATTTGTGTGATTGAAAATTAAAGTGACCTCACTTTTATTAAACTTTATGATTTCTCTCTCCTGACAATTAAATGGAGACGGAGGGAGTACTACTTTTATTATTCTAATTGCTATGTGAATCACGTTTTTACAATAGCAGCGTGACATGAAAGGGGGAGTAGGTTTGAAAGGTTTTATCAAAGTTATTATTATTATTATTATTATTATTATTATTATTATTATTATTATTATTTATTGTTTTTTTATTTTAGCGAAAGTAATTGTCTAACTAAGATATATCTCTGATGATTTGTTGGGTAAAATTGGTTAAATTGAATGTCAAAAATGTTTGTTCAAAAAAAAAGTACCTCACGAATGTTAAGAGCTTTTTGAACATCTTTGTTGTTTGCCCAAACTTCTGAAAATATTTGAGTAGCTTCCTAAACAAAAGTGAAAAAAGGTTAACGTCGTCAACGTATGTATATTACTTATAAACGTGTGATATATGCACCAATAATAATCTAATTTGCACATCAAAATTTGGAGATCGAGAAGAATTACCGGACAAGTTGGCTCTGGATTTACTAGTGCACAAAATGGCTCCAAGGTATTGGATAAGTTGATATCGCCTATGCACTTCACTTGCAAATTCAGATCAAAGTTACATCATATGATATCTTATGGATCTAACTATATTGATCTCTAACTTTTAGTTTAAAAAATTTGACTACCTGTTCCATTTGTTGAAGGCTATTCGAACACAAGGCATTGTTGTCATCAGCATATACATAGTTACCATGACAACTTTCTATTGCAGACTGAAATAGATGATACAAACAAATTGAATTTAAATTTACATTTAACTCGAACTATGGAATACTTATGTACTATTTTGGTACAAATAACTTTCATAACCTTATAGATATCATCTGATATAAGTGCAAGACGATGAGCGAGTTCAAGTCTTGAATTAAAATCAGCAAACTTGTCGGTGAGAGGGCTAATCATTATGTACCCAGATTCAAGGATATGAATAATCGTACGTGCCGGAAATATATTAATTCAAGATGAAAGTTTTAATGATAGCCAAGTTTATGTAATTAGGCATTTACTTTGATATTCAGCCGTGGTTGATTTCCGACATTGTTACCTAAAAGATAGTGAAATGCAAGATTAAAAATTATCTAAAAATCACACCTTCCAATCTCAAGAACAAATACATGACATATAATTAAATTTGATAGTTCATGGGTGACATGTTTTGGGGACTTATAGTAGCTAGATAGACTAGAGAAATGATTAAAATATTAATGGAACACAGAGAAGATTATAAACACATCATCAACATGTAACAGTAATACTTCCTACTGTATCTTAGTTACCAGAATAATCATACCATGGTATGTCTCTACACTACAAAAAAAAGTGCCTTTAGTGACAAGAATTTAGTGCCGACTTTTTTTTTGGTCACTATTTAGGCAATATAGTGACCATATATTACATGGACACTAATATTTGGACATCCGTAAAAAGTTAGTGACCAAGCTCAAAAGTGGTCACTAATTTCGTCACTAAGTATATGTGGGATATTTTTCGGTATAGAAAAGTGACGACATTACGGTCATTGAATTATTAACGTTAATGATGAAAAATGGTGATCACTGTGTGACATGCACTGTTACCGTTGTGTACATGATATAATTTCCATTAACGACCAATATAAATATAAATATTAAGTGATATATAAATATAAAACTCTTCGCATTGCCATTAATTTTAAATATGAAAGGTTAACATGATTTATTAATAGAGGTCGAGCAAATATTTATTTTAGACTTACATAAATACTTATTTTATACTTTAATTAATGCCCTTCAAAAATATTTGTATACTTATATATAACGGAGTACAGGCTAAAACACAATTATTAATAGAGGTTAAAAAACACGTGGATCTTTCGACCCGACCCGACCTGATTAATTCCTCACCTAAACTTTAGAATACACCCTACTCCATTTCAAACACTTCTACTCAGTTTCAACAGGTCAATTTCACACACTCTTCTCAATTTCATCCGATCGGATGAGGCTCCCTAATCAAATCCGATCGGTTTGACCGATGGTTAGGGTTTGATCAGTACCTAGGGTTTGATCGGTAATATGGTTTGCGGTAGTTAGGGTTCCGAATAAGGTGGTTTCAGGTGGTTTCATTATATTTGATCGGTATAAACTTATTCTATTTGTGATTCTTAATTAATTATTCAAATTATTATTTTGCTCAAGTGAATATAAGGTGCTCGATGAAATGCTCATGTGAAAAAATGAATTTTCTAGTGGCTAGTGTAATAGGATATGTGTTTATTGCTAAATAAGCTTAAATTTAAGCAGTTGTGTTTATTGTTAGTTAAGCTTATATTATGTGACTCAGTTGTTGGGTTTCAGTTGTGTTTAATTGATGAATATACTCAGTTGGCGTGTAGTTTAAGTTAGTTTCAGGTAGTGACTTATATATATACATGTAATCACGTTATGTATATTGTACTAGTGATGCTAACAAAATGAAGCTATTGAATATTTGTGTTTGAGGTTTTGCTAGTTATTCGAATTGCGATACGGATTCTATGAGTAGTTGATGTTGTGTAATCACTTCGGTTAATTTTGCGAGTAGTTGTTGTATTACCGAAATTAATAAAATGAAGCAGTTTGTTGGGCGAAATGTTTATTTGTAGTGAGTTTTCGAATTCGTTGAGTGATGATTGATGAATAATAGTTATAGGTTTTTTACGTATATAGTTATAAAAATTGAGATACGTGACATGTTAACGACTATTAGAGCTGTAACTGACGCTTTCATATCGTTACCAAAATATATCACTACTAAATAGGTGACATGTTAACGACTATAAACAGTCTGATGAAATTTTAAATTGTAGATTATAAGTTTTCATGTTGAAATAGCGTAGACTCGTAATTTGACAAAGGCTATGAGTAGGTGGTGTTGTCATGCTACTGAAATTAACAAAGTGAAGGACTCAACTGTTTATTTGTAGTTAGATTTATAGTGTTTGATGTCTTGAAATGGTTCTGTTATGATTGTTGATGATAGTTATAGTCTTATGATAAATAGTTATTTACTTATGCAAATCGAGTTACGGATGTTAAATTTTCACATTAGAGATTTAGAGATATAGCTGACAATTGCTTTTAGAATTTGGAAACACTAAAGTTGATGTTTAGGAACTGTGTTAGCTGTAATATTTGAATTTGTATAATGATAATGATGCTAACGAAATGAATCAATTTATTATGTGAAATGCTTATTTGTAGCGAATTACAGTAATTGTTTTAGGTTTTAAATCGGTTTTGTTATGATGTCTACATGATAGATATAGTTTTGCGCTGAAATTTGGCTATCTGGTAGTTATACAATTTAAAATACAAATGGTCGATTTCAATAGAAATTTGGAGACACAAGTGACACTAAATTTTTTAGGTAAAGCAAGTGACATCAATGTTGAAGTTTAGGAACTTTGCTAGTTGTTTGTACATAGAGCTAGTGTCATTGCAAACCTTCTTTTACGGCTGTTTAATTGCTTTACCTCAGCTGCAAGTGGAAGTACTTCTGTTTCTTGCAATTGCTTTAACATGGTGTGGAATTCTTAACGTTGTATTTGTAGTCATTTTTCCAAGATAGTGTTCTGAACTTATCATGCATGTGATCTTTGGTACTTTCTTTTGTCAGATTCTAGTTGCTTTGTACGAAAATCTTTGCATATTTGTATGATACAACATTGTTTCTTCACTACTGTTAGTGATTACAGCTAGACACTATGAAATGAGCATGCATGAGTATTTTCGTGTATAGTGTCAATTGTGGTGTTTATCAGTTTATGCAGAGTGCACAACTGTTTCTAATTTAAGGTTGTTATTTAAGTTGACATGTTAGATTTCTTTGTCTTACGCTTTGTTGTCTTTGGCTGCTGTAGTTGACTGCATATCTGGACATTAACATGAGTCTTGCTAGGGAAAGGGAAAGAACTCAAGGGATGGAGAACTCAAGACACCAAAAGTTAAAGATAAGTATCAGGGAATCCAAGGTGAGATCATGAAGCTCTTTTTTAATTATTTTTCTACTTGCATTATGTCTTTGACATATTTTGCTATTAACATCACCAAGGGGAAGGTCAGTGGCTCATTCACCGAGGTCCTATGATAGGAGGCCACCTGGTATGCTTTATTGTTTACAGTTGCACCAAAATAAGTTTTTCTTGGCGTCTAAATAGTCTCACTACTGTAATCTTTTGCATACAGTTCATTCACACACCAAAAGCAGATTGAAACGTGATTATAGCCACCGTGAGGAGCTACCACCAAGGAGTAGAGCGGTAGAGCTGCCAAAAGGAGTAGAGCGGTAGAGCTGCCACAAGGAGTAGAGCAGTAGAGCTGCCACAAGGAGTAGAGCGGTAGAGATGTCACCCAGGAGTAGAGCGGCAGAGCTGCCACCAAGGAGTAGAGCGGCAGAGCTGCCACCAAGGAGTAGAGCGGTTGCTGTCTATGGTCCACCTAGATCAAACATTGGATATATTAGTAGCAGGGGTTCAATGTCTGCTCTGGATTCTCATGGTCTTTATAGTAGCCGCAGGGAATGGCTTATAGTGGAGGTATCTCAAGTTTTGCGCATATAATTGCTTTAGAAAGTTCTCCTTGTATATTTTCCCACAACATTGGAAGTTCGTTAAATGTTTTTTTCTGAATGCGCAGGCTCTTATAGTAGCAGTCAACCTGGTGGCATGTACTCATCAAGCTATGGGGGAGATTACATATCTTGTGCTCGGAACTTATAAGAAATGTTTTGGCTTCAAGTAGCACAATGCATACACTGTATGATTACTTTTGCTTCATCATTTGTTTCGTGTAGGGGCAAGGGCATGCGGAGTATGCTGGACCAGATGATGATGATGGGTAGGAGCATGGGGAGTATGTTGGACCAGATGATGGTGGGTAGGAGCATGATTTCTTTCGACCAACAACAGCAGGTGTTTATATTTAGTGTATAACGTCGATATTGAATGATGTTCAGGTTAAGTTCAGATTATAGAATGTGCATATCGTGGTAAGATATCTAGCAAATTTATAAATAAATTCAATCGCCACGTAGTTTTTAGTGAAAGTATGACTGAAGTCGTACATTGTTGTGTTATTTGTAGTAATAGTGTATTATTGAATCTTAATAATTTAAAAAAGACCACAGAATACAATGGGTAAGTTTATCATGTAGTTATTTCGGGAAATACTATCTCCTGAAATTGTGTTTTGTTTAGTTGATTATATGTATATTTTGTTTTCAAAAAGATATAAGCAGTTATGATAAGCAATAATACTAACCACCCCCTGATTGGTTTTAAGCTGGATGGTTATGTATGGGGAAAGAGGAGTGTTAACAATTAGTTACTTACTATATACTTGTTCGGTTCCCTACTTGAGGATGGTTCATGAACATTTTGTGCGGGGGAGAAATCTGGCTGCTTTGTCATGATAAGTAATGTTTTTTCAGTTATGATATAATTCGTGTGGCATTGATAGGCGAACATGAGGATACTGGTTACTGGAGGAGCCGGTTTCATTGGTTCTCACCTAGTAGACAGATTGATGCAAAATGAAAAAAATGAGGTATGTGGTTCTTTAAAGTATTCTGATGGGATTTGATGTCAATTGTCACTTCTCTGTATTAAAGCATCTTGCTATTTTGTTTGTAGGTGATCGTTGTAGATAATTACTTCACAGGATCAAAGGACAATCTAAAACAATGGATTGGTCACCCAAGATTTGAGCTTATTCGTTATGGTATGTGATCTCAGAACAACCATTGGTTAGTTACAAAAATTGTTGAGGCGTAGTATATTGTTTTGTGTAATGCCACTATGCTTATGCCACCATAATTCATCATTGTGACATTGTTTACTTTTCCATACATCTAAAGCCCCTCTAGTTTTGATTGCATTGCTCGTCTCTCAAGCACTTTCACTAGGCAAGGTGTTACTCTGTACATGGTACACTGGATTTAGGTGACCAGTTTGTTTAATGCTATAAAACTAGAGAATTTGATGAGTAGATCAACTCCCTACTATACTTAGCAATCAGTACTCATGATATTCATAGTGAATACTCTTACAAAGCCAAAGGATGCTTAGGTTTTATTTTGATGACATACAAAATCTATTATTAACAAAAGCTTGAGCTTTGAGAGAATCAGAAGAACATTGCTTGTAACTTGAACTAACATCCCTTTGAGAGAATTCACGACCTCTATTCTTTTTTAATTTATACTGAGTGTGCATGTTACTACCTGCGACCAAGACTATTGTTGTTGGGTTGAGATTTGGGTTTTGGGATTTAGGATTTGGGATTTGGTTGGATCAAACTATACAGTATGTACGTATAAGTTTGTAAGTTTCTAGCACAAGTTTGTTAACTTTATGTAACTACATAGACATGGAGCGTTCCTGAAGTCTTGCGCCCATTGTATGAATCAACAACTGTCCTCTCCTAAAAAACAACCATGATGGTAATTAACAAACTTACTAGTATGATAGTAATCTTTGTTGGGATTTAAAATTTTAAGATTTACTTTTTTTGAACAGGCGTTACACCAACTAAGGCAAATAGCTCAGGAGGCATTTCAACCCGGTGCACCTAACTGGGCCGAAGACCTGCAACATTATGATTTTGTTTTCATTATGTGTTATATCTGTATCAAATTTATGTAATCGCGATTCTTGTATTTCGTTTCGAATAAAGAAATATAGATTTTGTTGATGTAATTAATTTTGGATTTCTATTGTTTCGGATAAATTATTTTCCATTTTGGATTTTAATAAAGAAACTAGTGATTACCAGCAGAATTTTTTTTGCCATATTTTTTAAATTAGTGACAATTTTTTTCGTCATAAAGTTAAAAAAAAAGTGACCACATTGTTGGTCACTTCATCTAAAATAGTGACCACTTTTACTTTTAGTGACGCAATTCAGTGACCACCTTTATATTTAGTGACTTAGAATTAGTCGTCACAAATGAAAGTGACAACAAACTTTTGGTCACTATTTAGTGACCATATTCATATGTTATCACTATTACCTTTTGTGACCGACTTTTAGTGACGACGAGTGACCACTTTGATATGGTCACAAAATCAGATTAGTGACCAAATATCTACTATTAGTGACCATAATCGTGTTGTCACTAAAGGCCTTTTTTCTTGTAGTGCTAATACAATGCGTGGTATAATAAGGCCCATGTATGTAATCCCTGACACGTACAAGGGATTGCTGAGAAATCTCGGGTGCTCCATTAGCCACTGTGTAAGTATATATACATGTCACATTATCATTATCAGAAACAAAACCTCACCAAGTGTTGAGAATTATGATCTGGATACTTGTGTTTAATCTGATTTGTGATATCTGAGTTGATATTTGTTTGTGTTTGTTCAGTTGTATTTTCTGGAGAGTGATCAGGGGTTGATATTGAAGTTTTGTTTCTAGAGGGACTGGAAGAGCAAAAGATATTGGCTTGGATTATGCTTTGGATGGTTTAAGACAAATATAAAAGATGAAGGACCAATATGTAATATTTGTGGCTATATAAGCAAGAGAGATATGCAGTATTTGATATCTCTGCTCATTATCTCTCTCTACAAAATATTCGATACTCTCTCTCACTAAACAAACCCTAATTTGTGTTTTGATTGTCTTGATCAAAATACTTTGTTACTCAGTTGTTACTGATTTGTTATTAGTTGTTGTTATTTGATTGAGATCAAATACTGGTTAATTGATTCTTCTATTTGAGAATAGAAGATTGGTTTTGTATTGTTGATTCAGAAGTAATAAAAGTATTTTGTTATCATTAGAATCTCTTTTTCTTCATGGTATCAAAGCCAGGTTGCTCTGAATATCGTTTTTAAAAAAATTAGGGTTTCTTGATAAAATTGGGTTTTTAAAAATTGATTGGTTCTTGATCAATTAACTTGTATTAATTGATAGATCTTGTGGTGATTTTTGTTAATCTTGGAGTTTTCTGGAAAACCCCTAATTTCTGAAAAATCAGGGTTTGGTATATTTTGGGGCTTTTGTGATTAAGGGCTTCTGAAATCGATTAAAGTTGATTAATCGATAAGATCTGGTGTTTGGTAAAGATTGGAAGTGGTTCTGGTGGTTTTCCCTAATTCTAAAAAATTAGGGTTTGTTGGTTCTTGGATCTTGGTACTGGGTTCTTTCTTTATATTTGCTATATCTCTAGACTAAGTGAATCTAGAGTATAGTAGGTTTGGTTTCCGCTGCTGATTATTATTGCGTGCTCTGTAACACCTCTCGCACTCTTTCTTTAATTTCTGTTCTTATTCTTTTTTGTCTAGACTGCCGGAGGATAGGATTTGGGATTATTTGGAGTTGTGATTGGTTGTGATTGAGATTGATTGTGTTTTTATTTTTATTTTTTTTTATTTTTTTTCTGTTCTTGTGTGTTTGTGTGCGCCCTTGACCTACCACTCTAGTGGCAAGGAAAGCCTGAGAACTACTTTCTCTATTTCTTTTTGTGTGATTGATTATCTGTTCTTGAATCATGTCTGTTCATAATTCTGTTCATGGTTATACTGATGATGAGTATGAACCTGAAAATCTTGTCACTTTAATTAGTAAATTGGATTTGAGTCATCCTTTACATTTACACCCTAATGATTCAGCTTCTTTGAATGTGGTTTCAATAAAACTAAAAGGAACTGAAAATTATAATGTCTGGTCTTGTGCTATGATGTTAGCCTTACAAGGAAAAAATAAAACTGGTTTTATTGATGGCACTTGTAGAAGGTCTAATGTTGATGAAGTCTTGGGAAGACAATGGGATAGGGTTAATGCTATTGTGTTGGGATGGATTCTAAATTCCATCTCTGAAGAGTTGTTTCTTGGTCAAATTTTTTCCAAAAGTGCTTCTAGTGTCTGGAATGAGTTAAAAGATACCTTTGACAGGGTTGATGGTTCAGTTACCTTTAATCTGCATCATAAAATTAATTCTTTAACCCAGAATGGCACTACTATATCTGAATATTTTAATAAGCTTAGTACTTTGTGGAAACAATTTAATGCTATGGTTCAATTACCTAGATGTACTTGTCATGCTGCTGATGATTTTAAAAAGCATAATCAACTTATGAAACTTATGCAATTTTTAATGGGTCTGGATGATACTTACATGCAAATTAGAAGTAATATTCTTTCTAGAGATCCTTTGCCTGATGTTAAAGGTGCTTATGCTATTATCAGTAGTGAATAAAACCATAGAAATGTTGTGTCTGGTAGTTCTAGTAGGAATCATAATTCTGCTTTTGCTACTAGAGTTGTGAATCAAGTTAATAATCAAACTAATCAGAATACTCAGGCTAATCCTCCTATTGCTAACTTTAATAAAGTATCTGATAATAGAAGGAACACTGGTTCTGCTTTAGTTTGTGATCACTGTGGTTTTAATGGACATACTCAGGACATATGTTTTAAATTGATTGGGTATCCTCCAAATTTTTGAAAAAAAGGGTAACAATAACAGACCTCAGACTTCTCAAAAAAGATTTTCTAATAATAATTCTGTGGGGTCTAGTTCATCTTTTGGTTTTACAGATGAACAACTTACTACTCTTATCTCTCTCATCAAAGACAACTCTATTAAAGGGAATAGTGTGCAGGCCAATATGGCAGGTACTTATTTTAATACTAGTAAGGTTTTCAATCAAAATTTTCACAAGTTCTTCTCTACAAATACCAATTTGAAGTCTAAACTTAGTTCTGATGGAAAGATTGTCGATTCTGGTGCTAACCAGCATATGACACACTCTGACAGGAACTTGGTCAATGTTTTTGATATTTCTCATCTTCAAATAAAAGTTGGTCATCCAAATGGAACTGAAGCTTTGATTACTAAAATTGGGAATCTTAAATTGGCTGACTCATTAATATTATATGATGTTCTGGTTATTCCAGAATATTGTGTTACTTTAATTTCTGTTCATAAGTTGGCCAAAGATAATAAAATTGTAGTTGCCTTTGATGAGAACAAGTGTTATTTTTTGAATCAGGATTTGAATCTGGGAAAAGTTCTGGGGACTGGTAATCAGTGTGATAGTTTATATTATTTCAATTCTGAAGGTACATCTTTTCAAAGTAATAATTCACTTTCTTACTATGACTGGCACTGCAGGCTTGGTCACCCTGCAGACCCTGTTCTAAGTGTTTTAAAAACAGATTTGAAGCTTGCTTCAAAGAATCAAAACTTATTTTGTGAAACTTGTCAAAGAGCTAAGCAAACTAGGGAACCTTTTCCTTTAAGTGATCATACTTCTATTGTTTTGGGTGAACTTGTTCATTTAGATCTATGGGGACCTTATAAGGTTGCTAGTAAGGAAGGTTACAAGTATTTTTTGACTATTGTGGATGATTACACTAGGGCTGTATGGGTATACTTACTTAAAACTAAGGATGAAACTATTCATTATGTCACTATCTTTTATAACATGATTGAAACTCAGTTTGATAGAAAAATTAAGAGTTTTAGAAGTGATAATGGTACTGAATTTGTTAATCATTCTTTCTCAAAGTTATGTGATGAAAAAGGTATTACCCATCAGACTTCTTGTGCATACACTCCACAGCAAAATGGTATTGCTGAAAGGAAACATAGACATCTTTTGAATGTTGCTAGATCCCTTATGTTTCAGGGGGGAATTCCACTTAAGTTTTGGACTGAGTGTATTCTTACTGCTACTTTTCTTATTAACAGATTGCCTTCTTCTGTGCTTAATGGAAAATCTCCTTTTGAGATGATATATAACAAAAAGCCTACTCTCTGCAATTTAAGAATGTTTGGTTGTTTGTGCTTTGCTACTATTGTTAATAACAATGATAAACTTGGTAGTAGATCTGAAAAATGTGTTATGATGGGGTATTCTAATTCTAAAAATGGATATAGGTTATATAGTCCTGATAAGCATCAGTTCATATTTTCTAGAGATGTTAAATTTTTTGAGTCTATTTTTCCTTTTAAAGACTCAACTGCTGATAAGAACAGTTCTAATTCTGAAAATGTTTTTCAAGACTTAAATCAGTTGAACTTTTTTGATAATGAAACCCTTGAACTACCCAATGATGAAGAGAGAGTAGACCCTAATCTAAATAGTGACATTGAGTCACAAAGTGAAGGTGGCTGCTCTCCTCCATCTGGTAGAGACCATGTTACTAATCATAACAGTGACAATAGTGTTTTTGCTGATGAGGATGAGGTGGTAACTACACTTGATGATAATAATAATTCTGAGGGTAATTTGAATCTTGATTCAAATTCTCCAGTTCAGGCAGAAGTACCTTTGAGAAGGTCTTCTAGACCTTCTGTTTTTCCTAAGAATTATAATGATTTTGTGGTTGAATCTAAAATTAAGTATGGAATTGAAAAGATTGTTAACTATTCTAAACTTAATTTCAGAAATTATTGTTTTACTATTCAATTGAACAAAAGGCATGAACCAAGAAATTATTTTGAGGCTGTTAAATCTATCTATTGGACTGATGCTATGAATAATGAGATTGAGGCTTTATATAGAAATGATACTTTTGAAGTTACTGTTTTACCTCCTGGTAGAAAAGCTATAGGAAGTAAATGGGTATTCAAAATTAAGTATAAGTCTGATGGAGAAATATATAGATATAAATCTAGAGTTGTTGCTAAAGGATATAATCAAAAGGAAGGTATTGATTATGAAGAGACTTTCTCTCCTGTTGTTAAAATGGTTACAGTTAGATGCTTGCTTAATATTGCTGTTCAATATAACTGGCCTATTTTTCAACTTGATGTTAATAATACTTTTTTATATGGTGATCTTGAGGAAACTGTTTATATGAAGTTACCTGAGGGATTCTTTCCTGAAGGTGATAATAGAGTTTGTAGACTTAAAAAGTCTTTATATGGTTTAAAACAAGCTCCTAGACAATGGAATGCTAAACTAACATCTGCTCTTATTGAAAATGGTTTTGTGCAAAGTAAAAGTGATTATTCTTTATATACAAAATCTAAAGATGATGTGTTTATTGCATTGATTGTCTATGTTGATGATATTATTGTTACTGGAAATAATATTGATGAAATTAACAGTTTCAAAACTTTCCTTAAAACTAAGTTCATGATTAAGGATCTAGGAAAGTTGCAATATTTTCTTGGTATTGAAGTTGCTGATACTGATAAAGGAATTTGTTTAAATCAAAGAAAGTACTGTTTAGATTTGTTAAGTGAGTATGGTATGCTTGGCTGTAAACCTTCTAAAACTCCTTTGCAGTCGAAATTGATTATATCTAATGAGGCTACTAATAATGATCCTTTACTTGATAATATTACTGATTATCAGAAGCTTATGGGAAAACTTATTTACTTGACTAATACTAGACCTGATATTTCATATGCTGTTCACTGTTTAAGTCACTTCATGCATTCTCCTCTTAAGTCTCATCTCAGAATAGCTTTAATGATACTTAAGTATCTTAAAGGAGCTCCAGGTTTGGGTATTCATATTACTAAAAATTCTGGTATGTCTCTTCTTGCTTATTCTGATGCTGATTGGGTTAAATGTATTGTAACAAGGAGAACTGTTACTGGCTATTGTGTTTTTTTGAATGGGTCTCTAGTATCTTGGAAAAGTAAAAAAACAACCTCTTCTCTCTAAAAGCTCTACTGAAGCAGAGTACAGAGCTCTTGCTTCAGTTACCAGTGAAGTAATCTGGGTTCTAAAAATTTTAAAAGATCTTAAAATTTCTGGTCTTTTGCCTGTTCCTCTTCACCGTGACAGTAAATCTGCTATAAAAATAGCAGCCAATCCTGTTTTTTCATGAAAGGACAAAACATCTTGAGATTGATTTACATTTTGTTAGACAGAAGATTTTAAATGGTGTTGTTAAAACTGTGAAAGTGGATTCTGCAAATCAAATTGCAGATATCCTTACTAAGGGGTTGGATACATTACAACATGACTTTTTAGTTAAACATCTTGGGATGTTTGATATATATCACTTATCAGATTAAAGGGGGGTGTTGAGAATTATGATCTGGATACTTGTGTTTAATCTGATTTGTGATATCTGAGTTGATATTTGTTTGTGTTTGTTCAGTTATATTTGCTGGAGAGTGATCAGGGGTTGATATTGAAGTTTTGTTTCTAGAGGGAATGGAAGAGCAAAAGATATTGGCTTGGATTATGCTTTGGATGGTTTAAGACAAATATAAAAGATGAAGGACCAATATGTAATATTTGTGGCTATATAAGCAAGAGAGATATGCAGTCTTTGATATCTCTGCTCATTATCTCTCTCTACAAAATATTCGATACTCTCTCTCACTAAACAAACCCTAATTTGTGTTTTGATTGTCTTGATCAAAATACTTTGTTACTCAGTTGTTACTGATTTGTTATTAGTTGTTGTTATTTGATTGAGATCAAATACTGGTTAATTGATTCTTCTATTTGAGAATAGAAGATTGGTTTTGTATTGTTGATTCAGAAGTAATAAAAGTATTTTGTTATCATTAGAATCTGTTTTTCTTCACCAAGAAACTAAATTTACTGATTTCTTAGGACAATAATACCATGTTCAATGATTCGAACCATTGAACATTAGAAGTTGTCTAACCTTTCTCAAAAAAATCATAGACGTTTGAAGCTAAAATAGAATCACTGCTCCTTGATGCTTCCCATGTTTTAGCATACGAGAACCCAACGCCAGCAGGCGTATCTATGAAGATCATATTAGCCATCTACGAAATTTTGAAACTCTTTGTCATTGCATCATGTATCATACATCAAAACTTGCATCTAACGCCATAAGAACTGTACTATTTGTAATGAATCACTTGAACTAGAGGGAACGCATGTGTACCTTTGTCCATGAATATGGATTCAACTCTAACGTAATGTTATTCTTCCAACAGTTTTCAATGTTGAAACTAAGCGGACCTACATGCATTAGGTATGTCTTATTAGGTTTGATATATCAATCATGAGCTTCTTCAAATAGATCCTTAGATTTTGAAACACGCAGTTAAAGAAAACACTGGTAACTTGTGTCCAATACATGGAAATTTATTATTCAGAATATCATATATCTTTCTTTGAACAAGATATTTGTTAAAAATACCGATTTGATAGAGGAAGGAAGAGAGCGCTGCAACGCCTGGGCCGCCGGTTAGATATAAAAGAAGAGGATCTTCTGACGGGTTTCTTTGAGACTCGACAAAGTAGTAAAAAAACTCTACATCATCGTGTTCTCCCACTCCAACATATCTTTTGATACGAGAAAACTTACATAGTATGTAATTTACTTAGCTTAAAATACAAGATGAAAAACACAAAAACAACAACATACCCGGTTTCAAAAGTGAAAGGAAGATCGCCATCAAAGCCCGGGATTCTTGACGATTGATTTTGAGTTTGTTAAAGTTATAGAATGCATGATGATGAAAGAAAGATAAAGCACTATGCATTTCATCCCCATAGTACGTATGCCAACTCTTCTAAACCTCAACTTAATGATGTTGGCTTTGTACTAGTAAGTGTTGATGAGTGTCTCTCTCTATATATAGCTAGCGGAAATATCTAAAAGAGTTTGCTCAAAAAAAAAAGGAAATATCAAAAAGAGAAAAATATTTATATACTCCGTATAATTTTTTAATTGATTAGCTATCGGGGTAGCTGTAATTTGGCATCATTACTTAAATTAATGGTTAAAAAATAAAGAAAATATTACGCCCACACATTTTGTACTAGAGAAGTTCTACGAACACGTACGCTTGACGAGCGTAATGCTTCATTTCATAGTGTTTAGAAAGGAAACAATATTGTATTATACTCCAACTTGCATATAATATCAAATTTGTAACTTGCTCGAAAGGCTTTACATTGACGAAAAAAAATCTTAAACTAGGTGCAATGATCATCATTCACTTTCAACAAATCATCCCTCCCTTCACTTCACTTTTAAAAAAATACCTCACACTCACTTATAAATCAAAGAGTAAATTGCATTTTTGGTCTCTAAGGTATGGCCAAATTGCATGTTTCGTCTCTAACGTTTCGAAAGTGCAACGATAATCCTCATTCTGAATGTTTTGTTGCATGTTTGGTCCTTAAATTGCAGATTTAGTCCCTAAAACTTTGAAGTTTCCGTTGCATATTTGGTCTTTAAATTGCAGATTAAGGACCAAACATGCAACAAAACCTTCAAAATGGGGACTATCACTGCACTTCCGAAACGTTAGGAACGAAACCTGCAAATTACCCATACCTTAAGGACCAAAAATGCAATTTAATCTAAATCAAATAAAAAATAATAAGCCACCCACTTTGCACAAGGTATCGTAGATACTAATGACACGTTATTGGTATGACATCTCAGCGTCAACTCCTCATCTTTCTAATAACACACCAATAACTAAAACACCATCCCTCACAACACACCACTAACATGTTATTGGGTCCCACAAAATGCTCCACTAAATATACCAACTCACTCAAAAAAATAGCTTTTTCATTTGCGGTGAGCCAATGAATTGGCTGAAATTTATTTGGCATGTTGGGGTGGTATGACAATGACATACCATTAGCATATTTTTATTTTATTTTAGCATGTTATCCAACAACATATCTTGTGCTTTTAGAACAGTTCCTCGCACATATGTTTTCTTCATGCATAATTTAGTCTTTCACATGTTTAAAATAAAAAGATACATATAGCTAATATGTATTTTTGAATATCTCATCAATTTTAATATATAATCTAGAGTTAATTACATAAATCGTTCTTATGGTTTGTCGGATTTCACATGTTTAGTCCCCGTGCTTTTTTTAAGCGGATCATGTCCTTGTGGTTTTAACGCATTACGGGTTTGGTCCTTTGACCAATAAAACTGTTAGTTTGACTGTTATGTTAAACATGTGACACGCATATGAAAGGGCATATATGTCTTTTCGTAAATTTGGTCCTCACACCCATCTTCCCACTTATTCTTTTTCTTCTCTCTGTCATTTCTCAGACACACTTTTCCTCACCACACAAAAAAACACTCATACATCTTTAATTTTTCGTCTCTTTTACTCCAACAAAAACACCACTTCCGATCAAGATCCGACCACTGCAACCACAACCGGCCAATATACGGCCACCACACCATCGAAATCACCTACAATCACTTCCACCAACCACCTACAGCTGTTGTTCCAAACCCCCGCACACCATCCGACCACCACCATAGTTCATCTAAAAACTTCCCAACAACCACCACACACCATCATCTAAAAACCCATCACCACAAAAAAAAAAAAGCCTCCAAAGTCCCAAACACAAACAATCCCATACTCCTTTATTTTGAAAACAAGATCAAAAAGTAGTACCTGTATATCTTATCAGTTTCAATAAGAAAGAAAAAGAAAAGGTGACATGAGAAAGTGAAAACACTACATGGATGATAATAATGTGTCAAGTTTTTTAACAATTAATAATAATTGTAAGGGTATTTTTGTCCTTTTATCTCATCAAACATCCATTTTAATGGTCAACTAATAGAAAAATTGGTCAAAAGACCAAACCCGTAATGGGGTAAAACCATAAGGACATGACCCGCTTAAAAAAACATAAGGACTAAACATGTGAAACCAGATAAACCACAAGGACGATTTAAGTAATTAACTCTATAGTCTATATAAGATCTATAGATAGATTTATAGAGGTAAAAAACCTTATTTTTTTTTTTGGTACAAAGCATACAAAAGAAATTTTTTAGAAAACTCTCCGTATAGCAAATTCTAATGAACACATCACTAGTAAATAACTAGTCATATTTGTAGAAATCAAAGAGGGAATAATGAAATTATACTAATCAGATTCAACTAAACAATAAAGATTACAAAACATTATATAAAAAAGTAATTAACCTAACCCTAACAACTAAACGGGCCTAAACAAGTGGGTCGGGCCAATAGACCTTTATTATCTCTAACACCCTCTCTCAAACTCACAATGTTGTAGCGAGGGTTTGTCAAACATAAAATAAATTAAAACTGAAAAGCAAACGAAAAGCGGATGGTCTCTGAGTGCAAACGCGGTGCAAACTTAGAACAAAGCAACACAATTACGGAGATGCACGAGAGCAGATTCAGGCAAACAGATTCAGACAAACAGATGCAGACAGACGAGCAGATTCAGGCGGACTGATTCAGACAGGCAGATTCAAACAGACTGATTCAAATTCGGATTCAGACATATTCAGATTCAAACAAAACCAGGCGGAACCAGATGCGGAACCACGTGTGAAATCAGATGCGTAACCACGCGTACATATCCGACAGTTGATGCAAACAGGCGATTCAAAGTGCAGATGAAACCAAAGGAACCAGATGTAGAACCACGTGTGAAATCAGACAAATGCAGAACCAAACGTAAACAAATGCAAAACCAGACAAACCGGGCGGAACCAAACATGTTGATGTCGAGATGCAACACATAACCACTCAAGACTTAGTCGGATTAGCTAAGACTATTGCATCATCACCACCAACACAAAACCAATACAACGAAACGATACTATCTAACGATACCGATGCCGATGCCGATACCGATACCAATCAACAATTATACCAACGTCAATACCAATTTCCGATCCAAAACCAATACAAATTCCAATATGTAACCTTACAAGCAGCGATGATAACCGATGCAACATAATCGAACTAATAAGTCGATGCTCCAAATCACCAAACCAATAACAAATGAACCAAACAAATACAAACCCTATTATACCAATCTTCACAAAACCTTTAATAAAACCAGTTATCAATCTCAAACTCGAACAAAACAACGGTTGTGAATCGTGATTACTAAACAGACTATCAAATAGTCAAAAAAGAGATTAAACATAATCAAACAAATGTCTTCAAATTAAATAAACTAACGAACTAGTCCATGTGCTGATTTCATCCACGCATAACAAAATAATTAAATATGTTGCACACAAACAAAACCAACCAATCATCAATGTGTGCCAACTATTTTGCCATATAATAATTACCTCCATGGCTCCATATAACCGAAGTACCGAACTTTTAAAAAAGAATAAGGTTTACCAGTAGTCAAACGGATAATACTCGAACGGTTAACGGCAAAGAGTCGGATCAAGCGAACATTTTTTTTTTCTTTTTTTTTTCATTTTTTTTTTCTTTTTCTTCTTTGTCATCTTCCACTTAGCTCTTGATACCATGTAGAAATCAAAGAGGGAATACTGAAATTATACTAATCAGATTCAACTAAACAATAAAGATTACAAAACATTATAAAGAAAAGTAACTAACCTAACCCTAACAACTAAACGGGCCTAAACAAGTGGGCCGGGCCAATAGACTTTTATTATCTCTAACAATATTAAATCAAATGTAACAACTCAACATGCAATATGACTTAATAGAAGTCATCTATTAGATCAAGAAATATGCAATCTAAACTATCCAACCTCTAAATCCCAAACACAAGATCGAAACATCTTGTTCGCTTTTTCTTTTAACTCTAAAATTCAACACAATTTTGTTAGGATTATGTGTGGGATATGGCATCTACATCAACCAACGTAATAGTGTAGTTGGTTTACATTACATGAATCTAAGTTCTCAATAGATCATTTCATAATTGAATGAGTTAATGAATTATGTTATCTATAAAGTATATACATGCATGTATCATGTTTGATTTCCACCTACTACAGAAGAAGCTAAAATCCAAAGAAATAGGAAACCTTTGTAGTTTGATAAACGTTTGTAAAAGCACTCAAATTATAGATTCTCAAAAGAAGATTCACTAAGCTAAAAGCTTTCTGTCAATATCAAAGGAATAGGAAGTCTTGGTTTGTGTCGGCTTCGTGTGTTAGGTAGTCTTTTATATTTTGAAAACCTTACCAAATCACTTACTTGCTACATCCGTTAAGTGCCTCATGTGCAAGGGTATTTTGGCTATTCATGTCTCATCTTCTTCCACCCTCATTCTTCATCTCCACTAATCACCACCAATCATTACAAACATCTACCACCACCACCCTCCCACAACCATTATTAAGTTTTTCATGCTACCTTTAGCTTCTTGGACCATTTGTATGAACTTAAAATGTCTATTAAAAGGAAGAAAAAAAAATCATGCCCCTTTGATATAAGCCACTCAATTTGAGATCCAACATAAACATAATTCAGTAAATATGATTCACATCATATGGATAAAACTACAAGGCTTTCCTTTAACATATTCTTGTGTATTTGTGTATGTTATAGTAATGTTCTATGGATAGTATCAATGCCCTCGTTATTTGATCAACAAAAATGAAACAAAACAATAACAATAGTACACATGCTAAGTTCTATGGAATGAGGTTCAACTGGAACGACAGTCACTCGATTTAGCCTAACTCTAATATTTTAAATTTGTCATCACATTATATTTTTCGTTCATGTGATAATTAGCTATGTAGCACTGGGACGGGTACGGACAACGACAAAAATCAGAAATTCAAAATACGGGTATGGTAATAAAAAATATAAAAAAATAAAAAATATATTACAGAAATTTCAAAATATATATATATTGATGTTCCAAAAATACTAAATCTTCCAAAGTAATTAATTATCAATAATCAAATCATTTTCAAATACAGGTTCATCTAGTGAGAGATCGGCAAACTTCAAAAAAACTACATCTTTTATTGAATCAAAAGCATCACCACCCACATCCCACATCTTTGCATCATCATTTGGATTCCTTGACGAAAGTCGAAGATTATTGTGGATGTAAACCAAGTCTTGAGCACGACTTGTAGTCAACCTGTTCCTCCTAAGCAAGTGAATAAATGCATAAGTACTTTAATTACGCTCAACACAAGAAGAAGAACTAGGTTGTCCAAGTAATCTAAAATCCAAAGTCTGGAGAAAAGGAGTTTGAGCACCAAAGTTAACCCACCAACTCTTGGGTTTCATAGTAGCCATCTTTGAAATGCTTGTTAAATCCTCAAAAGGACCACTCTTCATTGAAAACATTGCATACTCTTCAAGGACATTGCTATGCTCATCATCATTAGGAAACAACATTCGAAAACATTTCCTCCTTTCTTGTGAAACTTCTCCATCCCTATGTGGAGCAATTCTTGTAGAATCCTCAAGCAACCATGCATCACTATAATATCTACAAAATTTAAATATCAAAACATAAGCTATGTCACAACCTTAATCTACATACTAAGTTTCTAATCAGGTTATTGTATTATATCGACCTATGTTCATAAAGATATAATATAAATCAAGCATATAGCTTAAAATTATATACCTTGGATTTTAAGACTGAGCTAAACAATGTAGGGGAGTGTTATTCTTCGCCCATCGAGCCTCTAAAATAGCATGCACAACATCATAAAAAAGACTTAATTGAGACAAATGACGTTTTTCTTTATTGTAGATCTCGATCTTCACTTTCTCAATCATCGAATCCCATATCTCATACACCAAGTGTAAACATGGCTTGTCGGTGTAACAAACTCTAATCATCTCATATATAGGTCGAGTGAAACTAAGAATATATGATACTTTGTCCCACCATTCATCATCCACAATCTTTTCTTTAACAAAGTTTGCTTTCTCAGTGTCATCTTCTCTATAAGAAGACCATTCTTCGCTTATGACCATAGCTTGAAGACCCCTTTTGATAAGTTTCTATCTCTTAAGCATCACAATGATGGAGGCAAAGCGAGTATCGGCAACTGAAAGCAGTCTAAGAGGAGTAAACTTGGTGAAAATCGAGAGTCGCATGTTATGGTTCATGATGAAATTTTTTATTGCAAGCGCATGATCGTGAACTTCTTTTATCCAGTTGCACTTTTCATATGTTGTTGAATTTGTTTCTACATACCTTGGTAAACAAATGTTCTTCAAAGCAAGATTAAGCATATGAACAACACATGGTGTCCAATAGATGTGAGGAAACTGACTCTCTATAATCTCTCCAGCCGCCTTACAATTTGCAGCATTGTGAGTAATGATTTGCACAACATGTTGATGACCAATTTCATTTATGATTTCTTTCATCAAATCAGCAATAAAAAATCTATCTTTTACTTCCCCAAAATAATTCACTGCTTTTAGAAACATAGGACCATTATTACCTGAAGTAGCCATGAAATTGATTAGAGGCTTTCTTGTAGGATCACTCCAACCAATACTCACAATAGTCACACCTTTTTCTTTCCTTGTAGAACTAAGTGGCTCCAATAGCTTGTGAACATTATCTTTTTCTTTTTGTAGTAAGGTTGTTCTGAGCTTATTATAACGAGGAGGTACATAACCATCAATTTTGTTGTTGGCAGCAAACTGAAAAGCCTTGAGATAGTGTGGATTTCTTGCAAGATTAAATGGTAAACCTCCGGTATAAAACATCCTTTGATAAGGATTTAAAACATACGTTTTAGGGGGTCATTTAAGCCCTAAATCAACACATTTTATATCCGTTACTGCTTAAAATCGTTCCTTTTCACATTTTAGGTCTTTTGGAAGCAAAATGCTGCAATGAAGCATATTTGGACGAAAAGGAGCGAAAACATGAAGAAAATGGCAAAGTCAAGATCAAAGGTAGTTTTTCAAGCCTGGCGGCGTCCCAACCAAAGGGCGACACCGTCCCTCTATAGAAGATTTGATCAAAAGTGCACGCGACGGCTCAGCGGAATTTCTGGTCCTAAAGCCTGACGGCGTCACGCCTTGATTCTGGAAGGCGTCACTCACAAAATCTACACCAGACGCCCAAGATCCAAGATTCAGACGACGTCGCTACTAAAGACTAACGGCGTCACACATCTCAACTGACGCGGTTCCAATGATGACTTGGCCCAAACGAAACCCTAATGACGGCGACCTGACGGCGTCACTAGCAAAAGGTCACGCCATCGCGATTGTAAATCTATACATAGAATTCAATTTTTGAGTATTTTAAGAGGTAGAACTTTGGAGAGCAAACCAAAACTCAGTTATAGTCCGCCTTGGACAGTATTCTAGGGTCCCATACCCTATTTTACATCACATGATAAGTTTCTTTATCCAATTTATCATTATGTCTACCCCATGTTTAATTGTATGTGTGTATGCTTGCTTGTTTAACATGTCTAGCTAAATAATTCTTGTGTTTGCTTAGATCTATGAAACCTAGTTGTTAATTATTGTTAGGTTGTCTCTTGTCTTAATTGGTAAACGCTAGATTAAGGAAAACTGACTTCTTCTTTCATGTTGTTAGCTTGAACGTCCTAAATAGCAAAAAAGTCTTTGAGTGCACATTAGGCCATTCGTTGTGTTTTTTGCGTGAGTTATAGCTTTAGGATACTAGTGTATTCAGGGGAGATGCTATTGCACTTGCCGATCCCGGGTATTCTAAATGAGAGTTGCAATTCATAGAACTAGAGAATTAGGCACCACCCTACGACCAAACGGAATACAACGCACCAATTAAGATAAAGGAAGTGACCATTTAACCAACCAATAAGAGATAACTAGGGAGTAATAGCATCTAAGTGAACACATCTTTAATTATCATACGAGCACACCTCAATTAAACATAATCTATCCTTAGGTTAATTAGATAATTAGATAATTAGTGGAAGTAGTAAAATCGGTAGAAGTACCACCCCCTATCATATATCCCGAGATTTTTACCTTTGCTTTCTAAAAAAACATAAAAAGGTTATAAAGAATCTTCCTCAACCCCACCTTCTCATCATATATCTCTTTCTAGAATTTCTATTTCCCTAGAGATCGAAATCAATCCCCGAGGCTTACCCCATACTACACTACAACGATTAGGTTCACTGCCTAGAGGGTTGAAAATCTTGCTCATAGAAAATGAGGTTTTCTCGACCCCGAACCCTGCGACACCAAAAGCTCTTTTAATAGGTGTTGAAATACCTTTTCTTTTCTTAAATCCAACACCAGCTTCACATGGTAACTTGACTTCATTCGCTTTTGACTCGACTTTCTTCTCTTCATACACATCTTCTAACCATTTCATCTCAAGTTTGTCAGCCATTATTGCTTTATTGCAAATATAAATCCCAGTACCTATATATGCAAATCCTAGCATCACATCATATATAAAAAGATTATCTTATCTGTGTTAACTATATACACAACAAATGGATGTAACAAAAAATCATGAGAACAGTAACCATTATAGTGACATACACGAGAACAAACAAAACTCACACGAGAACAAAAAATCATGAGAACAGTAACCATTATTGTGCAAATCAAATGCCAACCAGGCAATCGTTATAGTGACATACACGAATACCCTAAATTCCAAGCCTACGCCCTACTGTTCCAATTCTAAATTGCAACTAGCTTTCGTCTATACTCTATAAAAAAACAAGAATTCAACTTTCACGCAAAGAAATATATCAAGCAATTGTTACCTTTTATACCAAGCAAATGTGCTCTGACCCTCGAATATGATCCTTGTTTGATTTCCTCACAAATATTGCACTTAAATTTCCAAGTTCCTCCTGTTGCTCCTGGATTTTCGATTTTCATAACATAGCCCCACAATGGAGGTTCGTCTACTGATGTATTTGAAGATCCTTTTGAGAAGCCATGAAGTCGATATAGAGAATAGAGATGAGAGATGATCGTATTTTATATAGAGATGAGACATGATCGTATTTTATATTGAGATGGGTCGGTTATGGAACTTGAAGAGTTAAAACCCTAAATGGGCTAGGAAATGTCCCCATATTCAGTGGAAACATCCCCAGACACTTCTCGCTGCCGTCCCCTAAATTCGAGACGTCCCCATTGCGTTACCAAGCCGTTTTCGTCCCCAACAAGTACCCGGAACGGGTACCCAGCCCTAATTGCCTTCCCCGTGCATCATAGATAATGAGTGTATTTTACACTTTTTTCTTAAATTCATCATCACCAAAAAGAAGTGGTCGGAAATTATGAAGTGGGATTGGAAGGGAACGCGTCGATTGGTTTCTTGTGACTCGGATTGTAGCGAATTTGAAGTCGAGCAAAAACAGGCTTGATAAATCCACGTCAACATTCTTCATTGTATTAGATTTGTACATTGCAAGGAATGATCTCTTCATTGTGAAGCCAACACATAGTTGAAGGTGTGATTAGTGTGTGTGATTGGATGACAAGTGGTTGTTAAAGAGTTTTTGAAGATGTCATTGATGTGAAGTGGATAGATCATCAAATGTTAATATGTTTTTTATAACTAGAAGAGTATCCGTGCAATGCGGCGGTGGGTACCCAGTGCACAATTTTATGGCGAGCAAATGTTTTTCATTTATACGTGTTTTCTAACGGTAACTTTAGGAATGAATGACAACTTTTAGTTAAAATAACTATAAGCAATAGCAATGCAAACTATTTCATCCAAATAAAAGTTGTCATTCTATTGCTATAATCCGACAAGCAAAAGCTTATTTATTTCTACCGCAGGTAACCGAACACCAAGATGAGAGTAAATTTATCTAATTTTGTATGTGTTTTTTAATCAATGCTCTGATTAAGTAGCGAGAGTGTGTTTCGTATTGGTATTTGTGTTTTTAGGTTGGCTTATATACTATTGAGGTTTGGGCTGTTACAAGTCGATACTTAATGGACTGTATAAATATTTAACTGTATTAATGAATTGTATAAATATTTGAAGGCTGTTACAAGTCGCTAAAAGTGTGGCCCCGTGATCAAACTTTTGATTAAAAAAATGTGTTGAAAATGTGGGCCTCATGGCACCCTTAGCGACGACATGCGTCGTATGCCCGTGCCCAAAAGTTGAAATTGTTGTAGTGTTATAGTATTACGTAAACTTTTGAAAAATTCTAGTATTAAACGTAAATCTTAACGATTTAAATTTGTAGGTAACGAAGATGGAATGCATCCATTGGTGAATATCAAAGTAAATACATAATATATAAACTCTGCTATCATCAGCAGGAAGTCTTTTTATGAAAACTAGAAAATGGTTGAATAGTTTCTCTTTTTTAAAACTTAGTTTCGAAAATTTATGCGTTCAAAAAATGATGAATGATAAAATGCAAGAATAGAAATTAAAAGAAAGATCAAACCAAACATAAACGATTTATTGTGGTTCGGCAACGAAGCTCCTCCTCACCCTAATCCACTCCTCGTGTTTTCGACTCGAGAGTTACTTCACTAGGTCAACAAACTCCCTTCTTGGCCAAAAAAACCATAACGTCGCTTATACTTTTAACGATACAAAGTAAAATATCGAGTTATAATTAAGGTGGCACAAATCTTTCCCTCTATGTGTTTTGAGGAGTAAAACACTAACCTTAATGATTGTGTTTTATAACTTTGGATTTTTGGAATATACTAGTGGAATATGATAACAAAAAGTTGCAAATATAAGACTACAACTATAACACAAAATTGAATACTTTTTGTTTTCTTCCCTTGATAAAGAAATTGATCACTTGGATGAATGTAATACAAGATAATGATCAAAGAAAATAGTGTATGAGAGAGAATGTAATGGGATGCTAGAAAGATGATTGCAAGGGTGGAGAAAAATAAATGCGAATAAATGCAAAAGGCTTGTTTAAATTGGCAAGAGGGGAGTTGGTGCAGACCTCGATGGATCCATGCTAATCCACGTATCCTTTGAGGATCCATGGAGCCTGCACATGCATATTTTCAGCCCGTTTTTAATAGTCATTCTTATTCTTATTATGTTTGGAATATTTCTTATCTAGGAAATATGGGAAATGGATGAGATAAAAGAGTTTGATGCTTGCCTAAACTGTCAAACACTCCAAGCCTAAAAATGGCTAATGACAATGTATAGGCAAAAACACATTTGATGCTTTCTTCTTTGGTTTTGGATTATTGCAAGAATGGTTAATCCATTTTTCAAGCATGATCAAGTTTGAATCATTTTCTTAAGCGAAATATTCTTGCTAGTTAGAAAAACATAATAATAGAATATTTTGTTTAAATGACAGTAAATAAAACTTTGTTAAAGTTTATAAAATAATGTAATGTTTTATAAAATGTTGTAAGTGTTTTATGTAAATGTGTATGATAAAAACTTTCTTTGATCATAATGCAAGTTTTAGTACCTTAAGTAATTAATGACAAAGTATAATTTATGTCTAAAATTTGTTCACTTAACTTTTACTTAATACATTTTATATTTGTCATGAACAAAAGAAATATCGTTAAATAAAAATAATATAACACGTTTTTCTAGCCTTGAATTAAATAATTTTTTGCTTATACAATAATTAATGTTTTGTTACAAAGCCAAGGAACTAATATCTTCTTGTCATGGAATCTTATAGGGTACCTGATGGTTACCTTTTATTTTTAACGGCAAAAACATATATATAAAATAGCTGGTTACCTACGTAATGCGACGACGAATACTCTGTGACTAAATTTTATGGCGAACAAATGTTTTTTATTTATATGCTTGCTTAATAATAACTTTATGTATTTTAATTTTCGGTGAGCTACGTATTTTAAATTATTACACTCGGCTTTATTGTTGTGTTTTATATATGTGTGAGAGAAATAAGAAATGATTTGTGTGTATTTATATAGTAAATGCGGTTATATATTTTTAATAATCATTATTGACAATAATGATTTTTAGCGGTTACACGTTTTTAGTAATAGGCTTTGAAAACTGTATTTAATATAATGTATATATTGAATTATAAGTCTTCCTTTTATAGTAAATGTGTAGGCTTATTTAATTTTTTTTAGTAATGACCTAAATGCATTTTAATGTAATTAAGATAAAAGGATAACTTTGCTACAATTTTTATAGTTAATTGACTGCAATCTCTATAAAAAAAAATACACAATCAATGACTCAAGGACTCACAAAGGACTCAGGAACCCATAATTTATAGCACAAATTTATAGCTAATTAGTTGCACAAAAAGTATAACTAATGTATTCCCATAAAATAAAGCTTCTAACAAAAAGCTAGAATAATAATTACAACAATTTTCTTAGCCACTCATGCCAACTTGCCAAGCTTGCCGATTTTAATTTAAGACGTGAACTCGCTCATCGGCTTGCACTTATATCAGAATTCAGATGACATTTATAAGGTTAACAAAGATAGCTATTAGTAACATGCTATGTCTAAAATAGGGGTGGAAATGAGCCGAGCGGCTCGTGAAAAGCTCGGGATCGGATCGGTAAAATGCTCGAACGAGCCGAGCTTAAACGAGGTCGAGCCCGTGCTCGAGCCTAAGTTGCGTACTCGTTTATTAATCGAGCTCAAGCCCGAGCTTTACATACGAAGCTCGTTTGGGCTCGCGAGCCTAAACGACATTATGATATTTTAAGTATAAAACATATATGCGAGCCGAGCTCGAGCTTATTAACGAGCTCAAATCGTATAAACGAGCTTAAACGAGTCGAGCCTATATAACATACCACGAGCCTATTTAAACGAGCCTATTTAGATTTTCATGGCCAAATCGTATAAACGAGCCGAGCCCGAGCCTATATAACATACAACGAGCCGAGCTCGAGCTTAAAATTTGAGGCTCGAAACGAGCCGAGCTCGAGCTCGAGCCTTTTAAAACTTAAACGAGCCGAGCTTGAGCTCTGGCTGGCTCGGGCTCGGCTCGGCTCGTTTCCACCCCTAGTCTAAACTATTCTATAATGCGAGTACTTAAGTCTAAGAATTCTTTTTATTGCATTATATGTCAGTCACCAAAAGAAGGCTGTCATGGACTCATGGTAACTACGTATACGCTGATCCAAGAAATAGTTTGTGTACAAATACCCTTAAACTTGTGAACGAGGTATTTGTTGGCGTATATGTCCGGACGATACGTGCCAGACGGATCAGAACACGCGTTTCCGGAGGTCTTATGCTGAAGGCTCGTGTCGGACGTCACAATGTAAGAGGTCCTCCCTTTTATCGAGAATAACCTTTTATCCCATGGACAATGTTATGAACCGCTCTTGCAACACCACCCCGGATTTCACGGGACTGTGTTCCTCGTGTGGTCTAACACCTACCAACTAGGCTAGGCGTAGCTCGGCTCACTTAGTCCCGAGAAATTACATGTATCGAGGTTAGCGTAGTATAAATAACCCCACATCATTTATGATTCACAACTAATCACACACACACACGTTTATTCCCAAATTTATTACTATACCCTTCGTTCCATTACAAATAGTACTCTCACGCTAGAGCTTGGTCTCAGGATAAAACCCGAGGTGAGGCAAACACGTGCTTTTTTATGTGTAGGAACTCATCTGAAGAGACCCGCACGCGTAAAGGCCGTTCCACAGGTTTTTACTTCAACAAATTGGTGACATCCGTGGGACCCGTTATTCAATCTGCCAAGACTACAGAATGACAGGTCCCACCTTCGAACAGTAAGTCACAAGTATCCACATCATTAACCTGAGAAATAGATGCTAAAAGCGTCAACACGAGGTTGGTGAGTTCATAGGTTTGCATAAAAGTATTGCGAGTTTAAACGAGAGCTTTGTGATCATTTTGTCGCCCACAATGTCATGAAAACAAAGTTTACCTTTAAGTAAAATCGTAATGTGGACCACAAGATTTTCGAGTGTAAATAATTGTTCACATACAAGTCATATTTAGCATAAGCGTGCACTATCTAACACACAATGCCAAAAACTAATATCCGCAAATTAGGTCATAAGGAATTATCCTAAAACACTCGTACTATCCAACATGCTATACATCCTGGCAAGTTGGAGCTTCCAAAGTTCGGATATACATCCTGGCAAGTTGGGTAACCAAAGTCCAGATATACATTCTGGCAAGTTGGGCATCCAATGTCCAGACGGGGTAGTCACCCCCGATAGATCTATATATAACACTTGCGCTTCCCCGAGATAACCTCTCGCAAGACTTAACGGTTCATGAATGGGAAAATAATGGGATACTAAACCTTAGCCAATCTACGTAATAATTTTCATAAAATCACAAACATAATTCCAGGTCCAATCAAAAGATTTTGCATGTTTCTTACCCCAAGATTTCATTAAACAAGTAATGCGAGTAAAAGTGGGGCTATGAAACCTACGTATATATTTTCCAAGCACTTGTATCCACATAAAAATAAGAAACGCATTTCGAGTAAATAAGCAGTGCCTTCGAGTAACCAAAACAAGCATTTCATCAAACCAAGTAAACAATTGCATATTCCAGTATAACAAGCATTGAATTTAGGTAAAAACAAGCATGTATTCTCACCCTAAAACAGTTATAAAACAAGTAAAGTATGGTCTATGAACTCACCGCATTATGAAGTAACACAAGAATCACAACTGGCATCAAGTAGTAAAACATAACGGTATCAAGAGTACAGGCACAAGGGTACGAAATCGGCACAACCTAATAACTATATGGCTATCTAAGAATACGACTCGTAAAGCAAATGATTTTTCAAAAGACAAGGTGTCTTAGTTTTTGTGGAATACTCGTATCAATGATTATAAAAAGTTTAGCATCTTTACTCATAAAAAAAGTTTAGTATCAATGTTTCGTGTGGTGGTAAGAAAGCATAGAATCAAAATGTACTCACGCCAAAGTATAATATATATATCCAAATATATAATATAAAGGGAAGAATTAAAAGAATAGTCAATAAAGTACTGACGAGAACTCAAGTCGAGAAGATAATGACAAGAAAGAAGTCGAGTAAGTAACGACAAAGAATTATGTCAAGAAAATAAGTCAATTGGTAAGTTTTGGTATTTACCTCATAATCCCAAATAGTTTGTATAAAACATAAATGTTTTATAAATAAAGTTAAGTTTGAACTTTTAATTCAAACAATAAATGTTTTACAATCAAAGTTTGTACATCTCGTTACTTGACGAGTTTATGACAAAATTGTCTTTGAAAATGAAGCATAAGTGTAGAAGTTTTACAAAATTTCGCCATGACCCATTCGTTTGTATAACATTCCCAAATCAAAAGATTTTCTTACAAATCACTTTTCCCAAATCAATTTAATAGAAAACATTATAATAATTCAAGTGTATTTATTGAATATTGTCCAATAAACAATATTTTCATATTCAAAGTCCGTTACGAATCTTACTATATTAAATTAGTCACGAGTCTAATACATTATATCCGTTACGAGTCCAGTAAGTTCAAAATGTCCAATGTCCAACAGATATCAATATAAGTCCAATAATTGTCCAAATGTATTCAATCCAATATAGTCCAATAACTATAGTCATATTCCAAGTATTTAATCCGTTAAGTATCCAAAATGTCCAATATCCATTTTCAATTCCAAGTAATAATCCCAATCGTAACTGAAACTTCCAACTATGTACGTATGTCGATACCATTCAAAATGTCCAATGTCCAACAGATATCAATATAAGTCCAATAATTGTCCAAATGTATTCAATCCAATATAGTCCAATAACTATAGTCATATTCCAAGTATTTAATCCGTTAAGTATCCAAAATGTCCAATATCCATTTTCAATTCCAAGTAATAATCCCAATCGTAACTGAAACTTCCAACTATGTACGTATGTCGATACCATAAACGAGTTAGTCTGATAATTAATTAAAACCGAATCAATATGTCACTACTCAACAAAATACACAAACACCATTTAAATCACAATGCCCATTGAGCTTGACCTATAAACAAATCCCACCTCTAAGTAGGCTCGGCCCAAAACAAACACACCCTAAATGCTAGTGGGCTTTATGGCCCAGTTTCCAACCCATCATAACCAAACGCACCCTACGCAACAACACAAAACATAAATGCAGGACCAAGACTCAAACATCACACCCATGTGGGTGTTTCTAGCTGGACGAGAACCAACAAACAAATCCTGGTTTGGTTTCTTTTGTGGACCGAACGGAGATTAACACACCCTAATGTGACCAAAAACAAACATAACACCTCTCATTCTGTTGTTGATCCGTGACCAAAGACCAAAAAGAATAAGCTACAATATCTTCAAAATAAGCCAAGAGATACGAATATAAGCAAAACCAAATCCAACTCGATCCAAAATAATTTAACAAACACCACTTTCACCACACGAACGATTTCAATAACGTTTATAACCAAGTTTAATTGACCAAATAAAATCAACAAAAGTGTAAGCAAATCAAATCCAAATCTGTGACCATTTCGGGTCCTAGACCCAACCCGACAACGAATAACAAAACGAAACACCATTTCAATATTTGTATCACACAAAACTTTATTAAAATGTTTGTAACCGATTTTTAATTCCTCGAAAACTGTTAATCCATTAAAAACAGTTTTTGAATCAAAAGTTTAATAAGATAGGTTTCGTACGTTTCGACATACCACAAGTGAGAGAGATAAGAGAGATGACGGGGGAGACCAAAACTCGAACCAAACCACGAGCAAATTACCATTTGCGTGACCCTATGTCAAAATCCAACCTCATCTATTACTCATGATATTCACTGCAGCGACGGTGTGTGGCGGCAGGTGGCCAGAAACGGCGCCGGAGGTGGGTGGCCGGCTAGGTGTGGGAGAGGGTGTAAGAGGTGGCAACTAGGGTTTTAGAAATGATAGAAACCCTAGTGTGTTTAGTTTATATACCAAGACTTTATAAACAAAGTGCAAACTTGATAAGGATTTAAAACGTACACTTTTAAGGGGTCATTTAAGCCTATAATCGACCACTTTTATATCCGTTACTGCTTATTTTCGTTTCTTTTCACTTTTAAGGTCTCTTGGAAGCAAAATGCTGGAATGAAGCATTTTTGAACGAAAAGGAGTGAATACATGAAGAAAATGGCAAAGTCAAGATCGAAGCCACTCAAGCTGCTGAAACAGAACCTGACGGCGTCCCAATCAAGGGGCGACGCCGTCCCTCTTAAAAGACTTGATCAAAACATGCACCAGTCGGTTTAGTGGAATTTTTGTTCGTATAACCTGACGGCGTCAGGCTTTGAAAAATAAGGGCGTCACTCAGACTTTTCATCTCAGACGGCCCAGATCCAGACTCAAGACGACGTCCCAACTCAATACTGACGGCGTCACATCTCTAGGGTGACGTCGTCCCATCGATGAATTTCCCAAGACGAAACCCTAATGACGGCGAGCTGACGACGTCTCACCCAAAAGGTGACGCCGTCGCAAGTGTAAATCTATATATAGAATTCGATTTTTCTGCATTTAGAGAGGTAGACTTTTGGAGTAAAAACCCTAATTCGTTTGTAGTCCAATTTGGACAGTATCTTAGGGTCTCAAACCCTATTTTACACATCAAGATAAGTATTTTAATCCAAAGTATCATTATGTCTTCAATTGATTGTGTGTATGCTTGCTTGTTTACCATGTCTAGCTAAATTTCTTGTGTGTTTGCTTAGATCTATAAAACCTAGTTGTTGATTATTGCTAGGTTGTTTCTTATCTTAGATGTAATTGGCTTAGGAGTGCAACTAGGCATAATTCGTTGTGTTTAATGCTTGAGTATTCTTTGTGAAAGTGAGGCTTATGAATGAATTAGCTTAAGGGCTTGCGGATTTCGTATGCTAAACCCGAAGGATAACCTCAAAGAACTAGGGACTACGCATTCTCTACGACCTTAGGAATACAACGCGTCAAGATAAGGTGTGACAATTCAACCGACCAATAAAAGATAACTACGGAGTAATAGTATCTAGGTAAACACATTTTTAATCATCATACGAGCACACATCAATTAGACATAAGACTACCCGTAGTATTAGATAATTAGATAAGTAGAGTAATCGGTAGAAGTACCACCCCCAAACCAATTGCCCCGAGATTTTACCTTAGCTTTCTAAAAAACAATAAAAAGATAAAAAAGAATCATCCTCAACCCTCACCTTTTCGTAATACATTTCTTACTAGCATTCCTATTCCCCTAGGGAACGATATCAATCCCCGAGGCTTACCCAATATTACACTACAACTATTAGGTTCACTGCATAGGTGGTTGAAAAACTTGCTCGAAGAAAAGGAAGTTCCTTTGAACCCAAACGCGCTTCGTACGCGCATCAAGTTTTTGGCGCCGCTGCTGGGGAATAGAATATCTAGTTAGATCTTTATCTCGTTTAGGTTCCCTTGCTTGATTCCTATCAAGTAAGATTTTTTCTCATTTTTAGCTTCCTTGTAGTCTATCCCCCTTCTTCGTGACTTTGTTCGTAAATCCCATCACTCACCATGATTCGCATCTTTCGCCGGAGAAACTTTGCACTACCCGCTCCCAACCCCGCAATAGAAAACGCAATCCCATAAAACCTTTCACCCGTTCACCACTTTGGAGATCACCTAGGGTACAATGAAATAAATTGGCAGCATAATAGTCCTTTTTACGATTCGGATTCCGATGAGGAATTTGATTACGGAGAGGCACTTGATAAAGGGGAGGTCATCGATGAAGTTAGGTTTGAGATGGAAGAAGACCCCTCCCAATGTTTTGACCCTAGGTGTAGAATTGAGGTTAATGGACTTTCAACATGAAATTTCCTTGTAAAATAGGATTTGAAAGTTTTGATGCTTACTTGCATTCATTCTTACCTTTAAACGTAATCTCAAGGAATCTATATAATAAAATTAAGGTGAATGAATTAGCCTATCAAGGGGATAATGTTTTTGATGCGGTCACTCACTTGCATGTGTTTGTTGGAAGTTTTGCCTATTTGGTTGAATTCATGGTCTTAGAAAATTTAGGAGAATTCATTGATGGAAGCCTCACTCAAGTGATATTTGGAACATCCTTTAAGAGAATGACTAAGTTGAATGAACGGATGGTTCATGGTTTAGTCACATATTCTAATGAAGTTGAGGATTTTGTCTATCAAATGCCCCGTACGCACCCTAGGTTTAAACACAAAGATATAGAGGCATGTAATCGGATGGCTCCCATTTCGATACTTAGTGAAAGAGACAAACAACGGGGACTTAGGCATATTGATGAAAAAATGAAAGGTACTATAAAAAATTCCTAGAATTAGGAGATGAGTACAAGAAAAATGAGAGAACACTAGAATGGCTTAGATATGGGCACGTAAGCGTGCACGAGACGACGTAGGAGCACGACTTCGAGTCTAGCTACAAGACTCATAAATAAAGAAAAGCGCTTCGTGGGAGGCAACCCATGTTTCATTGTTTGCTTGTTTGTGTGTCATATATCTTTTTCATTGTTGTTTATTCTCATATTAGACTTTGTGAAAATGCTTTATTTTGTCTTTAACCTCGTCTTAATTACATATAAAGGTATTTTACCAAAAGATAAGTGTAGGGAAGATTACATACGTTTTTGAAAAACGTGAACATGAGAATTACAATTAGTGAAATTGATATATGTGTGTTTGTTAGAGTCAAATGCTTGTATCGAGTCATAAAGGATGTTTTGCAGGAATGTTTCCAGGTTTTAAAGATGTAATTTTTCTAGAAAAACGCAGCAGAGTAGTTTTAGTCATGACAACCCGACGGCGTCAGGATTAAAGCCTGACGACGTCAGGACAAGCAGAAACAGATTATACAATTTTTCGTTTTCTGTGCTACTTATAAATTTTTGGAAATTCTCAGGTCTTAATTTTCCAGAAAAACTGCAAACATCCATTCCACAAGCATTATATCTTAGTGTAGTTGTATCATATATAGTTTTACCGCCGATTTTACGCGAATGTTTTGTTTGTTTTCTTAAAGTGTGCAGGTTATATTTGGCAAGAAGAAGAAACTCAACATTGGATGGAGCTTATCACTTATGCATTCTTCTTGGAAAAGAATTTAACCACAACTTCACACGGATCCTACCGAGCTAATCAGGGGAGTACTAGTTTCTTTTTATTACTTACCTTCCTCTATCATAACTTTGATACTTTCGGGGAACATTGGGGACAATGTTCAGTTTAAGTGTAGGGAGGGAGAATAAAACGGGAACTTAGAAACTATTCTTATCCTTGATTATTTGTCTTGTCCTTGGTCATTTTTGTAATAAACTATGAGAAATATTTGTTAGGGCAATTTTAGCACCAAATTTAAAATTTTTTATGACATGTACGAGCTAAAACTTTAGTCTTAATAAAGCGTCTCATGGATAGGAGTTATATGACTAGCACAAAAACCGTTTACCACTCAAATTCCACCCCAAAAATGTGAGGTTCGCCCCTAGATATTTAGGAATAAAAGCATTCACCTTTAATACATAGAGAGTGTACCGGTAGTATAATAGATTCTAGAACTTGTTTTGTGATGCATTCCGAGATCGCTAGTGAGACTATACTTGTGTAGTTAAGAATAACTAAGTGATAAGAGGCATTAGGATAACCCTTGTTCGAAACCTATATTATAATTACTTCTTCCACATCGGTTGAGTAATTACCCCACACCCTTGCGATGTACTCATCTTTAGTACACGATACCCCTAGTTAACCCCTCAGAGCCTATCCTTTTCGCGATTCTCGTGATGTTTCGGTTTTCCGGAATATCAATGAAGAGCATTGTTTACAATCCACCCCCAAATGTATACCCAAATCACCTTAGCCTACCTTGTATGCACTCATATTTAGTGCATTATTGTTATCATTACTAAACCCTTAGTTCAAATATCTAGTTACTTGCATGGTTGCTAAGTCGAGTCATATCTTTTGTACATAGTTTTGGGATGATTGGGACTCATGGGTAAAAGTAATATTTTATGGAGTAACGGGAAAGAACGATAAATTCAAATTTCCTTTGTCTACGTAATTAAATACTCCAAGTGTTTTGATCTTTTCAAATCGTGTCAATTAGTGTTAGAGAAACAAAAACTCAAGTGTAGGGATGCTCCTATAAATCCCTTATATTTTGATGTTATCGTAGAGGATGGCAGAGTAAAAAAGTATGAAAAAAAAACATACGGGCTACCATCCTACATCTATCTTTATGTTTATGTCTTTAAATTGATGTTTGTTTGTTTCAAGTTATTTAGAGTTAGTGAGTCGAGTCTTGGCTTAGCAACGCCACGCTTTTCATGCTTGTAACATAAGATTTTTGACTTGCCACCACTAAATATCGCATATCCAACAAAACCCTTTGTTTCCCTACCGTAAGCCTAACGTTACAACCCTTTTAAAGACCTCTTAGATAGTTGTTCCTAGGTATTAACGCCAAAGCGGTGGAGGTTTGATCTAGTCTCAAGCTTATGGTAATATATGTACTATGCCAGTTAATGAGTGTTTATCTTCCATTTCCATTTATTATATTTCATATAAACCCGAGAGATGAGAGAATCCAAACACCCCTTGTGAGGTGCTAGTATATAATTTCCGTGCTTGTTATGACTATTGCGGTGCTTTTACTTGTTGTGAATTATTTTAAACCCATTCTTCATGCCCCCTAACTTATAAATTGATTGGCCAAAAGCACATTTGCTTGAGGACAAGCAAATACCAAGTGTAGGGATATTTGATAAGGATTTAAAACATACACTTTTAAGGGGTCATTTAAGCCCTTAATCGACCACTTTTATATCCGTTACTGCTTACTTTCGTTCCTTCTCACTTTTTAGGTCTATTAGAATCAAAATGCTGTAATGAAGCATTTTTGGACGAAAAGGAGTGAATACATGAAGAAAATGGCAAAGTCAAGATCGAAGCCACTCAAGCTGCTGAAACAGAACCTGACGGCGTCCCAATCAAAGGGCGACGCCGTCACTCTTAAAAGACTTGATCAAAACATGCACCAGACGACTCAGTGGAATTTTTTTTCGTATAACCTGACGGCGTCAGGCTTTGAAGAAGAAGGGTGTCACTCAGACTTTTCATCTCACACGGCCCAGATCGAGACTCAAGACGACGTCCCAACTCAAGACTGACAGCGTCACATCTCTAAGGTGACGCCGTCCCATCGATGACTTGCCCAAGACGAAACCCTAATGACGACGAGCTAACGGCGTCCCACCCAAAAGGTGACGCCGTCGCATGTGTAAAACTATATATAGAATTTGATTTTTCTGCATTTAGAGAGGTAGACTTTTGGAGTAAAAACCCTAATTCGTTTGTAGTCCAATTTGGACAGTATCTTAGGGTCCCAAACCCTATTTTACACATCGAGATAAGTATTTTAATCCAAAGTATCTTTATGTCTTCAATTGATTGTGTGTATGCTTGCTTGTTTACCATGTCTAGCTAAATTTTTTGTGTGTTTGCCTAGATCTATGAAACCTAGTTGTTGATTATTGTTAGGTTGTTTCTTATCTTAATTGTAATTGGCTTAGGAGTGCAACTAGGCATAATTCGTTGTGTTTAATGCTTGAGTATTCTTTGTGAAAGTGAGGCTTATGAATGAATTAGCTTAAGGGCTTGCGGATTTCGTATGCTAAACCCGAAGGATAACCTCAAAGAACTAGGGACTACGCATTCTCTACGACCTTAGGAATACAACACGTTAAGGTGTGACAATTCAACCGACCAATAAAAGATAACTAGGGAGTAATAGTATCTAGGTAAACACATTTTTAATCATCATACGAGCACACATCAATTAGACGTAAGACTACCCGTAGTATTAGATAATTAGATAACTAGAGTAATCGTTAGAAGTACCACCCCCAAACCAATTGCCCCTAGATTTTACCTTAGCTTTCTAAAAAACAATAAAAAGATAAAAAAAGAATCATCCTCAACCCCCACCTTCTCGTAATACATTTCTTACTAGCATTCCTATTCCCCTAGAGAACGATATCAATCCCCAAGACTTACCCAATACTACACTACAATGATTAGGTTCACTGCATAGGTGGTTGAAA
Source organism: Chrysanthemum makinoi (assembly GCA_910596185.1). Lineage (NCBI taxonomy): Eukaryota > Viridiplantae > Streptophyta > Magnoliopsida > Asterales > Asteraceae > Chrysanthemum > Chrysanthemum makinoi. The sequence continues at coordinate 51,133,464 of OU343217.1, read as the reverse complement.
AAATTGCTCGAAGAAAATGAAGTTCCTTTGACCCCGAACGCGCTTCGTACGCTCATCAAAACTTACCAAAAGATGAAGGGGAGCGGGTGTAAATATCTCACAGGGACCAAATCCATAATTTATGTAATCTTTCATGATTTTGTGGTTCGGGACTCATTAAGTTTCGATAACGATCAATTCAAAACACAAAAGTTACGCCATTGCGTTCCAAATATTTTTTCCAATAAAAACAGGTATTCACACGACTAGTTTCTCGCAATAAATATAAGGATCAAATCAAATTGTTTAACAAGTTTACGATTGTGCCAGTACGCGTTGTGTGCAGTTTCCACGTTTCGCAAGATAACTTCTCGTTTTCAAGTCAAATGAGCTCGGAAAAGTTCCTAGATGAAAACTAAGGATAATTCCTTCTAAAAACTATGTTTGTAAAATCGTGTGTTGTTACAGACTACCCTCCTTAAAAGGAATCGCGTCCCGCGATTCAGCTCAAGTTTCTCGTTGGGGTTAAAAAATGATGAGGATACTTCCGCTTGATTTCATCTTCACATTCCCATACGAATTCAGGACCTCTCTTAAAGTTACATCGAACTTTGACAATAGGAATACGACTTTGCTTAAGTCGTTTGACTTCACATTCCATGATTTTGACAAGTTCCTCAATAAAGTTTAGACGTTCATCGATCTGGATCTCTTCCGGAGGAATAAAACTGTCTGATCAGCAAGACATTTCTTCATATTACACACATGAAAAACGTTGTAAACACTGCTAAGTTCTGACGTTAGCTTGAGTTTGTAAGCTACCGGTCCAACTCTAGCAAGGGTTTTGAAAAGACCAATATAGCGAGGATTAAGCTTTCCATGGTTACCAAAATGTATCATACCCTTCCATGGTGAGACTTTAAGCATAACCTATTCTCCAACTTGAAATTCAAGAGATTTATGTCATTTGTCGGCATAGCTTTACTGACGATCATGAGCAGCTTGCATTCTGCTTTTGATCTGAACAATCTTCTTAGTAGTCTCATGAAAAAGTTCGGGACCAGTAAGTTGGGTATCTGTTTAGCTCAACAATTTGATGATCGAAATTTTCGACCATAAAGTTCCTCGTACGACGTGGCTATTCTTATAAGAGAATTCGGCCAATGGAAGGTGTCTATCCCAACCATTGCCGAAATCGATCACGTAGACACACAACATGTCCTCTAAAGTTTGAGTGGTTCTTTCACTCTAGCCATCAGTCTATGGATGGTACACAATACTCATAACCTGATCTATTCCCATGGATTTTTGGAGTGATTGCAAGAAGTTTGATGCGAACCGACTATCACGATTAGAGATGATAGAAATCGGCACTCCATGACATACAATGATATCCTTCACGTATAGGCGAGCAAGTTAGTCCACACTGTCCGTTTTCTTTGATTGGCAGAATATGAGCATATTTGGTAAGACGATCAACAATTACCCAGATAGAGGTGCGAGATTCACTCCTAAGGTTGAGTTTATGATATGCTACCAAAGTATCAAATCGATATACAAAATGTGAAATGATTTGTGAAATAGCTTATAGGATAATAGGAAAAAAATTCATTGCTTATAAAATAGTAGTAAGGTCAAAATTTTAATTTCCTGAAACAACAGTAAAACATTTTGTAGGATGACTACAAAATGGTTTGTAGGAAAATCGAAAACAGTTTGTATGTTAATAGCGACACAACTTATTATCCTTTAAGATGGTACCAAAGATAACTGGTATTCCCGAGGGACCAGTGAAGGATTAGGTGTCTGTTTCAAAGGTGGTTCAGGTTACTCCTTAAGGTCTTAAGTTTTCTAATGGGCATAGAATCTCTTCTGAATGGGGAGTTTAGCAAGTTCAGAGTATGACCTTGAAGGAGGGTGTTGATTGCTACTAGTAATCAGTTGGCTGTCTTAGTAGTGTACTTAGTACTTAACGCGGAAGGTACAACTTTCGAGTCATTCATAATCCCAAAAGTAATCCGACTACCAATCGATATCAAGTCAAGTTCTAAATACGGATAGAAGTCGACAAGTCCAAATGGTTAGGCTAAGAGCATACACATCGATTGTGTGTAAGATTGAAGGTAGAGGTGAATGTGACATAACAGAATGCGATGAAAAAGTATCTTATACAAGAGAAAAAGTATTGTGATGCCAGCGTGTTATGTGTAAAAGTAAACTTTTATTATATTCAATGCTCATGTACACACATCGAAATTTTACCATTCTCAGAAATCAAATAGAAAACCAACCGGACATAACTCTATTATAACCACTCCAAGTATTGCAAAATTCACCTATGAGTCGGACATAGGTGATCAGGCTATGTCCCAATGTCCCTGGTTGAATATAGGTGATCAGTCTATATTCACATGAGGTTCAATAAACTTTGAAATACCTAGCTCACTTATTCTAGTAATATGTCCCGTACTTTTAAAAGTTGTTTGAAAGACCAAGATGAGTGTCCAAACTCAAAGTCGAATGATGAGATTACGTAGGGAAAAAGGCGTAATGCTGTGACAGATACGGTACATAAGCATAAGTATATGAAAAATACTTATAGTTTATGGTGAAAATAAATGGATATAAGCCATCTAATAGTAAAACACACGTCTCATCAAATATAATTTTGGGTAAAGGGTGTTCCACCCGATAAAATATATTCCTCCAAAAAAATATTTAAGTACAATGGAATGTGGCTGAGGTACCACATTAACCGCAAGCAATAGCTTGACACAACCACTAAATCATTTATGACATGCCATAAATGACAACTAGCTACAACCAACTAGACATCCAAACCAAAAATCAGAATAAAAGATACAATTTATGCAAAAAATATAAAACAACCTAGTTAAGACAAAAATCTTGAATTCCAGCAGCCTGCAACTGAGTAGGTGAGAGGCCAAAATCATCATCATCCTCATAGTTATTGCCATCACCCGTATCCGCTTTCCATTTCTTATAAAGACTATGCTCCTTACCTCCACTTCCAGAATACAACGTCCCAATGTGGTCTTCAAAAACTTCATCATCCTCGTTGTCAGAAACTACCACATTTCCCACCTTAGAGAATGGATTACTACCCACCTTAGTTGAAGAAACAACCTTTTTAAGAGGTTTTCCATCATCATCCATAAAAGTAGCTTTCCCATCAATAATAAGCTTTTCAAGCTTCCCAATTTTGTCAGCAATAGGGGTGTTCTTCATAGGCGATGGAGGTGTAATTTTGGAAGAACTAGAGATAACTTCAGGAGTACACGTAGTGCCAATCACAGGTTCTAAAACCGAATCTTGTTCCATAAGAACATCAAAACTGTTCTTCAAATCAACATGGTTGATATCATCCACCCAGTTATTATTCTTACCTTGGTCATCCCGGGATGGAGCCGTACTACTAGTAGGATCAATAGTAGGTTCGTTACAAGAATTAGAACCTACATTAACCGTTGGAGAACTTTTATTCAATTGGACAGAAGGCTTAGACGTCGATGCTCCTCCATTCTTTGGCTTAGTAACCGACCTATTGTAATACGAAACTCTAGGCTTTTGAAAACGAATCCCATCAACCTGACGATTAGTACCCTGAAGCTTACCTTTTCCTTTCATCTTATAAGCTTCAACAAAACCATCTTCATCAACAAACAATTTATCTTTCGCAACCGGTTTCACTCTCTTAGGACATCCATCATCATTGTGATCAAATACTTTACAAATCTCACATCTTGGCGGCTTCCACTCATATTCAATATCAATTTTTTTCCAATGAATGACCTAACCCATTAGGGTAAGGGATAACAACCACAAGAGAGTCAAGTAAGGCTTCCTTTGACGACACTTCCACAAGGGCCCTAGCATAGGAATTACGACCCCACGACTTAAGGCACATCGTACTCGTGTAGGAATCAAGCATGATAGGACGACCAATTTGTGTTTTCATCAAACTAAGACCAACCTCAGAATACGCAACAACCGGAATATTATGGATTTTAACCCAAACAGGAGCTAAAGTTATATCATCTTTTGTAAGTTTAGTGTTCGGAATCCAAATATTCAAAAAGATAGGCACCAATCGAATCAACCATGGACCTTCTTCCAACGCCCTTTCCATACCCTCTTTGGTTTCGAATTGGAACAGAAAAAAAAACATTATTAAGCATAACCCTTTGTAAACCAAACTTCGCCCATGTATTTCTAACGTAATTTTCGTCTATCGGAAAAGCGAGTCTCTTACCAATGAAATAACCATACAAAGTATTAGCGAATCTAGAGCTTACCTCATCGATAGCTTCCAAAGGAATAGTGACATTAGCACCAGGCACACAATTTTTATTTCTCATCTCCGAAATCTTAACGGTCTTCTTGGGTGTTTTATCCTTAAACATATCCGCAAAGGAATAGTGACATTAGCACTAGGCACACAATTTTTGTTTCTCACATCACTTGTACTCGGACCCACATCAATCTTAGGACCCTTAACCACACTAGACGTTCTTGCACCTTCACTCCCACCCAACGATTTACCATCAGTATTCGAAGCACTAGACACACTTTTATTAATCAGAAAACCCTTCTCCATCATAAAAACCCACGTACACTACTAGAACAAGGAACAAAAAATGCATGCAGCAACAACTAATCTAAAAGGAAAACCCTAACTCAAAGTTAGTGTTTTAAACGCTAAAAGCACGAAACCCTAACCCATCCCAATGATCATAGCATGTGAATCTTGACCAGCTTAGTAATAGATCAAAATTACTTTGATAATAAAAGCAGTCACATGCAATTGTAGTAAACCAAGGCTATCAATACTAGCGAATATAAGAATAATAATATAACATACCCACGATTACCAAGTAAACAATAAACAATCAATTGATCAAATCGACCCACAAATAGGTGCAAATTGTAAGGTTAAAGGATCGAATTTTAGGGAATCGTAGGGAGAGAATTGTAATCGCCTTGTTTCGCCAGAGAGAGATTCGTTTAGGGTTATCTCATCAAATATATCAGCAAACAAAAACACAGTGAGGCATCAGCTTAGTAGGCAGGCATGTGGCAGTCATAGGGTTAAGTTATCGTAAAAGTAGTTATAGTCTAGGTTTTACAATACCAAGTTCTTTATAACCAATGCTCTGATACCATCTGTAACACCCCCGAAAATTGTTACAGCAGAAGCATACAAGTCATGGGTGCTACTAAATTGGAATCACAACACAAAGTATAGAATAACGAATTTAACTTAAGAAATTTTACAATCAAAGGTACTAAGTTTACATCATTCAAAAATAGTGCGGAAATACAGGCCCATAATAATAAAGTAGTCCCAAATATACATCAGAGTAATCTATGACCGTGCCATTGCCAAGCGCCTCCAACAGTAAGTCGCAAGCATCCACATCGTTAACATGAGAAATACATTCTAAAAGCGTCAACATGAGGTTGGTGAGTTTATAGGTTTGCATAAAATTATTGCTAGTTCAAACGAGAGCTTTGTGATCATTGTGTCGCCCACAATGTCATGAAATCAAAGTTTACCTTTAAGTAAAATCATAATGTGGACCACAAGGTTTTCTAGTGTAAATAATTGTTCACATACAAGTCAAATTTAGCATAAGTGTGCATTATCTAACACACAATGCAAAAAAAGAATATTCGCAAAGTAGGTCATAAGGCATTATCCTAAAACACTCGTACTATCCGACATGCTATACATCTTGCAAGTTGGAGCATCCAAAGTCCGGATATACATCTCGACAATTTGGGTAACCAAAGTCCATATATACATTCTGGCAAGTTGGGCATCCAAAGTCCAGACGGGGTAGTCACCCCCGGTAGATCTATCTATAACACTCGCGCTTTCCAGAGATTACCTCTCGCAGGACTTAACGGTTCATGAATGGGAAAATAATGGGATACTAAACCTTAGCCAGTCCACGTAATAATTTCCATAAAATCACAAACACAATTCCAGGTCCAATCAAAAGATTTTACATGTTTCTCACCCCCTAAGATTTCATTAAACAAGTAATGCGAGTAAAAGTGGGGCTATGAAACCTACATATATATTTTCCAAGCACTTGTGTCCACAAAAAAATAAGCAACACACTTCGAGTAAATAAGCAATGCACTCGAGTAACTAAAACAAGCAGTTTATCAAACCAAGTAAACAAACGCATATTCCAGTCAAACAAGCATTGAATTTAGGTAAACACGAGGATGTATTCTTACCCCAAAACAGTTATAAAACAGGTAAAGTATGGGCCATGAACTCATTTAAATATGAAGTAACGCAATAATCACAATTAGCATCAAGCAGTAAAACACAACGGTGTAAGGAGCACGGCACAACCTAATAAGTATATAGATATCTCAGAATACGACTCGTAAATCAAATGAGTTTACAAAAGACTAGTTGTATTAATTTTCGCGAAATACTCGTATCAATGATTGTAGAAAGTTTCGCGTCATTGCTCATAAGAAAAGTTTAGTATTTACGTTTCGTGTAGTGGTAAAAAAGCATAGACTCACAATGTAACTCATGCCAAAGTATAATATATATCCCAAATATATATTATAAAGGAAAGCATTAAAAGAATAGTAAAAAAAGTACTGACGAGAACTCAAGTCAACAAGATAATGACAAGGAAGAAGTTGAGAAAGTAACGACAAAGAATTATGTCAAGAAATAAGTCAATTGGTAAGTTTCAGTATTTACCCCATAATCCCAAATAGTTTGTATAAAACATAAATGTTTATAAATAAAGTTAAGTTTGAATTTATAATTCAAATAATAAAGGTTTTACAATCAAAGTTTGTACATCTTGTCACTTGACGAGTTTATGACAAAATAGTCTTTGAAAATGAAGCATAAATTTAGAAGTTTTACAGAATTTCGCCATGACCCATTCGTTTGTACAAGATTTCCAAAGATTTTGTTACAAATCACTTTTCCTAAATCAATTTAATATAAAACATCATAATAATTCAAGTGTATTTATTGATTATTGTCCAAAAAACATTATTTCCATATTGTAAGTCCGTTACGAATCTTAATATATTAAATTTATCGCGAGTCTAATATATTATATTCGTTATGAGTCCAATAAGTCCAGAATGTCCAATGTCCAATAGATATCAATATAAGTCCAATAATTGTCCAAATGTATTCAATCCAATATAGTCCAATAATTATAGTCATAATCCAAGTGTTTAATCCGTTAAGTATCCATAATGTCCAATATCAATTTTCAATTCCAAGTAATAATCCCAATCGTAACCGAAACTTCCAACTGTGTACGTATGTCGATACCATAAATGAGTTAGTTCGATAATTAATTAAAACCGAATCAATATGTCACTACTCAATAAAATACACAAACATCATTTAAATCACAATGCCCATTGAGCTTGACCTATAAACAAATCCAACCCCTAAGTGGGCTCGACCCAAAACAAACACACCCTAAATGCTAGTGGGCTTTGTGGCCCGGTTTCCAACCCATTATAACCAAACGCACCCTACGCAACAACACAAAACACAAATGCAAGACCAAGACTCAAACATCACACCCACGTGGGTGTTTCTAGGTGGACGAGAACAAACAAACACATCCTGGTGTGGGTTCCTTTGTGGACCGAACATAGATTAACACACCCTAATGTAGGGGTCAGCAACAGTCCAAACCCGACCCGACCCGACAAACCCGAAAACCGAAACTCCCCCAAAACCTAACCCGAGACCAAACCGAAAACTTCTCGGGTCGGTTTCAGTCGGTTCCATTCGGTCGGTTTTGTCGGGTTTAGTCGGTTTTGACTCGAAACCGACCGAGCCGAATCGAAAAATCCTGAAAAGCCTAACTCGAGTGAAAATCGACTTTTGTCGAATCGGGTCGGTTTCGGTTCGAATCGGTCGGGTCGGGTGTTCGGTCCAAATGCTCAGCCCTACCCTAATGTGACCAAAAACAAACATAACACCTCTCGGTCTGTGGTTGATTCGTGACCAAAGACCACAAAGAATAAGCTACAAATATCTTCAAAATAAGCCAAGAGATGCGAATATAAGCAAAACCAAATCCGACTCGATCCAAAATAATTTAACAAACACCACTTTCACCACACGAACGATTTCAATAACATTTATAACGAAGTTTAATTGACCAAATAAACTTAACAAAAGTGTAAGCAAATCAAATCCAAATCTGTGACCATTTCGGGTCCTAGACCCAACCCGACAACGAATAACAAAACTAAACACCATTTCAATATTTGTACCACACGGATCTTTATTAAAAATTTTGTAACCGATTTTTAATTCCACGAAAACTGTAAATCCATTAAAAACAGTTTTTGAATCAAAAGATTAATAAGATATGTTTCGTATGTTTAAACATACCACAAGTGAGAGAGATAAGAGAGATGATGAGGGAGACCAAAACTCGAACCAAACCACGAGCAAATTACCCTTCGTGTGACCTTATGTAAAAATCCAAACTTGATCTATTACTGATGATATTCACTGCGGCGGCGACGTGCGGCGGCAGGTGGTCGGAGACAGCGCCGGAGGTGGGTGGCCGGAGACGGCGCTGGAGGTGGGTGCCGGCTAGGTGTGGGAGAGGGTGTAACAGGTGGTAACTAGGGTTTGAGAAATGATAGAAACCCTAATATGTTTAGTTTATATACCAAGACTTTATAAACAAAGTGCAAACTTCCCAAAAGATGGAGGGTGCGGGTGTAAATATCTCACAATGACCAAATCTGTAATTTATGTAATCTTTCATGATTTTGCGGTTCGGGGCTTATTAAGGCTCGATAACTATCATTTCAAAACACGAAAATTACGCCATTGCGTTCCGAATAATTTTTCCAATATATCGAGTATTCACACGACTAGTTTCTCGCAATCAATATAACAATCAAATCAAATTGTTTAACAAGTTTACGGTTGTGCGAGTACGCGTTGTGTGCAGTTTCTATGTTTCGCAAGATAACTTCTCGTTTTCAAGTTAAATGAGCTCGGAAAAGTTTGTAGATGAAAACTAAGGACAATTATTTGTAAAAACTATGTCTAGAAAACCGCGGGTTGTTACACCTCGGTCCATGATTTCCACTGGTTCTACCACAAAGTTGAGCTTGTCGTCAAGCGGAATGACGAGCGATTCATCCGATAGGCACTTCTTTTGGTTGGAAATATGAAATGTCTTGTGTACTTGCTGAGCTCTGGTGGAAGCTCGAGTCGGTAAGCCATTGGGCCGAATCTCGCCAAAATCTTGAGTGGCCTAATATACCCCGGGTTCAAATTCCCTCGTTTCCCAAACCGTATCACGACTTTTCAAGGCGAGACCTTCAATATTACCATATCTCCGACTTGGAATTCCAGGAGTTTAAGCCTCACGTCAGCATAAATCTTCTGAGGGTCTCTTGAAGCATGTAGTCTGTTTTAGATCTGAATAATCTTCTCGGTTGTCATGAATGATCTCCGGACCAATGAGTTGGACATCTCTTACCTCAGTCCAACAGACAGGTGATCGACACTTTCGACCGTAGTAAATGGTGGTGAAAAGAATTGGGCCCTCTTCCGAGGCGGTAAGACAACCTCGACAATAGTGCCACGGGATGGTGATGATGGCGGTGATGGTGAAGGTGATGGTGTGGCTGATGATGACGGTGGTGGGGATGGTGAGGGTGTCCTACAAGCAGCATACTTGGTGATGGCCGCTAGAGTATATGGGGAAAGTGGTCATTGTCGTCGTACCGTCTTCCGCGGACTAGTCTTGGTCTTGCGGCATCGATACAAGGAGGTATGTCATAGCTGGACAATGGGTGTGGGAGTAGGTGATGGTGAATGGGAGGAATAGGTGTAACCTCGTCCTCCTCGAACGGCTCGGTCTCATCCTCAGGTGATGGTGGTTTAAAGGCGGTCTGAGCCGGTAGTGGCTCATCCTCCTCAGAGGACTCCTCGGGGTCAGCCTCCTAAGGGTCCTCCTCAAAGGGCCCCGTCTCAGCCTCAGATGCTGGGACATAATACGGAGATAGTAGTGCTACTGGTACGGTGGTAGATGAGGCGGCATCCTCAATCTCTGAGTATCCTTTTTACCATTTCCATAACCTATTCCACGCTACCTCTAAAATGTGTAACTAATAACCGATTGGAACCAGGTCTTTTCTTAGGCCTAGATATTTGACGTTTTCTTTAGTGCAAGTTTTAAATCAAAGCTATCTATTTTTTTCAATTATGTTATTTTCTCTTGTTTAAGATAAAGTTGCTACCAAACCACTCAATCCTCGTGTTTGATTAGATATAAATGGCGTAACACTCTAAGGAAATAACGAGATATTATAAGCAATTATTTAAACTTCAGTTTGCATACGATACAAATATTGTTTGATGTGGTGCATATTCTTACAACACAAGAGTTACGAGGTATTGATTGATTTGTTAAAGAATATATATATATATATATATATATATATAGTTAGGATCAAATAAAAAGATTACTTAAAAGAAGAAAGAATAAGAAGAACTATAACCGCAAATCCGAGATGCACCGACCTAAATTACATGCATCCCTATAATCTTAGATGCATTATAACGTACCATAGTGTGTTTTCTAGCTTTCAATCAGATGCATATACGTATATTAGATACATTTAATGATTTATCTTGTTTTTGTTCATCTCGCGACGCCAAAATCATGAAAATCAATTTGCACCATCTATACATCAAATTAACATTCGAAACTCAAGATGTTGCATCTATATGAACAGAAATGCATGTAATGCAAGTCGTTGCATCTCAAATGTGTGGTTTTGGTTACTTCTCACCACTTCTTATTTTAATTTACTTCTCACTGGATCCTTACTTTATATATATATATATATATATATATATATATATATATATATATATATATATATATATATATATATATATATATATATATATATATATATATATATATATATATACATTATATATAAGAGGAGGCATGCCACATATAATTCCACTTGGCATCTTATAATGCCAAGTCATAATTCCACCTAAGCAATGTATGTCACGTAAGCAATCCTTTTCCATTCAGAAAATCGGGCTTTAATTTTCTCAAAAAATGATATAGCAGGATTCGAACATGTATCTGTGAGTAACACTGCATATATTTTTACCACTACACCAACACAATTGTTAGGATTTAATTTACAGCTTATTATTGATAAAGCTATGTAATTAAATAACCCCTAAAATAAAACCCAGTCCATTCATACAGAGTATTTTTTTCCCAAAGCCCTAATATGTGGTCCAATTCATACGAAGTATTGTTTATCCCAAAAACCCTAATATCACTCATTCATCTCATTATCACATACACAATGTTTTTTTTCTTCTCTTTGATGTGCATGTTGTTATCCAGGCGCGTGATGTGGAACTTGAAGCGTCTATGAAATTATCAAATCTTTGGTTATACAGTTCAGTTACATTCTTATTTATTTTATAAACATCTTTTTTTATATGCTTTGCAGGTTATTCATTATAATTTTTTCTCAAAACCTTAACTAAAATTCATCAACCAACCATGGCGGTTGAGGTATATATGATGTCTTCTTTGTTGACCGAGGGAAAGTATGAATCATTAGAGAAGTATGAATCATTAGAAAGTATGAATCATTACAATTTCAATTTTGATTTGGTACAGGCTGAAGCGGTGGTTTGGAGAGTCATTAGTTGGCATGGTACCATCAAAATTTGTTCATGAAATTTCAACAACCCATTTTCAACAGGTAGTTATTTCTTTCTTGGTACTACAATGATAATATTATATGTTTAGAGGAGGGGTTGAGATGTTTGAAACTGGAAGAATAGTTAGATCATGTGTCGATACGTGTGAAGCACAACTCACTTAATTCATCAAGTATGGTTGAACAGACTTAAGCCGGATACAACACACATCATAAACGCGTTGTGGGTTTTCTTTAAGGAACTTTGTAGGCATGTGCATTGCATCGGTACAAAGATCGAAAGGGAATCTAAACTCCTACTCCATAATTTCATCAAAGAACTTAGTTCATTCAGTAATGTTGACATGTCAGGTACATTCAAATAGATAGCATATACGATGTTATGAGTCAAGGAATATTCTATAAACATTCTCTTATAACCTCCATAACATGTTACTTGTGTGAATGTTATCCTAGCTGAATAGTAGGATCTTTTGCTTTGTGTGATCTCAGACTAAGTGGGTTATTGTTTTGCAGGTTGGGATTGAGTTTATCGTTCTATGATGACATTTTTGATCTTAGCGGTTTATATCGATGTCTTAAAAACTCTTTGATAAGGTAATAAACCAGTCGAAAACATGTTAGGCTGCTTGGTAATGTGTATCAACGATTATTTGATTTGATTTGTACTCAAAAACTTGAAAATGATTGATTGAGACTTCTAAACATGTAATCAGATGATCAATAACACAGTGCATTACCAAACATGCCCTTTAGTGTTGAGCTAAGTATTGCACCAAGTTGCTGACTTTTTGTGTTTTGATTTTGTAACAGCATTGGATTAAAGATTTCAAATTTAGCACAAGAGTGAAGGATCAAAAGGGCCATCTTTCTTTTGCGTTGGTCAACAAAGCCACTGGTCAAGCCATGAAACACTCTGATATTTCTTATCAGGTATGGCATTCCATTTGTCAATGAGTTTCAATTGAAAGCGTTTAGTTATGCTGATATTTGATATTTCTTTGGACCGAGCACCAGGACTCACTAAGTGATTATAGGATAGTAAAGGTCAACAATACTAATCTCTATGTTGATGCTAAACCAACTATCGATTTAGACGTTATGGCCAAAATTTCAAAACCATTGTCCCTCACAAATCCCTACACAAGAGCATGCACGTAGAGAAAGCTGTTATCTATAAAAACTCAGAAGTAACAAATAGTAACAAAAACTCATGAAAGAGAAAATAGGTTCGCTCACTCCTCCGTATATTATTTCATAGTTTTTGCCTTTTTTGTATAAGTTAATCATCTATGTAACAATATGCATTGTTGATTCTTGAATACTAGGCTGAGTCTGGTGACGGTATTGTTCAACTCTTGAGGTGGAGATTGCGAAGTTAAGATATGTCAAATTTGCCACTGAACAATAAGTATCAGCTACTTTTATTATGGATAAATATGATGTATATTAGTGTTTTCAAATTCTGCGTGGGAGATGCAATGAGCGAGGTGTATTATCATTGTTTTTGTTGCTGTTATTCTTTTTCTTATAGCCTTATAAGTAATTAACTTTAGAGTAAATTACACCGTTCGTCCTTGTGGTTTGCGTTGACAGCAGGAGTTCGTCCTTTTACCAAAAAAGTTGCACCGTCCATCCTTAAGTGGCAAACGTTATGCGCCGTTAGTCCTTCCCTCTAACGGAGCCCACTAACGGTCGTTAAGTCTTGTTAACCTGAGGGTATAATCGTCATTTCAACACCATAAGGACGAACGGTGTAGTTTACATTTTTTGTCCGTTTTTTACGCTGCCGTCCGTTTTCTTACTTTTAACTCGTTTACGTTGTCCGTTTTCTTACATTTATTTACGCTGCTTTACGCTGCTCGTTTTATTACGCTTTCATCCGCTTTTTACGCTTTTACTCGCTTTTTACGTTTTCGTCCGTTTCATCCTTTTATAACGTTTTGTCCGTTTAATACGTTTTCTTCCTTTTCTTACGTTTTACTTTGTTTTTACGCTTTTTGTCTTTTTTACGCCATCTATTTTATTACGCGTCCATTTCACGTTTTTCTGCTTTTCTGCGCTTACCGCTGTTTTTTACGCTGTTTTTTACATTTTCGTTCATTTTCACGCTGCCTTTTTATGTTTTCGCCCGTTTCTTACGTTTGTCTGCTTACGTTTACTTGCTTTTTACGCGTCCGCTTTCTTTACATTTACGTTCATTTTGCCGTTTACGCTGTCGTTTTACGTTGCCGTTTCTTACGTTATTTCGCTTATTGCTCACGTTTCTTATGTTTTTGTTTCATACGCTGCCGTCTTCAGTTTCGTTGACCGTTCGTTTTTATGTTTTCTTCCTTTTTTCTTACGTTTTACTCAATTTTTTACGTTTTCGTCTGTTTTTTTATGTAAGAAAATAGACGAAAACGTAAAAAAACAGACGAAAACGTTAAAAAACAGACGAAAACTTAAAAAACAGAGTAAAACGTAAGAAAAAAGGAAGAAAACATAAAAAGACAGACGAAAAACGAAAAACGATAAAACGTGAAGAGAATGGACGAAAACGTGAAAAATGTAATTAAAACGTGAAGAAAACGGACGAAAACGTAAAAAAACCGATGAAAATGTAAAACGAGTAAAACGAAGAAAACCGACATTTAAACCGTAAAAAAAAAAGACGAAAACGACGAAAACGTGAAAAATAGACTAAAACGAAGAAAATGAACGAAATGTAAAAACTCGACTTAAAACGAAAAAAAGAGTAAAACGTTAGAAAAATGGACAAAACGAAAAATGGACTAAAACGAAGAAAATGGATGAAACGAAAAAGACGAAACGAAAAAACATAGTAAAACATAAGAAAACGGAAGAAAACGTATTAAAACAGCATAAAACGATAAAAACGATGAAAACGGATGAAACGCGAAAACGAAAAAACGGAGTAAAGCGTAAAAAACGGATGAAAACATAAAAAAATGGACGAAAACGTAAGAAAACAGACGCAAACGTAAATAAACATAAGAAAACAGACGAAAACGTAAAAAAACGGAGTTAAAAGTAAGAAAACGGACGAAAACGTAAAAAAATGGACAAAAAGTGTAAACTACACCGTTCGTCTTTATGGTGTTGAAATGACGATTATACCCTCAGGTTAACAAGACTTAACGACCGTTAGTGGGCTCCGTTAAAGGGAGGAACTAATGACACATAACGTTTGCCACTTAAGGATGGACGGTGCAACTTTTTTGGTCAAAGGACGAACTCCTACGGTCAACGCAAACCACAAAGACGAACGGTGTAATTTTTTTTTTTAATAGTAACTTGGAAATTCTATTATTACTTGTAATAACGGATTACAATAAGATGGCAGAAACGCAACAAGTCGTGCGCAACCCCTTTTGAATAGCAAAACCATTCTACAAAACGAATTTTAGACTTAGGGGTCGCAAAATTACTTTGCACAACCCGTTGAACCCTAGTCAAAACTCCACAAATGCCGGGCTAGGAACCCAAATGTATCAAAAGCAAAAGGGGTAAATACTTGTTGATTCTCTAAACAAGCTTTCTCGTGTTTAGCAACTTTGCTCGATTCCGCTTTCAACGCCGCTTGTCCCGCAACAAACCCATTGTCCCTTAGCCCAATAAGAGGGGACACTCCGGTAAGATCCACACAAGCATGTTTCCCCCCGGCCCATCCAAACACAAGTATATCACCGCCGTAGAAGTAGACCTCCTTCAAGCCGGATCTGCCGAAAGTTCACGGGGGCCTCTTTTTAGAAGAAATTCCTGCTCGTTTAAGAACATCATACAGAACATCCCTAACCAAATCATGCATGTATTTGAAACCCGGTAACTCCTTGCAATGGACCGCATGCTCGCCAAAGGAATCTAAACTTTAAATTGCCTTACTCTCCTATAGCAGCTGGAAAAGCTATTTTAACTCATTAGTCAAGATTTTTTAAAGTATATACTTATCCTTGACTAAATTGGCCCAAATTCTGATCTTTTCTATAGTGAAAAAAACGCTTTGGAATTTGCAGAAGAAATCGTGAAGGGAACAAATCAATACAATGGATTTAATTTACTACTTTCTGATATTTTGTCCATGAATATGGTTTATGTAACTAATAGACCGAAATGCGGCAGTGACTTTGTGACATCAGTTCCACCTCGGGTGCATGTGCTATCAAATGCAAGTCTCGACACTCTATGGCCTAAGGTTAACAAGTGAATGTGACCAAAAGTGTACATACTCAACAATCAAATTGCACCTCATACTACAATGTATGAAATCTATATTAATTCAAATATGTCTTTTATTACTTCCTAACTTTGGTTGTTACAAGTTTGCGTTGATAGTGTGCTTATCACAATTTATTTTTAACCTTTTACTTTACACTATTAGTGGATCTTTGGTTTGGTAACTTCTGTGATATCTATATGGCGACAACCAACCAGCTTGCAGAAATTGTTGCTGCTTTACCATGGAAGTTAATTGTCTATGTCACTCACCATCATCGTGATCATGTTGATGGTAAGCAATAAGAATAGTTAACACTCATGAGTTATATTTTGATTTACTATCTCTAAGAATCAGAAGCTATTTTTGCTTTGATGCTCTATTTACTATTTATGTTCAGGTCTTTCCACTGTCCAGAAGACCAATCCTCATGCTTGTCTTTTGGTCCATGAATCACATTATCAAAGGTTAGAACTTATATGATTAACAAGCAAAACACCGAAGGCCTTTTTACATATTGTTGTTTAGACATGATTTCACTTAAATTCATGTAATGTTCATAAATTCTTTATTTTTTGTTGTTTTGGGATGTAGATGATTGGTCTGGTGATTGTACGACAGTTTCAGGAACATAAAAGATCTGCATTGGCGGGGAGAGACTGAGAATTATTTTTGCTCCAGTAAATAATTACCACTTGATATCATTCTGTATTTAATCAAGTTTACTCTTTGCTGTTCGAATTAGTTTGTTTTATTTCTCAATATTCTATTCATTTTCAGTTTATTTTCAGTTTATTATTACTTGTATAAGAAATGAAATCAAAAGTTTAAGATATTTGACAGAAGTGTAATTTTGATATGTAGGGGCATACAAATGGACATCTAATTATAACTACTTATGCTGATATGATCACCTGGTAAAAGAAGCTTATTATGTTTTGTAGTTGGCAATTCCTGGTAAAAGGAGCTAATTATCCTATATACTAAAAGGCAGGAGATTGAGTTTTGCAAAACATTGTTTGAGACACGTGTAGGTACATGAGTGGACAAGCATTAAATGCTTAATAAATGCAGTCCCTTTCCACCGCCTTCCACACTTACAAACACCCCTTTCCACCGCCATTTAACCTCTGGAAAATTCTTGAATAACCATCGTGATATTAACAAACCCCATATAACCTCTTTCAAAGAAAATCTATGGATGAAGAAAAAAGGCATGAATGATACACTATCTCCCGATCAGAAAGCAGATGTCACCCACCTCTTTATCTCTCGCTCTAAAATAAACTCACAAAACAAAAAATCCATTACATCTCTCTTTGGGTCTTGATCCGCCTAAGAAGTAGAAGGCACTGTTGCCGGTCGTTGATGTAGACGAGTTTTGTAATCCCATGTATTGTTATACAGTTTTAACCGAGTTTTGATTATGGGTTTCATAATAATTTTTAATTTTTTTAGGCTTCAACTTTGGAGTAAGTTCATTAACATAAACAATTACACAAGGGTCAATCTATTGTGTAAGGGAATTTTTTATCAAATGATTTGCTAAAACAAGCAAACATTAGTTTAGGGGTGTTTCTCATTGCTTTGTCGTAAGATCGAGTAGGATTTGGCCAATTTTTCATGGCAATGAATTAGTTACCAAGTTTAATAAAATTGATGGTTGATTTTGGTTGAATGTTAATTAGAAAAGGTTTTATTTTCAATAATTTTGTTGGTTTTTTATGTTAGTTTTACTGAGATTCAAACAATGTTAATTTGGAGGTATTTAGCTCTATGGGCCAAAAGGAGGTGTCATTCATTCCCCTTTGAAAGAAGTACATGAGCATGTTGGAAGAGACATGTTGGTTGCGTAAAATGGAATGATGCGCAGTGCTTCAGAGTGGTACGCAATCATTGGCGATGTTATATTAGCTATGAAGTTTTCAAAATTTTTGCTCGGTGAGTTTGCTTTCTGACCCATTGACATAATAAGTTTGTTGTATGCGGTGATTGCTTAAGGGGTGTTTTGGCTTGCTTATAAAAATCAGTCATTTCCTTAATCTATTTTCAAACAACAAAGACAAAAAAAATACGTTTGTTCCATATATATTTGAGGTGGAAAAAAAGTAAAATGAATATTTTAGGCCGGGAAAGATCACCACAATAGGCGTATCAGTGGGTTTTCAACAAAGTATATAGACTTTAATTTGTTAACAAAACCAATTAAGGGGTGTTTGGGGTTGCTTATTGTATATAGTTATTGCATTTTAATACATCACAACAGTTGTGATGAACCTTAGGATTGCCTATAAATATCGCTTACATGATTTTTGGTTATTTTATAAAAAAAAATAAGCATACAATCAGTCTTTATAATCAATCCCAAACACCCTATATGTAAGTCAATTATGATCAGTTCAGCATGAGTATCCATTTAAGGTTTTTTTTTTCCTATTATAAATATTCAAGAACAATAGCAAATATATTTGTTGGTAGTGCCTCATGCATCGAATTCTATTAATGGCGTGGTTTTGACAATACATGAAATGGAACAAGAGTATCTAGAAATTGTTGACGTATGCAGATCATTTATCACTTTCTTGAATCTCAAAATTCTGTGGATTTATGTTAATTGAGATTATCTTTACAGGAAACCGATGAAGACTACTGTTGAGCTCAAAATAGCACGAGGCCGTTCCGTGCTCTTCTTAATATTTTGTGAGGTAAGTAGTATTAATGTTACAGCAAGGAATTCAAGGAAGCACCCCTGATAACATAAAATTTTGGTTGGTACTATTTGAATACAAATGTCGGGTTTCTTTAATTTTGTGTGCACATTAGGTTTCTTTATGATTGATTCTTATGCTTTAATTTTGAATAGGTTGCCAAAGAAGGTGGTCACAAAGAATCGTGCAACTGCATAATCAAAAAGGTAGGCAAATTGTTTTTTGCTCTCTTTCATTATTAAATGTTTATATGTATTATAACGTTGGTAATTTGGTTTGTCGCAGGTTCAAATTTTCTTTTCTCTAAATTGAAGTCGAGTTTCGAATCCACCTTTGTTAAAGGTTTTTTTTTTGTTAAAGATGTTGGGTGTTATCGACTTATACAAGTAGGATGATTTTACGACGTGGGCATTCATTAATTTTTAGAATAAACATACTTTGGTTGTGTTATTGTTGTTTCAATGGTGTAAAGGTTCGGTTTTTAGGATTTTAACATGAATTTTTTTTTTGTTACTTATGGCGTGTGATTTGTGTACTCAGGTTTTCTAGGCGTGATTGCTCCATGTATGTATGTACGAGGATAAAGCAAAGCCGCTGTGCTATCGTAAGATCAGATTAATGGTGAGTAAACTTGCACGAGTATATGATATTAGAGATGTAACAGTCATTATTGTTTATGCTAAGAATGAGAGGCGGTGGAGTAGGTTCATTTAATGCTCACCCATTATTGTAACATAAATTTGAAATAGTTTTGTGGGTTTTATCTTTCTGTCTAATTTCCTGATTTCATAACAAAGATAATACATGTGTGTATTTGATACACATAAATGTTCTAATTTCAGTGAGTGATTAGGTTAATTGAACAAGGATCAAAGTTGGGTTGTCTAATATTGAAAAGGCTAGCATAAAAAAAGGCGAAATGGATAGGTACAATTATTTCATAACAAAATGTAATGTGGTGTGTGGAGTATAGTGAAGGCAATGATGAGATTTGTTAGTATTCACGTTTGGTAAGCGTTGTTTGCCAAAACTGCATGTTGGCATGGCGACCACATCGTTGCACCATGACGGGTTCTTGTACCGCTTCCATGATCGCCACTCGAGCCTTATTATACACATGACGGTTGTGTAGTATGAATAGTTGATTTTGGACTGCGAGAAAAGCCCGCCGGTATGGGCTAATTGTTTGGGTCTCTTGCTTTATATACTTTAGGTAGGAAGTCCTTTAGAAGAATAAATATTCTAGAAAGAGGCATTCGGTCGATTGTTTTTGTTGGTCAAATTTCTCATTGGTTTTGGTTTCTCAAATATATATATATATATATGGATATACCTTCGAATTTCAGTTTGTAGTATGGTAGATTACACGATGATGATTTTGAAAAGCGCTTGCACCTCAGATATAATTTTTAGTGTTTTTTGTGATTTTTTCAAGTATCCTTTGAAATACGTAATTAATGAGTATACCTTTTTTGTTTGATCTTCTTAGAAGCTATAAGGAGATTGACGATTCAGATAGATGGGAAAGAGTACGCCTGTCATGTGCAGAACCGCACAATGGCTTATCCGAACAACCCTGAACCGGTATGTGCACTTATGGTGATAGTTATAGCTTGAATCATAAAACCGAGATTGACGATTCAGATAGATGGGAAAGAGTAACGGCCTGTCATGTCAGTAACCGGTTCAATGGCTTATCCAGAACAACCTGCTGAACCGGTGGCATGTGCACTTCTGAATTTATATTATAGTACAAGGAATGTTGCAACCTTTAAACAAAATGATTTATCATACATGAGTAAATTGACTCTTCCCACCATTTTTATCTTACATGAACATCTTTGTCATACATTTGCAGCTCATAAAATTAGCTGTGGTATCTCCATCGACGGAGAAATTGTCTGATTTTCTCAACCGCATGCGAATAAGGTGAACAGTCGGTGTAACTTCCAGGTTAGCTTTTGTTAGGCTTTTATGATTTTGAATCAGTTTATCAATATTACACCCGCGATGGCAATTTCTTCACATTTACTTAAGATTTGATCATTATGTTTTATCTCTGATGGGTTAAATGTCAAATTAGATTAATTAGCTAATAATGAACATGTCAAAGAGTTGAGCTGATCAAAGTAGCTTACAAGTTGGCAAAGTTGTCAAACTTCATTTATAATGCATAAAACCTTCTAAAACAGTATTTTTGAGAAACTTGATTCAGGTTGAAAATAATTGACATTGTAATCATATTGGCACACTAAATGTTTACATACAATAAAATATTTTGGATAAAAGTGTTATAGGATCATCCTGATATTTCCAAAAATACCCGATTTGATCCTTTACCCAATCTGCATAACCTGCACACTTACACCTGTTAGACTCGGCAACATACTTTCATTCTTTGGGGTGCAATATATGTTCACTCTATTGTGTGTAGAATATTTGGTGTAACTAGGTTAGGTATCCCCCATTATAATACATGGTCTAAATATTTGATACATGTTAACTTCATTATGTGCAGAATATTTGGTGTAGCTAGGTATCCCCCATCATAAACGCTTATCTCTTTTGATGTCACTGTGGCTCTATAGATATTCTCAAGGTATAAAAAATGGTTAATTCTCTTTTCTTTTATACCCCGCCTCATATTTCATCGCATACCGAATCTCCATCATATGAGCCGCTTTTTCCTATTAGATGGTAGATTGCTTGCGCTCAGAGTGGATATGGGGCATACTTACAAAGAAAAAGGTATTTTAAGAATAACTTGCACCTGATATTTTTTGAGGATAAAGGAAGTATATGTTGAATGAGTTGAAACAATCTCAGTGATAAAATGATAAGTTAAAAAATTGTATGGAATACATAAAAGTGAAGGGAACTATAAAGGGTTGAAAAAAAGCCATGTGTTCGTGTTGCCATTTTGTATGTTTTGGGACTGTGAAATGCGTTTTGGTTGTGGTTAAGTTTGTGTTTGGTTTTATAAAGCCATGTCAATGATCATTTTGTCTGGGAAAGTGTAGTTACGCGTATACGGAATCGTCAATTTTATTCTCGAAAGCCTTTTAATTCGCGGTTTTCTTCCTGTAGCAATGTAAAAGATTAAACAAGGGCCTAAGCTACTAATAGTTATGCCACAAGTCATTTTTAGTACTAAACTAAATCATGGATAAACAGCCTTGGAGTGCCATCCACTTAGCTAAGGATTGTGGTCCAATTTTGCAGGTGGCTGAATTCTGGAGCCTTGATATGGTACGGCTTTGCAATATGCCATTGATCTCAAGTTGATTTTATACAATTTTTATTCGTGTCAGCATTTTTATTAAAGAACAAAAGAATGTATTGTCATTATATATTTTCCTATTAAACGTTCAATACTTTTGAGTGTGTACAAATCTTCGCAAGATGTCTTAATCATAGCGCCCCCGCAGCAACGCGCGGGTTACCCCACTCGTTATAACTAAACTATAGATGATGCCATGTATAATTTAATATAACCACTGGTAGTTCTACTAACGTGGCCTCCAAATTGCACAAGGAGGAAGTTTTGCTTGCATGTTACATATTTTTCTGAAGTGAATTGCGTGTTTGAGGTGAAGAAAGCTTTGAAGTGTATCTAAAACTATGATCGGGATGATTAATTATATTTTGACGGGGATCAGACTTTGCAGACTTGAGTCTACATTATGGACTTTTCAATTCTACATTATCATGTTTGATGCAAGCCCACTTAAAAGAGGATACAATTTATACTTTGCTAATATACATGTTGTCTCAAGTTCCATTTCAATTGACGCCAGACCCTTGATCGAACCGACTTTCAACAACAACAAAAAAAAAAAAAAAAAAAAGCAACGAAATGCTTCTTTCTTAGTGTTTTTTACAGTATAAAGAATCAAAGTACTATGTGTATTGTATATATTTTATAAAGTTTTTTTCTAAGTTGTAAGTGTTTTGTAAAATTTATACTTTGCTTAAACTTCAACGACACTTTGAGTTTATTTTTTCTGCTTTTGGTACTATAGATAACATGATTATGGTGGTAAAGAAATCCACTATTACACCTATAGCCTAAGGTTCTACCGAGACTGAAACTCCACTATTACACCTATGGCCTAAGGTAAGAAGAAAAAGTGGTTGCTGTGGCCGAGGCTGTTTATGAAATGGTTACGAATGAGAAAGAGGCAAATGAATCATCTGAATCAGTTGTTACTGAAGTAAACTTAACCCGACCACCTTTTTTCCCGAAATACATGTATGACTCTTTCGTGATGAACCAAGCCCGTGCATCGCACGGGTCATGATATCTCGTATACTTAAAACTTAAAAAGCGTACATAGCATATATGTTAAATAAATGTCTTACAATTCAATAAGGTCAAAGGAATGACCTTTCAACATTAAGAGCATTAGGTACCCATAACACCAGAATTCATCACAACACCAAAAACCTCTTCCCTCTTATAACACCAGTTTCTGGTGCTATCGTGCACCCTTATACCCCACATATATTTTTTTCTTTTTTCTAGTTATATGATTAAATCTAATAATTATGTGGATAACTGTGTTAACGTGTGAAAAAATAAAATGTATAAATGAAAAACAAAACATGAATAATGTGTTATACAGTTATTAAACTACTTTACTAGCACATAAACAATCAAAATTGTTTTTGGCATCTCACAAAAATGTGTAGGTCCAATGTAATGTTTGGTCAGGCCCAATACACAAGCCGAATAACCTAAACCTAATTATCTTTTAGAGTAAATTGCATTTTTGGTCCCTAAGGTTTAGCCAAATTGCAGGTTCAGTCCTTAAGGTTTCGAAAGTGCAATGGTGGTCCTCATTTTGAAACGTTTGCTGCATGTTTGGTCCCTGATCAACATCAAATGACAAAACACTCGCTTTTGTTTCTATTTTCTTTTCATATTTCTTACATAAATGATCCCTGTCTTGTGATAGGTTTTACAAAACTCGTCCTATTTATTTATTTATTATTATTTTTTAAAATTAACTTTTAATACTAGTATTATTTTTTTAATTCAAAAAATATTCAAAGGTACTCCAAAATTTTTTTTGTTTTTATCACATAAGCTTTTTTTTAATTTTAATATTTTTCTATAGAATTATTAATACGTTTTTTATACGTTTTCGTATGTTTTATTACGTTTTTGTTATTCTTTAACATTTTCATTCGTTTTTTTACGTTTACGTTCGTCTTTTACGTTTTCGTCCGTTTTAACGTTTTACGTTTTCGTCCGTTTTTTTACGCCGGCCGTTTTTACGCTTGCTTACATTTTCATCCGTTTTTACGGCAGTCGTTTTTACGCTGTTTGCTTTTTCCGTTTTCGTCCATTTTACGTTTTTGACCTTTTTTTTTCTTTTTACTTTTCCTTTTGCCCTGCTTTTTACGTTTTGTTCGTTTTATGTTTTGTCTATTTTACATTGTCCATTTTGTTTTCATTCTATTTTTACTTTTTGTTAGTTTTTTTTCAAAGTTTGACAACGATCCGTTTTTTTACGTTATCTATTTTTACGCCAGCGAAAACATAAAAACGGCCATAAACGAAAAAACGATCGAAAACGTAATAAAATGCATCTAAAACGCATAAACGTATCAAAAACATAAAAAAAGGGTTGAAAACGTAAAAAAACGGACGAAAACATAAAAAAGTGACGAAAACATTACAAATGGGTGAAAACGTAAAAAAACAGACGAAACGTAAAAAAACGAAAATGTAAAAGAAAGAGACGAAAACATAAAAATGGCCGAAAATGCAAAACAACTGACGAAAACGTAAAAGAACAGACGAAAACGTAAAAAAACGGACGAAAACATAAAAAAAAAGTTGAAAACGTAAAAAGAACGGGACAAACGTAGTAAAAATGACGAAAACGTAAAAGACGGCTGAAAACATAAAAAACGTACAAACCCGTACAAAAACGTAAAAAACCGACAAAGATGTAAAAAGCAGAAAAAAAAAGTAAATAAACGGTTGAAAACAACGGACGAAAACGTAAAAAACCAAATGAAAACGTAAAAAAATGGGCGAAAACATAAAAACAGCCGAAAACGTAATAAAACGATTGAAAATATACGAAAATGGACGAAAGCATAAAAAAACGGACGAAAACGTAAAAATCCGAACAAAAACGTAAAGAGACGAATATATTTTGGACTTTTCTCTTCGAATTTAAAGAAAATTATGTAAAAAAAAGTTAAAATTTTTTTGGAATATCTTTAACATTTTTTGAATATTTTTCGATATTTTTGAATTATAAAAATAATACTAATTTTAATAGTTAATTAAAAAAAAAAAAAAAATGGGACGAATTTTGTAAAACTTAGCACAAGACAGGGACCATTTATGTAAGAAATATGAAACGAAAATAGAAACAAAAGAAGACAGGGGTATTTTCATCATTTGATGTTGATCAGGGACCAAACATGCATCAAACGTTTCAAAATGAGGAACACCGTTGCACTTTCGAAACCTTAGGGACTGAACCTGCAATTTGGCTAAACCTTAGGGACCAAAAATGAAATTTACTATACATACACGCAGTCACACACACCATACATACACGCACTCACACACACCATCATCACAACCACGCAGTCACACACTGTTTCTTTCATCACAACCGAAGGTTATTTGTTCGACTCAAAACGTAACTAACCTTATGGTTATTTGTTTTATTTAGTTCGACTCAAGTAAAAAAGAAGAAAAAAGAGAAAACGCAACAAAAATACGGGAAAACGCAAGGGATCGTACCTCATGGCCATGGGTGGCGTTTCCGGACCATTTGGGGCTGGCGGACGCTCTAACGAAAACGCGAGGCCCGGTGTGGTTTTGGCGTGCTCAAGTGGCGTTTTGGGGGAAAACGTGAGGCTCGGCACAGGGTACCCAGCCATCTAAGAGTAATATGATATTTATATAACACTTTTACAAAAATATAGTAAGTTGGTCAAGGTTTTAAGCGAAACAAATCCCATATCAGTAACTCAGTAAGCCTCATGTCTAAGTTTCTGACCTCAAAAGTTTGTATCTCTATATTACACAAGACTCATGAAAATGAACCATTTTTTTCCTTCTCATATAGTTCAAATGCTAAAAGAAAATAACTGTGTATTATATCCAATTTGTCATATCCATGACAAGTGCAACATTAACCTGAAGCAATATTTAAGCATAAAAATCACATATCAATCTTGTGGTCTGCTACATCTTGGTAATGCAATTGATTTTAGCTCACAAGGATTTTATTTTTTATCATCAGTGGAGGGCATATTTTCTATCAAATGTTGGAGATATTTATACTACATATAAAAAGAGGAAACACCATTTTTCTTAATTTTAATACTTACAACTTTAAAAGCTTAGGTCTCAACACTTTATAACACAAAACACTTTATTTCTTAATTATAGGTGAGCAATTAATGTGGTCCAATTTTTTAAATGAATACAAATACTAAAGCAAAAATGTACAAACCAATTAAACACACATCAACGGTACAAATATAAATTAATTAAACACACTAATTAATGCTATTTTTAAAACACCCCTAAAAAGAAAAAATACATATTATTATACACATTGTACATACTAATAAAACACACAAAGCATACAATTTATATGCTAACAAGCCGACTTTACATACGATTAAAACCATCTAATTATACGTCAACCTTGTCAAAGTAATTTAGCCGCCACCTGCTCGCCAGCCTGAATTCAGGAGAGAACCGAACCCTGAAACGGTAACCGGTCGACTGATCAATTTTTTCTCCGTTAATCGCTTCAGTTGTTATTTAGTTGGCGCCAAATTTATATCACACGGCGGTACCGCCGCAACGCCGCATTCTCGCTATATTTTTATAAAGATCGGGTATATTAGCATCAATGGCCATAACGAAAGAGGCTCGAGGAGTGGTAACCACATATTTTGAACACCTTTCTTGCTAATAAAAGTCTCAAAAGTAGATTATATAAACCGTCCTGCTCAAATGAAACTCATTATGCAAATCTACACCTAATTTAATTCACATGTTAAGATAGAACTATTCTGCCTAGCTGATGGTTATTTATCCTTCATTTTGTTAATGTAGTAAATATGATAACATAAACCAATTTATTAAAAGTATAATTATAGAACAATTTTGGTAGCAACGGTTAGAATTTTCATTGGGATATGTGCGGAACCGTCGGTTGTTACATAGATACATAAATTAGTATCTTGAGTTGCTCTTTAATTAATACATGACCTATGGTAGTTGGTCAATTTATAGCATTATTAGCATGATTTTTTGTTACGTAATTAGCATGATATTATGTTTGCTTATAAAAGTGGCTACTCACAATATTGGAAAAGCTTCTGCATTGACCGATAGTATTCGAATACTACATTAGCTCATACCTCTTAAGAGGGATAATTCTACTCTTTTAGTTTCAATGTCAGTATGTAAGTTTCACTAAATCTTAGTATGTAATTATAGATCTTAACCATTTCATTTAACTTTTAATTACATCTTAGGATATATTGTTTACTAAACTTAAAATAAAACCAGTTTATACCCATCCATCGGATCTTGTTTTGCCACTAGTGTATATATATATATATATATATATATATATATATAGAGATAGTATATATATATATATATATATATATATATATATATATATATATATATATATATATATATATATATATATATATATACAGTGATTCTATTTTCAGTAACCTCGTTGTCATGGTAACTCATGGTAACTCCATTTGAACAATTAGATTATTTGATCAATGGCTATAATTGATTGTGCCATTAATGTAATTAGTTTAAAGATTTGGTTATTATTTGTAAAAAACAAAGGGTATTATAGTCATAATATTCATATTAAATGTCCCACTAATTAAGGAGTTGATGATGACAATTAGGTAAAAGAAAAAGAAAGAAAAAAATCACGGCTCATTCCTCCTCCTCCCAAAAACTGCCGCCTCCTCCATTCTTAGCCGCCACCCACTTTTTTTGATCTCCTACGTTTTTTGATCTCCATTCCTAAAGATTTGGTTATTATTTTCAGAACCTTGATGA
Organism: Chrysanthemum makinoi; assembly: GCA_910596185.1. Classification (NCBI taxonomy): domain Eukaryota; kingdom Viridiplantae; phylum Streptophyta; class Magnoliopsida; order Asterales; family Asteraceae; genus Chrysanthemum; species Chrysanthemum makinoi. The sequence goes on along the minus strand of OU343217.1, from coordinate 51,105,701 downwards.
TAATTGATAACTAGTGAGTCATACGTTTTTTTTTTTTCTTTTTGTTTGTTGGTTAAAGGTTGCCGACGTTATTTATATTCAATATTTACTAACTGATCTGGCATGAGTTACTAATTGATCTAAAATATAAATATTATTTATATTTAATATTTAACTGTTCCTAACTAATCTGGATTTTGTATATTAA
>OU343217.1:51062913-51105414 GCA_910596185.1 Chrysanthemum makinoi | reverse complement strand
CAAAAATTTGATAGACTAACACGAACTGAATTCAGGGACTGAATTCGTTTTTGGTTGGGCGAATGTGACAACTCGTATTTTCAGGTCATATTTCAAAACATTATTCATGCTTCATCATTTATCATTTATCGTAAATTAAGTTTACGAGCATTAAATTCACGTAACCGTAATGGTTTAGCTGTGAATTCATGAACATATCATCAGGGACATTTCATATAGACTAGATTTAGTCTACATATCATCAATAACATCATTTCATATCAATATTATGCATGGGTTTTCATTTTTCATTAAACGTTTATTTTCCTATTAAATAAACGCTATCGCGTAAACATTATTTTGAACATTTGATCCGACACCTCCAAAAATATTCCTAATATATTTTTATACTCATTTTAAGACTATAAAAATTATATTATTAATTTACTCGATGTTTTCAATTTATTTCGTATATAAATTGTTATATTTATATAATTACGACGGTTTTCTTAAAAACTACACGATAATTATTATTTCACTCAACTCATGTAAGAAATGTATTTTTATAATTTTTATGACCTCAATATATTTTATCTTGACCTGTTAAAAGTTATTTTTATCTAACGCTACCCTAAATACTCAAATGTGTGTTCAACTTACCACATATCTTCAAGTAACTTACATATTACTACACTTAAACATAATTAAAAAAAAATTGTATTTCTTAAATAAATACACCCCCTTGTCGACACAAGGGGGTTAGTCACTCACTACTTGCTAAAATATCTACAACTTATATCATATTATACTTATAATTTGCAAGATATTACACATACAACTTAACCATTCAAAGTGTAAACCATTTTCTTCCTCTCCTCAAGCATAGAACCGGCCATCCATACAAAATCAAGAAGGAAGCTTCAAAATTTTCTAAACAAGGTTTTAACACTCTAGTATCACTTTTGATTAAGGTTTTGCAATAAAAACCTTGGGTGATTAGGAAAAACCTTTGCTCATAAACCTCATCAAGTTACTAGTAAGCATCCATATTCATCATCATATTTCATATTCATTGTTATATTCATTTCATCATATTTGAGAAAACATGCAAGTCTCATGAGGTTTATACCACTTTTTCATTGATTTTAAGAGTTATATATATATATTGGTCATCCTATAATTACTCCTTGTTATAAATCACTCTTGGTGATGTCTAGGAACCCATGACACCCTAAGAAGGTGTATGGTAGGATTAGAATAGCTTCGGAGTTGTTTTGAATTGGTTAGAATAGGTTTTGCGCGTGAAAAACTTATTTCGACAAGTCTAATTAAGGGTCTGTCCTTATTTTGAAATTCTGGAATTTTCGACAGTAAGCAAAATATTTTGGGCTAGATATTCAGAAAATATACTTTAAAAATAAAACATGGCCGCTTGAATGGGTTAAAACGGAGCTATAACGAAGAAGTTATGAATTTTTGAAGTTGGACGACGAAAACTAATTATTCCAGAAAATTCAGCAAGCTGTCTAGACTTTTTACGAGTAAAAAATGAGTCTTAAGCGTTGTTAAATGTGTCGACTTATCAAAAATATATTATTATATGTTATCACGATTCCGTGGATATATAAAACGTAGAAAACGGACTTATAACGACAAAGTTATTCACATTTTAAAAAGTTGCCGTAACTTTATTCTATTAGCAAAATTAACATATTTTCTATTAAACACATACTACGGCCACCAAGGACCATGTTGAGGGTCGTTTTTAACAATGACAGAGTACTTTTTATAAAGTGATGTCTTCTAGTAAAAGTAAGTTCGCCAAGCATATTTTTCAAAATGTCAAACCATTTGTCAAGCGGAGTTGTAACGAATAAGATACGGTCACTTAAACTTTGCCGGAAAACCATCCTTAAACTATATTTTGGGACACAAGTATCATACTTTAGCTATATTTTTCTCTATGATCGGAACCTCTAGGACGAAAACTTAAACACTAAAACTTTGAGATAATGATACAAGCTTCCCAAAACCGTTGAGTTCGTTTCCTAACACTTGACGTGCATCATTTTACGACTAGCTTTTCGAGACCGTTTAGTCACTTTCATGAAAATTTCAACGACATTATTTTACGACGAAAAGTTATAATTTCATAATAAATCACTAAATGATTATCATTGGATATCATTTCAATGTAAATACATATGGAGTAATTTAAAAATGGTCAAGACGTTAAAAGATTATTCTCGACAAGAAATATTATTTTCACAAATTCATAAGTGGTATAGATATCATCCGAATTGCATGCATAACATTACATCATGACTTATTACATATCATATCATTCATAATAGGTCGAGGTTAGAGATTCACGCTACATTTCGGTGTACTCACTTTTGCCATCGCATCATTGTCCATGTGAGTTTCGTAGCCCCTACTTTTATATGTTTTGAACTATTTTGGGGGAGATGCATGCTTAACTACTTTTCACAAGTACTTTAGATTTTAAAGATAACTTCTATCATGATCACCATTGTTTCAAAAACCGAAGGTTGTACTATATTAATTGTTCTTGTTTGAGTGGTATAGTTCTACGTCGTATAAAGTTCTAAATTAGTTGACTACTGAAACATTGGGTCATGTACTATTGATTATGTGCTATAGTTCTACGTCGTATAAAGTTCTATGTCAGTTGACTACTGATACATTAAGTCATGTGCTATTGATTATGTGTTATTGTTCTATGTTGAGTTAGTTACTATTGTGATTCCTTTGACATCATGTGTTTGAACATAAACTATACATATTTTGGAAATGGGTTGTAAACACACAGGTTGCAAGTTTTGTATGAGCGGAACTTGGAACTGAGTGGATTTGCAATGCCTTTGATGCATAAACGATTTTGAAAGGTTTTTCATTTCAACGCAAACTCTATGAACTCACTCAACCTTTGTGTTGACACTTTTAGCATGTTTTATCTCAGGTATCTAAGGCATTCATTTCATGACATCCATATGGACATATCATAGAGTCGTGGTGACGACGCGTCACACATGGGATTTATTCATTTTAAAACATCGTTTGGCTTGTAACAAACTTATTTCCGCACAAGTTAATTTCATTTGGGACCTACACTTTGTAAACTCTGATTATTTTATTAAATCAAACGATGTATTTTCCAAACGACACTATTGGTCGTTCAATATATCTGTAACTGTGATGCTATGACAGTCAATCCCCAGGAATTCCATTCCGCAGCAAAACAGGTAATTTGGAGGTGTGACATAGAGGATGATGATGGTGAACTTTGCTCAACTTTTTCTAGCAGCCTTGGTAGTCAAAATTGTTTAAGCGCTTCGACAAATTTCTTGCTATTAGAGTCGATCTTAAGATAGCGAACTTGCTTTTGTACCTTTGTTCTCCAATAGTTCTTGATCTCGTTATCAGTTCTTCCTGGCAATTGTTGTGCAATTTTTGACCACCTTGAACATAATATATAGATAAATTTTAGAAGATGTATAATTTAATAATTATTAGTAATCATGCTGATATTAATATGTTAGAAGTTTAAATAGTAATAGCTGAGAACTTTATGTGTGATCATAAATAGGCTCACCTATTGCCCCACTTGGAATGTAGTTCAAGAATCAACAGTTACTCTTGAGGCGAAAGATTTCCATGTTTAACGTCTGGCTTTAGATAATTCAACCATCTTAACCTACAACTTTTCCCCGTCCTCTTTAATCTCAAAAAGAGGAGTTTATCATCGTAAAATAGCTCAAACATGATATAATGCACAATTTAGTTGTCTTTAATTTTTCAACAAGTTTTTCTCTTGGTTACATGAGGATTTTGCTAGCGAGTTCCAACGCCCTTCTCCATGACAAGTGATGTATTAAATTAGAAGATTGTCTTCATCAAGTGTCCATGGTCCTCTTCTTAGCTCACCAACTTCTTGTTCATGGCAAGAGTTACTAATCTTATTTTTGTTGCATTAATTTTAAAACAGAGAAGACCATCTTCTTTTTGGTAATACCAGGCCATTTGGTGTTGGGCAATGCTCAACAATGAGAATAATATATGGACTGGTCCTGGTTTCCTATAAGGCATAAGTGTTTCGGCTCTAAGGAAGTGTTTGGGTTAGGTTATTACAAAAATCCAGAATGTAATTTGGGGAGATGATGATTTGGGGAGATGAATGATTTGGGGAGATGATGACAAGGATGAAAGATGAAGGGGTAAAATATAAATGTGTTATAAAAGTATAAATGTGTATGAACTAAAATACCCTCGACTACAAAACAAAAATCAGACTTTGACTTTGTCAAATGACCAATCTGGCATTTAATGGCCATGTTTTGGACCTATAGCGATGAAAAGAGCGAGTTTTGTCCCATCGCGATGCACCATGCCAAGTTTAGGGACCAACGGTGTATTTTAGTCTTTTATATATGCTTGAGTTTTCGACTTGACATTGGGAGCCGACTAATCCCAGGACGACTATCTTTTTGGATAGTCAATGCAGATGACTCTGTGGCCAATGAAAATTAATTTTCACCCCAGGGTTCGAACCCAATACCTCTAGACACTTTCGTCCTAAGAAGAAAGGTCAAACACAAAACATTAAAGATGATTATCTCATAACTTCAAGATACACGTTCAAATACACCCTTTGTAAGTTTAAAGACTAATGCTCTCAATGGAAACAATATTTTGAGTGTACGTTGACATTGATAAGCATGCATGCACACACGTTAAAACCGGTATGCAAAATGCATACACACACACACGCTATATATATCAAAACAAGTAAAGAAAACATGTTTACATTTTTACACTTTTCAGGTATGAATGCATCTCAAAAGCTAGATTTGAACAATAAAACCTTTGAAAAAACACTTTTTGAATATCAAGTCACTAAATGAATATTGAATTCATGCTTTAATTTGGATTTGGAATATAAGTATTTTTGGGTAAGTCAAAATGCCAACTCTTATGCCAAAAAAAAATTAATATTATTTTTTAAACAAAGAAAGTGAAAAGCGAGTGGTTTGATGTGTACGGAAAGAGACAAGTAGATAGAAAAAAGCATAGTATTATTAAAAAATTATGATTAACTATCTACATCAACTTATTAAGCATGGAGTTTTTTTTTTAATAAAATGTTTGTTGTTATATGTCTATGTCATAGAAATTAAGAGCTTTCTATGATATAACCTAGTGCTTTGTTTTCATTAGAACAAGAACTAGTAAGATTGTATAATTTATATTTGTTGAAAGTGAACAACCAATTCTCAATCTAAATAAACAATGGTATTTCGTAGCTTCTTTCTTCTTTGTTCTTATGTCGATTTTTTTTAGAGAAAATCGATCAATGCGCTAAAAAATTTAGCATTCAAAAGAAAGATCACGAGACAGGTCGATATAGTTTTGTAATTCTCATGAACGAACCACACGCATTTATCTGATAGAGTTTTGTATAAACTGTATTTAATTTACGACAAAATTCAAAATTCGCAGGTTTGAAATATCAATGTTATAATGTCCATACTTTAAAATGCTGCAAAGTATATCGTATTGATGAATAGGATGTACCTTAACTATTACAAAGGGCATAACCATAGCATAATTTGACCAAATGCATCAATGAAAAATTATATTAGTACAAAATAAGGAACACAATTTTTTTGAACAAGATGCATTTAAAAAAATCAAAATCTTTTACAAAAATTAATACTATGCCGCAAATTACATAGGTATCCCGTCCCTGGTTCCATCCCCGACTATTTACTCTATTAAAAGAGGTAAAAAAAAAGTTACGCAAAGGGAAGTTAAATACGAGCAGCAATACCAATTGCTATTGGGAAATTAATCATGCATGCTTTGAAGGAAAAATGTTGACGTATGTGTCCGGACGACACGTGCCGGACCGAAGAATCTCCATCACGCCGGAGGTCATGGCCGGAAGGACTGGACTATGTCACCTAACCCGGATATTACTGGATTGTGTCTCCACGTGACCTGACACCTAGTGTATAGACTTGACAGGTATGGATGTGGCCCACTTGGCACCTACCTCTTTCTCTCTCTATATATACTTACTCTTTATTTTATTTATCTCATCTCATATTACACACACATATACATCTCCTCATATACTAAATCAATCCTCTGCATATGAGTTCTGACTTGACCGTCGGAGGATGGTCCCCGGGGCTTCGGCCTCGGGACCCCTTCTAACGGGTTCTTTCATGTATGACAGCACGCTTTCAAAGAACGGGATAAGGACGGATGGCACGTGAGAGCCGTCAGGACTGACCCGGCGGAAAAATGCTTCAACATTTGGCGCCATCCGTGGGACCCGTCATTCATTCTACCGGAGCTAAGAATGATAGGTCTTGTTTCAAAACTTACTGCTTCGGAGGTGGTTCGTCCACCATCCGGAGGTGGTTCGCCCACCGTCCTTCCTTCGGTATGACTCCATCCGGAGGTGACTCGGTATTCACTCTACCAAGAGTTAAGGACGTTGGTTCACATTTTCGGTCCGGCACAGACTTTCAATGATGCCGTTCGGTGTTGACGTCCGGCATGGACGTCATATATGGACAGGCGGCATGAACCGTCCGGCATCATTTCATTCGGACACTGTTTCATTCAGTCACATGTGGACGCGATGTTACCCGGAGGTACTGTCTCGTTCGGATATGCTTGTGACGGGTTTCAACCGTGTGATCCCGAACAAAACGAGGAACATCCGGTATGACCTCCGGTACGTATTCGTTTGTTTTCTATGGCATTTCGCGTCCACAACTCTGTAAGTGCTCCAATTTCATCTTCATGTCTTCTCACTTGCTATGTTAAGTATGATTGTATGAAGTAGCCATCAGATTTGTTAGTATAACCGGTGCTGACTTCATCCTCTTGATAGAGCAACCTAATTATTAGTTATATTAGTAAGAGAAGTGGATGGATAATTGGTCATTGAATTATTTGGGATCACCTCACCCTCAAAATAAGGTCAAATATTATATGAGTACCTACTACCTAGGGTGCTGTTTGTCAGTAATTGATGTACAAGCAATTGTCCTTACTATTAAAAATAAAGAAATCAACTTGCAACTTGTCATGCGTAATATACTACGTATTTATCTGATATTTTATTTGTCATACATTTTTATGTCATAAGATATTAAGGCATATTAAGGTATATCTTCACAAGCAAAGTATGAAATTTGGCCACATTTTTTATCAATAGTAGTTTTAAAATGCACATAACGAATGCCATGTTAAAACATGTGATTCACATAACTTCAATATTGAGTGTAATAATAAGCGTATTTGAGGACAATATGGTTGTTTATATGTCGACCTTTCCTAAAAAAAACAGATTATGACGCAAATTATGATATCGTTTACATGTGCGAGCGGCCTAGTTTTGTCTATGTCAAACGTCCGTACCTTTTTATGGTACGTTTTCATCATTAGTCACATGTTTGACATAACTTGTATCATAGAAAAGAATATCCATCTTCTGTGATACATATAATTCAACAAAATATCTATAAATGATAGTTATTATTTATAACAAAATAGTTTTACCGTCTTAACGCCATATTGCGTTCATTTACGTTGTTTAAAGGCCTTTTAAGATTCAGAGCTTAAACAAAACAATGACTTACTAATAAACACATGTAAAACATCTATTTTTGGGGTAATTATGAAACTCATACGCAAGAAATTTTAGCAAAAATACCCAATGATTTACCATGTGCCTAAAAAGCTGGACAACCACGCTATAGTTGACATTTGAATATGCTAAACTTGTGGCTATACATTGAAAATCCTTTGGGAAGGTGAAAACCATTTCAACAAAATATTTAGAGGATTGTGTCACAGGCTGAGTACTTTTTAAAAAAAAAACTTTTAAGGTATAATGTTTCTACTCAAGCATGCTTTTGGTTTTTTACGAAACTTAAGAGAAAAACTCGTGAGTCTGTAAACAAACAGAAATGCGTGCACATGTGAGACAAACTATTAATGACTTAAACATAATAGTTTCAAATGTACATATGTTTAGATGAACTCATAAATATAACTGAATTTTGATACTTAGTAGCACAAGTCACATGCTTTCTGGATGTGAAAACGCTTGGTAGTAAAATATATATATATATATATGTATCAAACTTCAAAAAGAAATATATTTGATCACGGAAAACTAGCACAACCTAAACCCCGAAGTGTTTATAAGAGAAAGGTTTTTTCAATGCTTGTGCCTCTTACATACTTGAATGATTTTTGCACACATCATTTTACATCACTATTAGAATATTGTGGGAGCACTTTATAAAAGATACATGTGCATGCTCGAGCACAGAATATTCAATTACTGATATGATATTTGGACATTATGATATCGATCGCTGATGATAAGGTCTGATCACTAGCGTCTGATCATTATACAAGATGTTGCATGACTAATTATTAAAATATTCACACAACATTAATGATACCTTTTAAAAAGCAATAAAAGCTTATTCTGTATATGAATTCAACGGTACTAATAAGCTATAGCACCGCTGAACTGGGCGGAGTATAGTGGTATGGCACCCTCCGTCGATTGCGTTACGGTTTCGTTGTGACCTATTCTATATTAATACAAGTGAAATATTGTGTTCGTCATATTTAACAGGAGAAAACAAAAGAGTTTTCAGGTTTTATTCCACAGGACTAGCAGGCATAAGGTGATGATTTCATGAAAAACAGAGCATGGTCAGTAAGGGCAATAAACATCACATGTTTGATATCTAACACTCATGGGTAACATTGTTATTAATCGTTTATTATGTTATCTAATACTACCTCCGTCCCTAAATAAGTGTCCAGTTTGACTTTTCAGAGTCAAACTGGATCAACTTTGACCTTATCTATTTTTGCGAGTGTTATATAATACTTGATACAAAATATATGAATTGATTGTGTTTTCAGTGTATTTTTCATTGGTATAGTTTTTCATCAAGTATTATATAACACAAAAATAAATATTTACGGTCAAAGTTGAACCAGTTTGACTCTGAAAAGTCAAACTGGACATTTATTTAGGGATGGAGGGAGTACATTGTTTTATTTTAGTTCAACGATACTAATAACATTAGCATCGTTGAACTGGGGGAACCATGGGGGAATGATACCCTCACCGGTTATGTTACGGTTCGGTTGTGACCCGGTTGTTGTATTAATACATTAGAAACATTGTGTTTATCTAACGGGAACAAGAAGAAGAGCTTTTATGTCTTATTGCGCAGGAATAGCTGTGTGAATTCCCACGTTCTTAATAAGTACAATCCTGAACATAACATTTGTGTGACACCCCGGTTGGCTGGCCACCACCCCGGATGCCTGAGTGCAACATCTTTCGGATGCCCGAGTGCAACATCTTTCGGATGCCCGAATGAAAAATCATTTCGGATGCCCGAGTATAAAATCATTTCGGATGCCCGGGTGCAAAGTCATTACGGAAGGCCCAGGTGCTAATCACCGCACCGAACGGCAATATTCCCGAGTGCCCATCTCCTCGGAAGGCCTAGGTGCTAATCACCGAACGGCAATATTCCCGAGTGCCCATCTCCTCGGAAGGCCCAGGTGCTAATCACCGAACGACAATATTCCCGAGTGCCCATCTCCTCGGAAGGCCTAGGTGCTAATCACCGCACCGAACGGCAATATTCCCGAGTGCCCATCTCCTCGGAAGGCCTAGGTGCTAATCACCGAACGGCAATATTCCCGAGTGCCCATCTCCTCGGAAGGCCTAGGTGCTAATCACCGAACGGCAATATTCCCGAGTGCCCATCTCCTCGGAAGGCCCAGGTGCTAATCACCGAACAGCAATATTCCCGAGTGCCCATCTCCTCGGAAGGCCCAGGTGCTAATCACCGAACGGCAGTACGCCCGAGTGCCCATCCCCTCGGAAGGCCTCGAGTGTCCATCCACTCGGAAGGCCCAGGTAATTAAAAACTAATCTAAAAAGTAAGCATCTCAAACATATAAGCTTGTATTTCCAAAGCTATGCAAATAGCAAAGGTAATAAAAAACAAGAAGTTTGGTGTACGTTTATGTGAGTAACAATTGTAATAAAACACAAAGTGTCTGGTATAGGTTTGTGATTAATAAATAAATAATATATAACGACACATCACAAAGAATAATGATTATGGTAGAAAAGCTATGTTTTATTTGTGTAGGAAACAAAGGGATGATGGAAAAGACATGTCTCGCTTTCGGATCTAACGATGTTTAAGTATAGCATCATCGACCATAGGTCAACAATTCTATACTGGGGGAACATGACGGCATACGCGGTCTAATAGACCAAACTCGCTCGGCATATGTGGTCTAATATACCAAACTCGCTTTATGAAGCAACAACTTATATGCCACTTAGACGGTCACTAGAAGGAAGGCATGTCCGAAGGATAAAGACCGAAAGGTCATAAGGTACTCTTTAAGTATTACATCATTAGTATTTTACTAATAATGCAATACTGGGGGGACGTGTGGATGTATGTGTTCGAAGGGCACACGTTAGAGGAAAGACGATATTTGTGTTGAAAGGCACAAGCCGAAAGGCCAAACAGGTTTTATTTAAGTATTACATCATTAGCCTTTTACTAATAATGCAATACTGGGGGGACATGTTGACGTATGTGTCCGGATGGACCACGCCGAACGACGTGTGCCGAAAGGCATAAAGATATTCTTGAAGTATTGCATCATCGGTCTTCAACCGATAATACAATACTGGGGGGACATGTTGACGTATGTGTCCGGACGACACGTGCCGGACCGAAGAATCTCCATCACGCCGGAGGTCATGGCCGGAAGGACTGGACTATGCCACCTAACCCGGATATTACTGGATTGTGTCTCCACGTGACCTGACACCTAGTGTATAGACTTGACAGGTATGGATGTGGCCCACTTGGCACCTACCTCTTTCTCTCTCTATATATACTACTCTTTATTTCATTTATCTCATCTCATATTACACACACATATACATCTCCTCATATACTAAATCCTCTGCATATGAGGTCTGACTTGACCGTCGGAGGGTGGTCCCCGGGGCTTCGGCCTCGGGACCCCTTCTAACGGGTTCTTTCATGTATGACAGCACGCTTTCAAAGATCGGGATAAGGATGGATGGCACGTGAGAGCCGTCAGGACTGACCCGGCGGAAAAATGCTTCAACAAAAAACATAGCTGTATTTACCTGTGTACGTTTGTACTTTGTGGGATGCTATGATATGATAAATAATGATCACTTTTGTTTGCATTTATTGGTTCAACACATATGTTTGTGATAATTTGACCAATTTGCTGGCAAAAAAGTTAAATATCAATCCCAGCTAATATAACCTTCTATTCACACTCCTCCACTTCTTAAAAAAAGTAATCTAAAGAAACTCTTAGAGCAAGGGTGTCGTGGGTTGCCCACTTTTTTTCATTTGGACCACACGTGTGTCACATCACCTCCACATCATTCCAACACACTCACTTAAAAATACCCCTCAATCACAACTAACCCAAACCTCTTCACTTGGGTCCCACCCACTCTCACAAAAACAAAAAAAACAAACACAAACACTGCAAAACCTTTTGTCGTTTACCATTTCGTTGCACTGGCGAGAGGGGAAGTGGCGAGGGCTCCTGGTGTGGTGGCGGGGGGCGGCGGCCAACGGCGAGATGGCCACGTAGGAATCGGCGAAGATCAACATCTTCCATACCCCTTGCTCTTATTTTAGTATAGGGTGGAAATAAGTTTAAAAGATTAATAATCATATAAAGTAGAAATTTTGCCCAAGTAATTCATTTTAAATGTTATTTCAGATAAATTATTTGAATTCAAAAATCAAATTTAAGCTAACATTTGGTAAAAAAATGTTCAGTATAGAGCCAGATTTTTAAGAAGAAAAAGATATATACAACTAGTATGAAACTTTTTTTCACTTAGACTAAGTGCAAAATAATAGAATTTCAATGTAAGTAAAAAAAACTTTAAGAAATGAGTTTTATTCATGTTCAATTTTATAAACTTAAGTATCAAATATTCAGTTACTGTATAATTTTCATTAGCGTATGCTTTTTTGTAAAGTACATTTTTTATTATTATTAATCAGCTAGATGAATCGTAATATAAAAAGCTTCGTATGACCTGGGGTTATAAATCAAACTAAAACGTGTTTTTAATTAAATTGGTTTTAACACCAAAACTTATGTACGTACAAAATTACAGATTAATGATAATATTTGCTCGCGTTGTAGCGGGGGTTCTCAACATGTATTTCAAGACGTTGATATGCATTTGCACTAATTGCGTTTGATTTCATGTATTTTCTTTGTCAAATTGGATTGTAATCATCGATATCCTGCAAAAAATATCAAAAACTCATGATTAAACCATTGTGAAAATATTGATGGTTGAACCATAAAGACAACGAAAGTTAGAGAGTTAAACAATGCTTAGAATTTTGATTAATTTAATGACAGATGTTGATGCCATTTATAGTTAAGCGTAGATGAGTGTTTTCTCATTTAACGGTTTTAAGCAAAATATCTAAATACATTATAGATAGCATATGTGTTGATCAATTCGCTTTCCTTACTTTACATTTTACATATATTTATAGTGACACGTGTTAGATGATTGTTAGTTGTCCAAGCCTAATTATGAGCTTCGGACTATTAGGTTTAGGGTTAGGATTGCTTATTAATCAAGCTATGACTTTATTATAAATATACACGCATTCCTCACTATGTAATCACAAAATACAATCAATAAAATATATCTTTGCTATTTTACAACACGTCCAAGCATATGATAAAAGATCTAATTAATGTAACTAACCAAGCAAGTGTGAGCCACACATATTTTGTGCTAGCAAGTATCAAGGTTTTAAGTGTTCTACTATCATGGTCACAAATACATGTTCCATTCTAGTGTGACCACATGTTCCATTTTAGACAAAGATATTTGTTAAGAAGCAACTATGAATTAAGCACTGAATAAGAAATTTAAGTTCTCCTATGCCCCGGGCACACTAGTATTGTTGGTCGATCACTCCCCAACAATTATATTTATTTTGGTCGCCTCCAACACTCTCACATTGACAAAACACTTATATCTTATCGAAGGCACACATGTTTTCCTGTATCTCGAAAATATAAATTTTAGTTTTATAAATTATGACAGTTTTATTAGACAATAGATTAGTTGGCTAGGGCTCGAATAAACGATTTAGTCATTTGCGGTATATTGGTCATATACTTAAGTGTTTTATTAAAACATCATAATTTCATATTTTCTCAAAATGCATTAAAATCATTGCACATTATGCATTATTATTTTGTAAGTTGGGTAAATATAATATTTTGCGGTTTATATTGGGGAAATATAAAATTATCCTTTTAATTAACATTGGTGTCATATCTAATTTTAGTTTTTTAAGATTAGTAACCTATTTAAGTAACTATATATGAACTATTAAAATTAAAGAGATCGCATATTTGTCATTTGGTGTTGGCCAAGTGCCCAAATAAGCACAACATGAGTAGATTATACTAAATGATGTTTTATAATAACTACTTTTAAATAGGGTAATTCTCTAATTATTGTTGTGCAAATTTTATACAATACAAATAAACTCAAAAAGTTATGACGTATTTAATTATGGATTTATAAATGTTTTCTCGAAGAGGAGGTGGCACCATGGAAATTGTTTAGAAGATGGCGTATTATTTTTTTTATATGTTTAAAAATTGTTTCTTTAATTATGGATAGCCTTTTTAAGAAATAAAAAAATAAGACTGCAAGCTGGATAGCACACAGGTGAGTGTGGTGGACTTATTATTTTACTATATACTTTGGATTAAATTTGTTTTGTTCTTTATTATATCTGATATTAGTTTTTTTAATTGTTTGATAAAATGGACTATAAAGCATCAAATGTCTCAAAATCAAACAAAATAAAATTTTAAATAAACTTTTTTACTTTGGTGTTCTACCATTGCATATATTGTTTGGCTACCATTGCTTCAAGTTTAGTAAATTGATTCTAGTTATTACAAATTTTACAAATAGTATTAGATAGAATTACTTTTAAAATATAAATATGATTACCATCATACTTAATTTAGCCATTATTAATTATTAGAAATTTTACGGGTAATTTATATACCGATTTTATTTAGTACCATGGTTGATTCAAAGTAGCTACCCATCTTTAATTTTTAGTAGTTTCAGAACTATTGTGCATCACAGAAAACTGATATGTAAAATATATCAATTTTACTACATTGACTTCAACTAATAATAAATCTATGAAACTCAAACAAAGTACTAAATAATCGGCAACGAAAGTAAGTTGTAACTACAATGTTTTCTAAGAACCGCGTGTTGCTATCTAGCAAAAAATTATCTAAAAATGAAGTGAGTATTAGTATAAATTTTGTTAATAGTAAGATTTATTATCATAAACTTTATAAATTGTGATTACTCGTTTTCATAAAATAGTAAATAATATGAGGTGGATAAAAATAAGAGTGAAAGACAACAACTATTTGGTACTAGATCGATCCCCTACGTGGATGCGGCTAACGGCACCGACGACACAACACTTTCCGTACTACTTTGTTAATTTATGAAAAAAATAATTAAAAAAAAAAAAAAATTAAAAATTATGTTGTTACTGGTACTCAATTACTTATGTTTTCAGTAAGATATAATTTTTTACTAGTTTTTGTTTCATATTTTTGTTAATTTAATATATTTAATTTATATAAAACTTTGTATTTTTTGTTTTGTACTTTCAGTTTTATAGTTTTTTTTAATATAAACAAAATTATAAAAATAAAATAAAATGACCAGAAAAAAAAGGTATCACTTGTAAAGAAAAGGGGTCCGAATAATATATCCTCCCAAAAAATCATGAGATATACTATAAGAACCCCTTATAGTCAACCATACAAATCGCGAAACAGATAGTATAATACCGTGATACACACAGTACAACCCTTTGATGCATGTGTACTGTAGCAACCCCCTATAAGGGGTTCCTATAGCCTGTTCCAAAAGTCATTTGGTTATACTTTTTGTATAATTTGCCATCCATTTTTTAATAAATAGCAACAGATTAGAAAGTAACGATTTATTACGAAAAAATGATAACTATTCCTACAAAATTTTCATGCTTGTATGCTTGCCTATGAATTTATGACACTTTAAAAGGTGATCGGATGAAATGATAAGAGAAAATAAGTGAAATCTACTAATCATGTTTTAAGATGGGTAGAAAGATAAGTAGGATAGAAAGGTAGGAGGATATAACGCTTTTTATTACGTTGCTATCACTACAACAAAGCTTGATGGGGCACTTTTCACGAGTGGCTATCACTACACTCATTGAGTCATCGCGCGTGAAATGAGGGGAAAAAAGTAGAAGTCGATGGTTCGGACTACCAATAGAAAAAGAAATTGTGTGAGATTGTCGTGCGTGAAAGTTTTTGTTTACTTTAAATATCGGTAGCCATAAATATCGACAACATTTAAAAGTTTGTAGCATAATTTGATGAAATTATGCATGTATGAAAATTGAAACTTAAAATAAAAGCATATTGCTATTGTATGCCTAGATCCTAACAGAGCACGTCGCAAGAGAGTATAGTCATGTTATAGGGCCAGTTTGCCCCCCCTGGCGCCGCCATACTCGTTATAGTTGCACCGGTTTTGCGCGTTATAGATACATCGCCATCCGAATAGCGAGCATTTTTTTTTGGGTGAGTGAGTGTGGCTTTTTTGGTATTGTGCTATAGAAATGTTACTGGGGAGGTTTATTTGGTTTTGTGTTATCGGGGAAAAGGTGAAGTTGCGATATCTATAATACGACTATAACATGCACCGCACCTATCGCTCTAATTTGCTTTACACATTTAAGTGTGCTGAACTCCTGATGTTATGACTTTCATCAATCTTACATGACCCATGCAGAATGGGTATTGT
Organism: Chrysanthemum makinoi; assembly: GCA_910596185.1. NCBI lineage: Eukaryota > Viridiplantae > Streptophyta > Magnoliopsida > Asterales > Asteraceae > Chrysanthemum > Chrysanthemum makinoi. The sequence goes on along the minus strand of OU343217.1, from coordinate 51,089,381 downwards.
GTCTCATATATACATTTTTAATTTATCATAATTGTGAGGATACATAGTGATTTACTCCCATTCTGAAATGCTACTTGCAACCATACGATAATAAATTTGGTGTCGGATTTGTTTGTTTTTTTGTTGACTTTAGGGCTTCTTTCATACACTATCAAAGTGTTGTAGTCACCAATGTTTTAAAACCCGGGTTGACCCGGCCGGTTCAACCGGTTGAACCGGGAACCGGCTCGGAGACCGGGCCGGATAGGACCGGGTTTTTGCATGGTTGAGAACCGGATTGAACCGCCGGTTTTTCGTTGACCCGGTTTGATAAACCCGGCCGGGTCATGACTTTTTATCAAAAAAATTAACAAAATGATTTTTTTTCCATTAACTTTTCTAAGTTTAATTGAAAAATTAAAATGTTGATAACTAATGTTTGTTAAAATTTTGTAAAATAATAAATTATAGTTATATATGATCTTAGAATCACCAATTAATATAGCTTTATTATAAACTATTTTATAATTTACAATCACCTTGAAAATTTTGGCTATATTTTTATAGATGTAGACTTAAAAAGCAAAATTTATTGGTATAGTCTCAATTTTCTTCATCGGTTTAATCGAATGTATGAATAAAAACGGATAAATTATTAGATCATGTAATACTAATTATTAAAATATAGGAAAAAGTATATATATGTATAGAACCGGTTCGACCCGGCGGTTTAACCGGTTAAACCGGTGACCCGGTGAACCGGCAACTAAACCGGGTCGATAAAAAAACCAGTTTTTAAAACATTGGTATTCACTATTTTGTTCTCACATCATGCAATGGTAAAAAAGGAGTTACGTTAGTATACGAATGAAACAGTCAAAATACGCAGTTTGGTTGACTTTATGTTAACTCAAGTAATTTTTTTATTTTTTATTATTTTTTTTTATAAATAATCTTGGGATAATTAGGAAATAGTTCGAAAAGCCTACAAATATCGGTTAAGCTGCGTACATCGATGTTAAAATAGATCTCGACTTTTTCAGGGTATCCTGCGTCTTCAAGTTTACCCGTTTAGTTCTTATTTTTTATGTATGATATACAAGGATTAGGTGAAAACCAAGTCTTAAATGGTAGTACTAAAATAGAATATCAAACATTGGACTTATATATCAATGAACTTGTCAATGTTGATTCTTAACAAGGTAGGTTGAGAGAAAAACAAATTATAAAGAAATAACATGATTTGTTATAAACTATAGATTACAAGTAAATAACTCTATTATAACTAGAAGTAATTGTTTGGTCTATTTTCACCAAACACCGACGCATTGCATACGGGTTGGGTAAGGTGTGACATTAACTTCTTCGATATTGGTCCACTCGGTTTTATGATCTGGGTCCATTCGTATAAAATCTTATCAACAACTATGATATGATATGATATGATGTTGAGTCCATGTTGACTTGTGAAGCATTTGTTTAACATCGTTACTAAGCAAGAGTACGCCTTGGGTCCAATCCGTTCGCCCTGACCTATACGAGTGAAGGAACCACATGAGTTCTTCGACGTGTTTCTCTAATAACCAGTAATCGGACAATGCACTAACTTGCTATCCCCCACGTTATTTCTGTCTAGCTATGTTTTAATTAGTAGTACGTGCGGTTAGATCATCTAAGGGATCCATCCACAAGCGCAACCACAAACTATATCTATACTAACCTAGCCGTTCTAAAATAAAATAAAAAATAACACGTTCTAAAGTTTGTTGAGCTAGAAGTTATGATTCATTTTCTGCATTTGCTAAAATCCAGTCGACACGTAAATGTTCGACGTGTTTCTCTAATAACCAGTAATCGTACAATGCACTAACTTGCTATCCCCCACGTTATTTCGGTTTAGCTATGTTTTAATTAGTAGTACGCGCGGTCAGATTATCTAAGGGATCCATCCACAAGCGCAATTACAAACTATATCTGTACTAACCTAGCCGTTCTAAAAAAAATAAAAAATAACACGTTCTAAAGTTTGTTGAGCTAGAAGTTATGATTCAAAAGACCAAACCTCTCTCTAAAACATAATTCTCTCCAACCTCTCTCTAAAAAATAAACTCAATCCACCCTAACCCTTACCAAACAAATCTCAACTTTCTCCGGCGGTCGGTTTTGGCCGGCCGTCTGGACCTCCTTCTCCCATCTTTTCTTGTACTTTTTCATTTCCCACAATAAAGCTCTTACTCACAGATCTGTCATCTCCCATCTTCGCCGTTGCCGCTGTAGTCGTTGCCGCCACCGTTGTCTTCTGCTCAGATCCGTTACCATCCAATCTCTTCTGCTCAGATCTGTTTTGGTCCATCATCGATGGTTTGCTGCTGCCTTGGGTTTCGACATTAGATCTGTTTGGTTTTGGTCTGGCTCCTTTAAGGATGCTCAGTTTTATCTTCTATCTATGTTTTATGTACTTTTGTCAAGTTACATCTTCATATGGTTGTGTCTACCAAAAGATCACCTTGGTGATTCCCCCCACCCTTATGGTGTTGTTGTAGTCTGTCACAGTGTATGTCTTGTCTTGGCTTAACATGTTACCTTGTGTATTTTGTTTGGCAAGTCGGTTTCGATTTTGCCCATTATGTTCGATGTAACTTGTTGTGTTCGAATTACCTACATTTGTGAGGAGTAAAATGTTATCTCTGTTAAAAAAAAAAAAAAAAAAAAAAAAAAAAAAGTTGTGATTCATTTTCTGCATTTGCTAAAATCCAGCCGACACGTAAATGTTCAAAGTTTACCAGCAAAACACATGATAATATATAAAAACAACAAGCAAAGAAGAATTAGAGTAGAGTCATATACTAAATGATCATTAAGTTTCTAAACAAAGATCAAGTTGCACCAAATGAGACAAAGTGTAAAGTTAAACAGATATGACAAAAGTTTGAGTTATCGAATAGAAATTGGGTTAGGAGAGGCCCAATAGGTGCTAAATAACATTTCAAAAGTGCATTAGGTGCTAAACAAAGGTCAAATCTAGTTATTAGAAAAATAAAAGTCAAAAGGGCATCAAAACCCAGTCACTAACCCATCCAACAAGCTCAAAAAAATATTATATCAACAAGGTGTTGACTTTTCATATCCATATGGCTTTAAGCTTTAAGCTTTAAAGATGTGTTAGGATTACATTATTTTCTTGGCTTATAAATTTATCGGCTTAAGCTTATGGCTTATTCAAATTCACATGCCAGTTTGATCAACTTGTAAGCCGAAAAAATAGGCTCACAAGTTTGTTTCAACTTCAAATAAGTTCATACTAGGGGTGAGCATGGTTCGGTTTGGCTCGGTTTTTGTATAAAACCGAAACCGAACCGAAAAATTTCGGTTTTTGATTTTTAGAAACCATTCGGTTTCGGTTTGGTTTTTCGGTTCGGTTTGGTTTTTCGGTTTCTATACGATTTATCAAGCTTTGCTTTTTCAAAGTAGATTTGACATATATCATACATTGGGAGAATAAGCTAATGCAAAGTTAATGAGAAACTCCTTAGTTCAAATACTGCTTAAAACATGTGAGATATATTTGTAGTGTATATATCGTAAACCTAGTGGTAAGGTTTTTAGTTTCCCCACAATAGTTTAAGGGTTCAAACCTCGCTAGGTGTTTACATTTAGAGGTGACCAGAAAAGGGTCGGAAACAGTACCGAAATTATTGTGAGATAGTAGTTAAAAAAGCTAATGAAAGTTATACATCTTGCAATAGAAGTAGGGCTGAGCATCGGGCCAGAACCGAACCGAACCGACCGGTTCGGTTTTGTGTCGGGCCGTCGGTTCGGTTCGGTTTAGGTGTATTTAGGTGTGTTTTTGTCGGTTTTGGGTCGAACCGAACCGAACCGAAACCGAAAACACGTAAAACATGAAACCGAAACCGAACCGACGGGCTGTCGGTTCGGCTCGGTTTTTGTCGGTTCGGTCGGTTTTGTCGGTCCGGTTCGGTTTTTGACCTTTGATGCTCAGCCCTAAATAGAAGTTATATTGATTGTATAAGGTGGGTGGAGCCAGAAAACACCTTTTACAGCCATGCAGTGTAGTCTTTGTATTGACTAATGTTTCTGGGTAGCTAAAAAGTCAAAACACACCGTGTATGCATGGTGGCATATACGCTTTCAGCATGTGATTCACAAATCACCCTTTTGATTCTTTTAGTGCAACAAGCATGCTTCTAGCAGATATAAAAAACTCAATACCATATACATCAAAAAACCATATTTAATGACTCGAATACAACGGGCTTTGAGTTTTTAAAGTGGTATGCAAATCGGGTAAAAGGAGTTGGCACTTGATGTGCCCGACTGCCCATGATGTTTAAAGTTGTGATAATAAGTTTGAGTGTTTGGCACTTGGCAGAGTCTTAACTATTTTAGGATTTACCTGTATAATGGCCCTAAGCAATCGGATAACTATAATTAATTAGTTTTGTTGCAGCTACTCCCAACAAACTATGTGATCCCAAAAATATTAAATAAATATAACAGGTTTCACCATACCAAACATGAAAACTTAACTTTTGCGACTAGAAAATCACTTTTAAATGCAAAGTAAGACACTTATGGGCTTATGGCTGTCACTTTAACCCTACAATAAAAAACTACAAGAGGGCAAGCCCTATAAACCTGGCGGCAAGTCATTAACTCGTCTGTAACATAGATATTCTGCATAGAGTTTTGCATCTGCATCATCTCGCATTCTAATTCAAACGAATTAACAAACCAAACTAACATTTTTCACGAATATATGCCTCTTAGCTAAGCATTCATTTATGATATCGAAAATCAGTGACCTGTGTAGGTGTATCTGTATGCATGTACATGATCGCATAAGCTGTTAAGTACAGATCATCTTAAAAAAACGTCTAGGTCTATACTTGTGATTTGCACCACATGGGCCTAAAAGATAACGTTATAATACGACAGTACAGCTAATGTATGGGTTGTTAGAACATAATTTGAGGCATATATGGTGACGGGCTTCACAATTAAGGTCAACACTAGAGAGTATAGACCATACCTAATCTTGGCTGTCATCCCCATTAAACCAGAAGCTGTTCCTGACCCAATATAATGTAAATGTTTCTGAACAGAAAATATTTAAAAAAGTGTATGACATAACCTCTTTCATTGAATATGGGAAAACATAGTTTGAATCCGCATGGGATATTAAGGTATTGTGAAAAAAAATTGTCAAGAAATTGGCGTAACACAATGATCATACCAGCTTTTGAGTTGTATAAATGTGAAAAACTGAAAATCAAATTGAATAATCGGACTCATCAGAATCGCTTCTTTCAGGCTCTCTAGCATTTGCAGCCTGTGAAGTATTTGGATCTGTTGGAGGTGCTGGTGCTGCTTTGTTCATAGTGTCACGAGCATTCCCGTCACCAGCTTCATCTTGCTCGGTCATATCCATATGTGAAAACCAATATTAAGGATGCGCATTTTAAATATGATATTACAGGGTGTTTGGATGTGCATTTTGAAAATGATTGTGAATATTTAGAATCAGAAAATCAATTATAAACCATAAAACTCGAAACAGATTAGATACATCCTAGCTTAAGTAGTCATTAGGTTCTCGGATGAATTGTTCATATATGAGCACTAAGCAGACACCTAAAGAATTTCACCACTACGTATATTTTCAAAAAGTACTCATGGTTAAATGTACGTAAATCCAGCATTATAAAAGGATATCAATATATTCAGCGGTTCCACCATTCATGATGTTCATCAGATCTTTCTCAACTCGCTGCACAAGTTCAGGCTGCAACGGATATATACAAAGATCAGTACATATTCATAACTTTTAACACATAAGAATTTTCAAGAACATACATTTAAATCAGGCTCCCTGCGAAACCTTCGTCTTCGAACATCTTTCATTGGTGGGGTAATACCATGCCGATACTCCCCGCTACTTGGAACAGGAACAGCCTCCTCACTGACTAGAATCATCTGTGACAGTATAGAGGTGTGAGTAGACTAATATATGAAGCAACGTTGTGCATCTGAAAAAACCTGCAGATAAAACCTACTTGGCCAACATCTGTTGTTTTGATCAGAACATTGTCGTCATAAGTTTTGTATGATTCTAAGATTGTGGGGAGGTCGAAGAGGGAAGCGGAAAACTGCTCATCGCCAATAACGAATTTACCACTCCTCCCATCCTCTACAATGTGCATATAATTTAATTAAAATAACAAGTGAAGCTGATATATTGACCAATACGTATGTAATAAACACATATCAGCAGAATCAGATGGTAAAAGAAACTCAAACTTGAAAAAACCTAGAAGGTCTTTGTATGTGTACTTAAACTGATCGGTTCTGAGTGTTTGGGTAGACTCCTAATGGTTATGGTTATGAACTTCATTTTCCTTACTATGGAGGGCCAAAGTAATCAAATTGAGGTAGTAAAAAAATTGATAAGCGGGACTAGTGCAAAATTACCCACCCAACAATCCATAACTTTTAGGGACCTGTTATCTGATTATGATTCTGTTAGAGGTAGCTTTTATCAGCCTAGTTGTACTCGATATATTAGAATAAAATTTGGAGAGAATTACTAACATATTTGAAAGCACTTAGCACTTTGTACGTGCGTTTGTATTTTTCATTCGCATGATTTTATACACCATTTACCAGTTTCTGCATATGGAGCGAAGGCTCAACTGTCCTATGGTAGGCGTATTTGACAGTTTCACTGACCAGACTGATTGTAGATGGCGTGAGAAGAAGGGGCAGACCCAATCTCAGGTGGGAGGATAAAATTAAGCTAGACATGTCGGAGCTTCTCTTGTCGGAGGACATGACCTCAGATAGGAAGGGGTGGAGAGATAGGATTAGGATTTGCCGTTAGTTTTTCGGCTAGGGGCTTTTTGGGTTTAGGTGGTTTTGGTGGGTTAGGCTTTTAGGCGTCTCTTTGTTTGCCTTGCCCCGGTGTTTTTTGGTTTTGGTGCCTCCCCTTTGCTTTGCCGTAGCTTTAGGCCCCGTGCGTTGCTATGCTTGGCTCTGTGTTGCTTAGGCTTGCCTGTCTTTTTCTCGCCCTGCTTTTGTTTTTGGTGCTTTGTTTTGCTCTGCCTTAGCTTTAGGCCCGTGCGTTGTTTTTGCCTTGCTCTATGTTGCCCCTTTTGATCTGCCTGCTTTCCTTGGTGCTTTGGTTCTTTTTTTTTATTGTGTCCTCTTATGTGCTCTCTTGCTTGTGGCTCTCTCCCGTGCGCCCTTGCCTGCTTGCCTTTTTCCTGCCTGTGCTTGTTGTTTACTGTCTTCTGCCTTTTTTTCTCTTCTTTCTCACCCGCACACCTGCACTTGCCGGAGGTCTCGTTGGAAGCAGTCTCTCTACTCCCGGGTTTATCCTGGGGTAGGGGTAGGATCTGTCTGCATTTCTACCTCCCCCATACCCCGCCCCGGCGGGATTGGGTTTGTTTGTTGTTGTTGTTGTTGTTGTTGTACTGACTGTGAAGGCCCGTAAAACACTGGGCATGTAGTTTTGGCAGGTTGGTTCTATGTGTTTGGATCTACCAAAATATTTCGTGCTTATAAACAAGTGTTATCAAGTTCGTTTAGGGTGTCCCAACTTCAAAATATATTCCTCCATTCTTCCAAACAGCATTATCTTGTTCACAAACTAACTACAGATCTAACAAGTTCTTCAAGACATATGAATGCAAATATCTAAACACTCTTAGATATAGAACCCTGTTAACTTCTTTCTATATTATCTATTTTATGTTGTACAGTTTAGTGATGCTTGGCATTGCCTTTCAAAAACGATTATCTGATTATCGCACATTCCCATTCGCAGAAAATAAGTTTCAAGTTACAAGTTTCTGGGTATACTGAAACTAATTTTGATTAGTCAATCTTTAGGAGTGAGTTTTGGAATGACGCAAATATGCTGATTCTAGTTATCTCATTATTTAGGGATCGACCTACATTTAAACTCTTAAATATGACCTCCTGCGGCCTATTTATCGACTTGGCTACAGCTGATTATCTGAATATGATTGTTAAATATCACATAATCACTTTCAAAACGCATGCCTTCAAGCTTTCACATATGATATACACTTTGCTCAAGTCAAGACAGTTATATCTCACCAGAAAATGACAAATCCAATGACTCTTCATCGGCACTCTCATTTAAAAGACGTTCTATACGCTCAGCGACCGAAGGCGGTACTCTCAGTACAAACTGCTCCTCCATCCCTAAATCAAACTGAAGCAAATGGGGTTAATAATCTACGCGGTCATTAACTTTGCCATCATTTTCAACGTTTTTGTTCATTTAGGTCATAAGACCTATTATTAAGCTTCTTTAAACTTATACATTCAAAGCACTAAATTTCTTCAAATCACTCACCAACACGTCATAGACTGACCAACTTAAATATCCGATTACTAATAAATCAAACACCCGGTTTTTGACAGTACAGTGACCTAAATGAAGATAAAGTTTAACATATATGCAGAGTAAGACGGGTGTTTGGGATTGCTCATTTTTTCTGCTTATCTATTTGCTTTAAAACAGAAGCAAGTTTCGTCATTCGTGTCACTCAAACTCCGTCTGCTTATCTACTTATTTCAAGGTAAAATACGCACTGTGACAAGCACATAAGAAACAGCTTAGTCTAACTGCTTATTTGAGACACTAGATTATTTTTTTTACCGTCATATTTATCCTAAAACCTTTTATAAATGGATTAAATTAAGATTTCAACAAATTTAGCATTATTGCATTTTTTAGAAAAGGGCTTACGGAGAAAAACGAAACTAAACAAAATAAGATAATAAGCTCAAAAATAAGCTAAAACAAACCCCCTAAACTAGTACTCCTACAACACAGCAACAAAAGCTAACATTTTGCAGAGCACGAGCTTATGACTTATTTAAGCTTATAAGCTCAACTTGGGGGTGTTTGTTTCAGCTTATAGAGCCGGCCTATGGCTTATTTGGTTTTGGGCTTATGTTTCATAAGCTCACTTTTTGTTGCTTATTTTGAAACTTTCCGGCTTATATAAGTTTATTATGACATAATAAGCTTATATAAGCCGAAAGGCTAAGCCACAAAAAGTGAGCTTATGTAACATAAGCCCAGAACCAAATAAGCCATAAGCCGGCTATATAAGCCGACACAAACATCCCCAATAAGCTAATCCAAACACCCCAATAGTGAAACAAAAAACCACATGGGCACTAATAAAGATTACAAATAAATGCAAAAGACACAAACTTTAAAGCATCAAGACACATTTCAATGTTAGAGCTAAAAAGGGTATTCACAAAAATGAATTTTTTTATAAAGATAAATGAAGAATCTTGTGAGCTGAGGTTATACCTTGATGGGAAAGTGATGATGGGTTTGGGTCTGTTGGCCGGAAAGTTTGAATCTTTGGAGGAAGAAAGAAGATTGGTTTTGGTTTTATAGGTTTTTGGTTTAAGGGGGTGTTTGGATATGGGGTTAAAGTTGTAACTCTTGTTTTCAGGTGGTGTTTGGATAGGTTTCTTTGGATTTGGTTTAAAGAAAAGTGCTGTATCATGTACGGGACTGCGACAAAACCGAAAAACCGATGTAAAATCTCCCAAAATTACCGAACCTTGTGCGGTTTTATTTTTTAGGGGCAATTCCATATTTACCCAACTTAAACATGATAATGCCATATTTATCCAAAACATGCTTTAAATGCATTGTACATCATGCATTCAAAAGTTGCATTTTGGGTATATATGACATTTTCATGTTTAGATTGGGTAAATATGGAATTATCCCTATTTTTTATTACAAATACTTTGCGCGCAACACTATCTATTACTCCCAAAGTATATCTACATCGACAGCTAGAACCACTAAGATCTCGGCCAAATACATGCGATATATTGAGTATTAATGAGAGGAATGTAGGTGAAAAATTTAGTGTTATGAGAAAAGGAAATATAAGTTCAAAATGGGCATTTATAGCACAAGAAGTAGCCGTTAGGCTACTATTGAGGATCGTTGGGGTTACTGTTTAAGGGAAATCATAACGAGACAACCCGACAACTACCATAGATTAAACCACGAGGACGTGGTTCTCTTAAGGGGTAGGTATTGTAAGCACCCGTAAAAATAAACTTGCAATTATCTAACGATAATGCGAGTCAAGGATAATTTAGCACCATTTTTTTTTTTTTTTTGGTTGCAAATCGTTACGTAACACATTATCCCGAGCTATACTTGAACACCGACACATTTTCCCAACACGACCCTTCACCAGGGGCGGAGCCAGAACTTTATTGTCGATAGGGCAAAATATGATAATTTTTATAAACTACACTAAAAATTGGTCCTTTGAATGGGCAAATTACAAAATAGCGAAACTTTTCAAAATTTACACTACAATTTATGCCACATAACCCTGGACCCTCCTTTATCTCCGCCACTGCCCTTCACGACAATTACATTTTTGCTCCGGATTAAACTTATAAAATTTATTTAATTTAACTTTTATTTCCAAATTCATTTTCAAATTTTTCTTTCTTTCTTTGTTCGGTCGGTACACAACCAAACGCACCCTATAATATTTTGGGCCTTACCCGGTTTCTACCTAGCCCAACCAACCCCCTTAAATGTTCTTGTAATACATCTCCAAGTCCAAACAACACTTTGTTGTTTCTCTTTTGCGATAAACCAAACGAGACCCTATGTACTTTTGAATCAAAGTGATGGGATACAAAATGCTAGTCACAAACTCAAACACCTTTACCCAAGCTTAAATAAAATGCAATCATTTACCAACTCCCACTACATAACTATACACTTACTCCGTAAATCATTTCTACTTACACATGAGCTAGGTGCCAAACCAACTCTCTTCACCCTTTTTGTACACAACCGAAAGACAACACTGTGAAACCACCTCATTTGCTTGTTTTTAATCATAGACCATCTTGTATTCATGTTTTGTAAGAGCAATGAGTGAAAGACCATGTCTCATTTCCTTAAATTTTGCTTACACTTGTCCCTTTGATCAAACCTACACATTTGACCTTTCAAATTGAGCATGTGACACAAAAACTAAAATATCTACCTTCTCTAAGCATATAAACAAGCCACCCATTTCATTTCATCTCCACATTTGTTCAAAAACTCACAAGTTGCAAAAGCACTCTCACTCTCACTCATTTCCATCACTGTCGAACCAAAAAGACAGAAAAGAAAAGCATTTGGGTTTTTAAAACTAAGGTTCAAAAGATTATTTTTGTTTGCTAAGCAAGCGGGTTCACGAAATCTTGGGTTAAGTTGTATACAAGCTTGGTTGTGGGTCTTGGCTCTCTTACTCCTTATTCGGTTCGCACATTTTTCCCATACTCACTGTAAGAAGTTGACCACTCCCTAAACTTGTATTATTTCACCAATAGTGAAACAAAAAACCACATGGGCACTAATAAAGACTACAAAAAAATGCAAAAGACACAAACTTTAAAGCATCAAGACACATTTCAATGTTAGAGCTTAAAAGGGTATTCACATAAATGAATTTTTATAAAGCTAAATGAAGAATCTTGTGAGCTGAAGTTATACCTTGATTGGAAAGTGATGATGGTTTTGGGTCTGTTAGCGGGAAAGTTTGAATCTTTGGAGGAAGAGAGAAGATTGGTTTTGGTTTTATAGGTTTTTGGTTTAAGGGGTGTTTGGATATGGGTTTAAAGTTGCAATTCTTTTTTCAGGGGGTGTTTGGATAGATTTATTTGGATTTGGTTTAAAGAAAAGTGATGTATCATGTACGGGAGAGCGACAAAACCGAAAAACCGAACCAAAAACAAAAAAACTGAAAAAATCACTCCCAAAATTACCGAACCAACTCTAAAACCGATGCTGCGGTTTTGATTATTTATAAAAACGAAAGTTTTGGTTCGGTTTTTGATTTTATATGAAAACTGAAACCGAAAAAATCAAACAATTTCATAGTATATTCATAAAACTAATAAAAAGTACTCCCTCCGTCCCAAAATTATTGTCCACTATTAACTCTTTTAGTCTTTCTTCTTTAACGTGACCATAATTATTTTTGTTTGTGTTATATACTACTTGATGAAAAATATATGAATGTATTGGGTTTTAAATGTATTTTTCATTGGTATAAATTTCATCAAATATTATATAACACAAATAAATATATTAATGGTCAAAGTTGAACAAAAAGGACTGGTCAAAGTCAAACTGGACAATAAAAATGAGACGGAGGGAGTATTACATATTAGTTTTGATACAAGTAATCACCAAAGTCTAAAAACTAAGAGAGACGTGTATTAACTATTTGTAACATATGTTTATTTAACTACAATATTCGTAACGTTAGTTTTCTTTATTTCATATATGTTTCGCACGTCTCATCTTTATATATGGTAAATTGTAAAACATGTCTTTGTGGTATCCTGATTTTGCACTCTGGCCACTTTCAAACTTTAAGTACAAAGAATGTCGTTGTTGTTCGCATTTTGTAACAAATTATGTCCATTTCGCTAATGACCGTTAAAAAATCTCGTTAGTCATTGTTCCTCGTCGAGGTATTTTATCATTACATTGTTCACAGGGACAACTTGTAGCCAAACCTTGAGTCATATATTAACTTTCACACATTTTAGTTGAACTCATTTAGATAAAAATGCACACACACACTCTTAAGAATATATTATATAACCTTATCAATTTTGGATTCACTTATTCTATCACACTGCCTTTTTTATGGGGCAATTTCATATCTCCCCTCATTTTAATTGAAAATTTCATATATACCCAAACATGCATTAAAAACATTGTAGAATATGCATTCAATACTTACAATTAGGTTATATATGAAATTAATCATGAAAGTAGGGTGATGTCACACCCCGCCAAAGGCGGAAACGTAAGGTGTAACTGGAAAGGAACACGAGCAAAAGATAATAGAACATACCAACGTTTAAGATTTAAGGAAATAATACATTATTACAATACTAGTTTAGTCGACATCGCAAAATATAATATAAAGTTTCGTTCCCAAAAGATTTCGTTCTAATACATAATGATTAGTAGTGACATGTGAAAACTTCATTATGCAAAGACCTTGAAGAAAAGCTTACTAACGATCACCTGAAATGCATGAGAGAAAACGGGTCAACTATGAAAATAGTTGGTGAGTATACACGTTTTATATTGTAAGAAAACTCGTAAGAGAGAGTCAAAGGTTTCGGTCATCGAATAGTCCACAAAGCAAAGGCATTGTAAATCCACTCAGTTCCAAGTTCCGCCCATACAAAACTCGCAACCTGTGTGTTCACAACCCATTGCACAAAATATAGTGTGTCTAGTAGTCAAGTGTACGATGTCATAATAGTTCACAATATAGCACCACATATATAATAATGTATGCCAGGCAAAGCCCCTAGAATAAATAATATGCGTTCCGTAACATAGTGAACGAGAGGTTGGCCGACCTCTAATAGCGTTATCCATACTACCTACTAATAGGAGACTAACAATGCGAATGTACGAATGGAACATCATACAACTATTAATATACAATTAAGAACACTCCGAACATGGGAGAATTTGCACTACTCCGAACAGGGGAGACTTTAAGTCAGGGTCATAGCACGTACGGTTCAATAAGTTCAAACAAGTCATAAGTTCGTAATTAAGTTCAAGGATTTGATTCAAGTTCAAAAGAGTTTATAGAAGTAGTAATCAATTTAGTTCAAGTATGGTTCATGCATTTCGCCCCAAAATATAGTAAAAACGGTAAAAAGGGGATCGTGAATACTCACTTGGTACAATGATGTAACAAGCAAAAGTGAGTACACGAAATGTGGGCAATCTCTAACTGCAACCTATTATGAATGATATGATTCTAATATAAGTTATGATGTAATGCTATGCATGCAACTCATATGATATCCATACCACTTAAAGTTTTTCGTCGAAATATAAGTTTATAACGTCTTGTCAAGTTATAAATTACTTTACAAGTACTTACGTTGAAATGATATCCTGCGATAGTCATTTAGTGATTTATTATGAAATTATAGTTTTTCGTCGCAAAATAATACACTTTGACAATTCATGAAAATGACCAATTTTTGAGTGATCGTAAATCATTCATTAAAGCTTCGCTTAACAAACGGTTAAACATTTTGGAAAATAGAATAGGCGTACTCAATTTTACTAGAAGACATCGTTTTCTCAAAACTATTCTATCGATATGAAAAATGACTCCAAACAAGATCACTTACGATAACCATTTTGGACTAGTAAAAATATATAGGTGTTATACTTGTGTAAAATAGTTACGATTTCCTTATTTAAAATGCGTATAACTTAGTCGTTATAAGTCCATTTTCTACGTTCTATATATCCTTAGCTTCGGGTTAAAGTATACTAATATATTTTTGACAAAATGACTCATTTATACAATGTTTAAAACTCATTTTTGCCCTCTAAATAACCCTTGACAGCTTACTATTTTTCAGAAAATATAGTTTTTGCCGCTAAACTTGAAAATAGCGTATCTTCTTCGTTATAAATCCGTTTTAACCCGTTCAAGCGACCACGGTTTCGTTTTAAAGTATATTTTCTGGAAATATAACCCAAAATATTTCATGACCTGCTGAATTTTCCATATTTTGAAAAAACGAACAGCAGCTATTTTATTATCGTCTAACTTGATTTTTCTTGCGTAATACTTGTTTCAATCACTTCAAATCAACACAAAATCTATTCTAAACCTACCATACACCATCTTAGGGTGTCATGGGTTCCTAAACATCATCAACAATGATATATTCCAAGGGATTAATTATAGGATGATAATAACTTATAATAAGTACCAAAAACAATAAACGTGGTATGAATCACATAATACTTGCATGTTTTTCTACTAGGATAATAAAAATAACTCAAGTATGATTATGAAAGATTATTAAAGATCATGAAAAGCTTACTTGTATTATGATGAGGTTTAAGGTAACTAGGTACTAATTACTTCTTGATTTTTATTTCAAAATCTTATAAAGAAGTATACTAGGGATTATGTAAGCACTTGTTCTTGAAAAATCTATGTTTTCTTCTTGTTTTTCTTGCCTTGGCCGGTTTCAACAAAGAAAAGGAAGAAGAGTTTGCTTGGTTTCACCTTTTGAAATGAGTATGTATGTTTTTAGTTTGCAAATATCTTGTATATTATCCAAAGCCTAGTCATAGAAGTTAATAAATGTATATTTAATCTAGATATTTATAAAAAAAATGGTGACTAGATGGGGGGGGGAGGTCGACCAAGGTAAATGGGTAAAAGATTTGATGAGTTTTGTGAATTAATTGCATTTAAGTTTAATTATTATGTATATTAAGTAAATATAATTAGGTATTTAGTGTAGCGTTAGCTAGAAATTGATTTTAAATGAACAAAATAAAATATATCGAAGTCTTAAAAATTATAAAAATACATTTCTCGCAAGAATTGAGTCAATAAATAATTATTGAATTGAATTTACAAAAACCGTCGTAAATATATATATATATAACAATTTATATACCAAATAAAATCAAAAATCGGGTAAACTAACACAAAGGAGGAACTACTACCTAACACTACACAACACCTATCCCAAAGGAGACACCCTCCTTATTATAACATCAAAAGGATATCACTATCCTTGACCCAAACTATTCTATATTGTACATCAATGCACCATATTGAATGTACACCCTAGGCACCTTTCACTAATGCCTTTGACACGATCTTTCGGCACCTTTCACTAATGCCTTCAACACGGACATTCGGCACCTTTCACTAATGCCTTCGACTTGACCCTTTTGGCATCTTTCACCTATGCCTTCAACGCAACACTTCTAAGGAGGAAGAAAGAACTATCAACAAGAGAACTTCAATAGTCTTGATGATGACGAAGCTTGGTAACTCATGGACTTGAGCTTGCTCGACTTCAAGAGGTGGTGATCTCGCCTTTAAGAGGAACCTATAAAATATCACACAAACACAAAACTACATTGAAAGATCCTCTAGATCTGAGGTTAGAGAGTTTACAATACTAAGAGAAAGTATGTGGGGAAGAGACAAGTTACAATGAAGAAATGGCTAACTATTTATAGGCAAAATCCTCTCATCGCTCCTGATCCCTTGCTTGAGGGATCCGCCCAGTGTAATCCAGGGGATGCGACAGACGCTCCTCCCTATTTGGGTTATGGGTCATGGATCATGGGTCATAGGTTATGGACTTTGGGTCATGGGTACCTAAATAGATACAATGTATCTGACATCAATCATGGGTCATGGTTTAGGTCCATGGGTCATGGATAATACCCAACATGAATTCATGCATGATGTCATGCAATGGGTCATGGGTTATGCTCCATGGGTATGGGTCATGTACTTTGGGTTTTACCCAACTACATTCGATGTATCAATAACGGTCAAGATTAGATTTTACCCATTACATTACCCATTATATATATATATATATACGTATATATATATACGTATATATATATATATACGTATATATATATATATATAAATGGATAAAATGAGGTACTTTAAAATGTAGGATGAGAAGCCATCTCAACCATTGGATATAACTTGCATGATCAAAAAAGCGGAATGTCATTTTTGTAAATAATTGAAACTTGAGGGGCAAAGCTGTCGATAGTGAAAATTGAACCGCACTTACTTTTTTCCCAAAACAAAACATTTCATTATCGGTTAATCTCTCTCTCTTCCAATATTCCCCAAATAAAACCCACTGCATCAATCAAAACATAAACCTATTAATTTCTAAACCAAATCTATTGATAATCGAAGAAACCTACTGCATCTCCGATAGTGAGGTTGAATCTTCCAGATCTTGCACGACTTTGTAAGTGTATTTTTTATGATAAACAATTTTTACAACATCTTTATGTTATTTATTTTCCTAAAATCGTTTATTTGTTTATAAATTAAGCAAATAGAAAGTGTGATAGGTTGATGCTTATACAAGTAAAAAAACTGTTGAACAAGAAAAATTGATTACGGTATCATCAAGTAACTATTATATTTTAAATTATGATGCATTATGTTTTAATGTTAACTTATATTCAGTAGTTTTTAATTTTAACTAAGATGCAGTAGTTTTAAAGTTGTTGTTTGTCTGATGCAATAACATTTGAATTGTGATGCAGTAGTTTTTTAATTTGCGAGTTAAATGTAGGCTGCGTCATTTGTGAAAGTGATTTTATGTGCTTGAATGTTTGTCTGATGCACTAGCAGTTGGTATGAGATGCAGTAGTTTTAAAACTATCGAGTATGAGTATGAGTTAGGTTAGATGTAGTCTCTGTCATGTACGAAAGTGACTTTGTGTGCTTGAATGTTTGGCTGATGCACTAGCAGTTGGTATGAGATGCGGTAGCTTTTAAATTGCCACATATGAGCATGAATTAGGTTATATGTAGTCTGCGTCATGTGCGAAAGTGACTTTGTGTGCTTGAATGTTTGGCTGATGCACTAGCAGTTGGTATGAGATGCAATAGCTTTTAAATTGCCGCGTATGAGCATGAGTTAGGTTAGATGTAGTCTTCGTCATGTACGAAAGTGATTTTGTGTGCTTGGATGTTTGTCTCATGCACTAGCAGTTGGTCTGAAATGCAGTAGCTTTTAAATTGCTACGTATGAGCATGAGTTAGGTTAGATGTAGTCTTCGTCATGTGCGAAAGTGATTTTGTGTGCTTGGATGTGTGTCTGATGCACTAGTAGTTGGTCTGAAATGCAGTAGTGTTTAAATTGGCGCGTATGAGCATGAGCTAGGTTAGATGTAGTCTTCATCATGTGCGAAAGTGATTTTGTGTGCTTGGATGTGTGTCTGATGCACTATTAGTTGGTCTGAAATGCAGTAGTGTTTAAATTGCCGCGTATGAGCATGAGCTAGGCTAGATGTAGTCTACATCATGTACGAAAGTGATTTTGTGTGCTTGGATGTTTGTGTGATGCACTAGTAGTTGATATGAGATGCAGTAGTTTTTAAATTGCCGTGTATGAGCATGAGCTAGGTTAGATGTAGTTGCATCATGTACGAAAGTGATTTTGTGAGCTTGAAAGTGATTTTATGTATTTCTACTAAAACTAAGTTATCTTCTAGATATGCATTCATCGGTTTTTTTTTGCTTCCGCTTAACGATGTTGACACTTTCATGAAAACATATAATAGCATGCTATAAAACGTCACTGCTATGTGTCAACACTACACTGTTGACAATAAGTTGGCAATTGCCAACTACTACCGCTTATTTGCACATGATATAAAATGTCATTGTTATGAGGCTAAACAATGTCCATATTTCTGCTGAATGAAAAATGGATCATGGTCTCTGTATTTTAATTTCCATGACTTGGTTATGTTACTTTTTGGTTTCTTTTGTATTCATGAACTTTAGCCAATATGTTGGCAAGTGCCAACTGCTATTGCTTTTCTACAGTTTTTCTTCATCGGATCTTGTTTCAAAGTGGATAGGTGAAAATGAGAAGCTGGTGTCAAATCTTTTTGAAATGGCTTTTGAAGGTGCACCGTCCATCATCTTTATTGATGAGATGGATTCTTTGAGTGGCCAGCGAGGTGAAGGCAATGAAAGTGAAGCTTCAAGGCGTATTAAAACTGAAATTATTGGTCAGATGCAGGTAATTGTTGGGAACCCAAATGACAAATTGATTGATATTAGATCTTTTGATTGTGCATACTATTTCTTCTATTTATTCGTTCTCTAGGAAAAAAAAGTTATAGTTTTTCCAGGTTCTTACATTAATTGATAAATATAGGGGCGAAAAAATGGGCGGGTTGGATAACAAACCAGACGGGGTAATTTATGTTCAGGTTGAAACTGGTGCATTTAGCAGAAACATGCCTCCACAAAAGAAAAGTAAAGCCCAATCTATTCCATTGATTTGGGTTCCCAAGGAGAAACAACGTGTCATGAGATTGGCATTGCTGCAGGATTTACGCATGACAATCATGTTCCAACACGTGGATGCGATAACCTCTCTCGAAAGTGTGCATCATGTACTTAGACACAAGTTTACACGACTGATCTGTGACTCAAGAAAAATGAATCACCATTTTTTTTACCTACTTGCAAGTGGAACTCCTACTGAGATGCGTGTACGTGATTGTTCATGGTTAACTGAGGAACAATTCACAAAGATTTCTGAAAAGACCGATGCTAGTAACCTCACGGTGAGATTCTCATCTGGAAATTTGTTTCATTTTCTCTTAATTTTTTGCCGTAATATTGCTCATTCTAATATTGAACTTCATCCTTCTCCTAAAATTGTTTATTTTGAATATTTGTCTTCAGGTACTACAACTGGATCAGTGCGGCGATGTTTACCAGACTTTGTTTATCTTGGCTTTCTTGCCTAGTCAGTTGTCTGCATTAACTAATATATCCTTAAAAGGTGCATGCTGGCTTTCAGATGCC
This sequence comes from Chrysanthemum makinoi, assembly GCA_910596185.1. Lineage (NCBI taxonomy): Eukaryota > Viridiplantae > Streptophyta > Magnoliopsida > Asterales > Asteraceae > Chrysanthemum > Chrysanthemum makinoi. The sequence goes on along the minus strand of OU343217.1, from coordinate 51,069,888 downwards.
GGGCTAAAAGCTCTTGTTGCCGCTGCACCTGCATTGAGATATATCAATCTTGGGTGCTGCTCTTTGCTCACTGTTGATGCTATCGACAATTTAGCTGAAAAGCTTGGGCCAGTCCTTAAGGAGTTGTACATTGATGAATGTTTTGATTTAGATGTTGAGCGTATTATCCCTCCACTGTTGAAGCTGGAACAATTAAAAGTGTTTTCCGTTTCTTACAATGAATCTGTTGATAATTCTTTCATCATTAAATTTGTGGTTGCTCGAGCTCAGAAGATGAAGGAGCTTGTCTTGGCAAATTACAGTGAGTTTAAGCTGCTTCTATTTTTTAGGATTCATGTTATCTATTAGCACATGTTTTAACTAATTCTGCTTCATTCAAAATTTGGCCAGGAAATTGACAGATAAAGCATTGAGAGCCATCATAAAAAGTTTTCCTGGATTATGTGCAATAGACCTGACCTACGTGTCTAAATTGATGGATAAATAGTACGTCTTGCAAATGGCTGTCAAAAAATAAAAATATTGAAATTTTGCAGAAATATGTCCAGGTTTACTAATTTTTTTTCTTCTGTTTTTTGTTGTTAAACAGAATGAGTTGCAATGGTTTCTACAAATTATCTGTCCAACAATTTATATACATTCCACTACCTGACTTAAAGGCGAGGAAACACATGTTTAAAGTAATGTCATCTCTATACAAATATGTGATATCTGCAGCTCTTTCAATTAAAGTATTTGTCTGATACAAAATATGCTTTTCCTTTAAATTTGGAGTTTTATATCTCAATTTTAGATGTGGAAGATGGGCAGGTCGGGCTCTGTAATGGATCAAATTTGTTTGGTTGAAATAAGTTATTTTTAGTTTTGCTCGGGCTGGGTTGAACTGCATACATTTTCTTAGCAGTATTGTGCATCTGAGGCTCTCAGCATTAAGATACACTTAGGGCAACTTTCAGGCCGTTTGACCCGTTTCCTGTTTAACTATGAATTTTTTATCTGACTTATTTCATTGTTAGGGATGAACCACACTCAAGATATACCAATCATATATTAGTGGGTCAGAGTTATTATATCAACTCGATTGTTTGCAAGACCATGAATTTTTCTAACATGAGTTTGTTGTGGCCTGTTATGTAACTGAAAGTCCAAGTCTTAGGTTTACTACTAAGATTAATAGTATCTTGGAATATATATCATCTCTGTGGAGTCTTCTATTTGTGGCTTTTGTAGGTCAAGGATGTTCTATTTGAACCTGTACATAAAACTCAATATGCCATGTTAAATGTGCAGTGATATCTGTTACTGCATCAATGCTTACTTATTACTGCATCTCAAATGTGCGATATCTGTTACTGCATCAATGCTTATTTGTTACTGCATTAATGCCTATTTCTTACTGCATCAATCTTGGCAGACAATGTACAACGGTGTAGACTGTGGCGTCTTTGTCATGATGCATATGGAAACATATGTTGGTTGCGGTGTATTTTTGCATGAATTCAAGAAGGAAAATGCAGGTAAAAAATCAAAAATGAATATGCTTCGCGCCAAGTACTTGGTAAAGATATTACTCATAAAGTTTAATGTTAAACGAAATGCAGTAAATGATTTAAAAGGAGAAGAAAGATACAAAGTATATTTCATAAACACTGAGATATTATTGTATTATTATAGTTCAATAATAAATGCTATAGAAAGTAAGTATACTATTTAAAATACTGTTGAAGTAGGTTATTATTTATAACGATGATGCAGTAAATGTTAAGAAATGATACAGTAGGTTATGATGTGTGGAAAATATATGTTGGATTAGGAAATTTGTAGATGTTAAAAATTGTTTTTGTGTGTATTTTTGTGGAAGATGCAGTAATTGTAATGAAGTGATGTAGTAGGTTATATATTGTGGCAAATATTGTTTGATTAGGTAACGCGTAGTGTGTTTTAGATGTCGAGAATTTTCTGTGAGTGTACTTGAATGCTTGATACATTAGTTGTAAAGAAGTAATACAGTAGGTTATGTTTTATGGCAAATAGTTTTCAATTGGGTAGCAATCATTGTGTTTTAGATGTCGATAAGTTTATTTGAGTGCATTTGATTGATAGATGTAGTAGTTGTAATGAAGTGATGCACGAAGTTCTTGTATGTGGGATATAAATCTAGATTAAGTCAGGTGCGTAGTGTTTTGATTGTGGAAAAGTATTTGTGTGTGTTTGATTGATAGATGCAGTAGTTGTAATGAAGTGATGCACTAAGTTTTTGTATGTGAGATATAATTCTAGATAAGGTCAGGCGCGTAGTGTTTTATGTATGGAAAAGTGTTTGTGTGTTTGTGTGTTTGAAGATATGATGCAGTAGCTGTAATGAAGTGATGCACTAAATTCTTGTATGTGGGATATAAGTCTAGATTAGGTCAGGCATGTAGTGTTTTAATTGTGGAAAAGTGTTTGTGTATGCGTGCGTGTTTAAAGAAATGATGCAGTAGTTGTAATGAAGTAATGCACTAAGTTCTTGTATGTGGGATATAAGTCTAGATTAGGTCAGGCGCGTGTGTTTTGATTGTGGAAAAGTGTTTGTGCGTGTGTTTGATTGATTGATGTAGTAGTTGTAATGAAGTGATGCAGTAAGTTCTTGTATGTGATATAAGTCTAGATAAGGTCAGGCACGTAGTGTTTTAAGTGTGGAAAAGTGTTTTGTGTGTGTGTTTGAGGGTATGATGCAGTCGTTGTAATGAACTGATGCACTAAGTTCTTGTATGTGTCATATAATTCTTGTAATGAAGTGATGCAGTAATAGAAATGTTTTAATTACTGCATCAGAGTGTTATAATTAGTGAATCAATCAATTTTTACAGCATCAATATGTCAAATATAGTGCATCACAGTATTAATTCACAATATTACTGCATCATGAGTGTTATAATTAGTGAAGCAATGAGTTTTTACAGCATCAGTGTGTCAAATATAGTGCGTCACAATATTAATTCACGATATATATTTTTTAATTTTCACAGATAAACTCATTCGTTGACTACATGCGTAGAGTAAACCACCAGAAATATGCCGAGTTTTTAATTGCAGTGAAGATGCACTGGAGAACTACATACAAAGATATGGACTGTGCCGTATTTGTTATGAGACATATGGAAACATACATGGGTCGTGGAGCTTTTTTGCATGAGTTGATGAAAGAAGGTGAAGGTCAAAAAGTACAAATAAAGATGTTGCGCGCAAAATACTTAGCAAGGATGATTCTAGTCGGCGTTAACGAGAAAAAAGAAAAAAGAATTGAAACAAGCAGAAGCATATGTGAAGAATCTGCCAAAAAATTATAAAATTATAGCAGATGACAATATTAAAGTGACTCAAGATTTTTTTAAGAAGATTATTCACCAATGTATTTGTATTGTATTTACTTTAAATTCTATTGAATGTTTCAAACTTTTACTTGTAATAATTTGGATTAATGAATGTTTAATTCTAAGTTTTGTACCTTTTAATATGATAGTGTTTGTTTAATATTAATTAAATTTTTGCATCACATTGTATAAATCTACTCTATCATCATGTTAAAAATTTACTGCGTCACATTGTATAAATCAACTGCATCAAAATATTAAAAATTTATTGCATCAATATGTATAAATCTACTGCATCACAATGTTTAAATATACTGCATCACAGTGTATAAATATACTGCATCCCTGCATCACATTGTATAAATATACTGCATCCCTGTTAATTTTCTACTGCATCACTATTGATTTTCTACTGCATCATAGTGTATAAATCTAATGGATCACAAGGATGTTAATTACTGCATCAGATTGTATAAACTTAATGTATCACAAAGATGTAAATTACTGCATTGCAATGTATAAATCTAGTGAATCACAATGTTATAAATTTGTTGAATCAATATATATAAATCTACTGCATCATAATGTATTTAACTGGTGCACCACAGTTTATAATTCTACTTCATCATGATGCAAAAAAAATGATTTTCACTTTTTAATCTAGAAGTAGTGCGCATGAGGCTTGCCATAATCTCATCGCGAAGGTATGTCGATATCCATTTCCCTCATGCCAGACATGTCTTTTAACCACTCATTATCATCAAGTTCAAAGTCATTGAGCATACATTCCCACCCTCTTTCAAAATCTTCTCTGATAAGTCCAAACTATATCACATATACGTCTTTTAAAATCTAGCTTATTACAGATTACAGTTCCTACCTGCAAAAAAAAGCATTATAAATACTAGTGCATTACATATATAAATCAACCGCATCAACTTGTAAAAACAAACGCATTATGAAGAATAGTGCATCATAAGTATAAATCAACCGCATCAGCTTTAACAAACATATGCTTTATGGGTATAAAACGACTGCATCAGATTTAATAATCTACTTGAAATATTTTTCCAAGGAATGAAAGGTGGCAACTGTCAGTTGCTTTTGAAACTCATAATCATCTCAAACACACAAATGCCACCAAACAACTAGAAGTGAAACGCAAATTTAACACCAAACACACAAGGCCACGACCCCCACTCGCCTTGCGCCTCTGATTCAAAAACACTCGGTTCTGGTCTAAACAGTTTTTCTATTTGTATGTTTTAAACAAGCTGACCCGTCTACCCATTTGAGTTTTTTTAAATTTAGATAATTTATGTTTATAATAGATTAAATTAGTTAAAAAAGTCAACCCACCCACCAGTTTTGAAAATGGGTTAAATAGGCAATGTTCAGATTATGCGTAAACGGGTTAAGATTAACATAGTTGAACTAACTGCATAAACATTCGTTCTCCGGTTAAGGTGTTCTGCAATGCCATTCCGAACCCGCACCTGACCCATATTTGGTTCTAGCAATTTTTTGATTTGGAATGAATACAATAACAAAACTCCAACTTACCCTCTTCCCATCGCCATTAGTGAACCAATGCCCCGTCCCTTGACCATCTGCTTGAACCATTCTTTTGCCAGCATCTTTTGTGATCCCTTTCACAGTATTAACCTTAGGATTCATGAAACCTTGTGACATTTCTTGAGTTTTTTATTGTCTTGAATTTTTCCTTGATGATTACTTTAGAGCAGCTTGTTTAGTTTTGTCACCACTGCTGAATTGGCCCCTAGAAACACAAGAAAGACAACATAAGAAATTATATCAGACTTTATAGAGTCATTTGAATACAACCATCTTTTTTGAAATTAATCATGCGAAAAACTATTATTAATATAGCATAATTAGCTTACATGTAATCAATATTTGACGTATTGGGCTGCTCAGAACCTCTACTTTCTGCGTTTACAGAGAAAAAATTGCACAAAAAAAATTCTAACTAGCTCTTGAATCCTCAAATCATTATGGAAAAAATACTGATGTGCTGGCAAGCAAGGATCATCTAAATCTATTACACTGTCCGCAACATGACTATTATGGTTACTCTTTCCAACATTACTCTGAGCTTTTTTATTCTTATCTTTTAGAAAACTAAAATATTCCTCGCAGACCTCATCCAGTGATGGTGTCAGGATATGGAAACTCTTCTCGTGTTTAAAATCTTCCCATAAATCTTTTTTGGTGGTAGTATTGAGTGAGTTATTTACTTTTCTTTGCTGATTTAAACCTAGACAATGCTCCTTGTTCAAATAAGATTCTGACTTACGGTTGTTCTTGTTAGTAGCAACTTTACTGATTGAAGGGATATCAAAATCAGAGTCGGAATCAATCAGCTAAAACTTTCTAGGAGGACTCACAGTCAACTTTGGAAACGGTTGTTTGCTGCAGCTTGTGATTACTGATTCTGGAGCGCTTGTGACATTTGAGACATTTTGCTTTCTTTTTCTTGATTCTCTGGTCAAAACACGTAGCCCAGTAAGCGGGAATTTGGAACTGTTGCAAGGAGAATGGTGTTGGGTCAAAAGATTCTCATATGCAGTTCAATAATAATAACCAGTAAATAAGGGAATGATAAACTATACATGCGATAGTAATCAGCACCCGCATGCAAAAAACACCACAAAAAGCATAACGAATCATTATTGATAATTGGTACACAAGATAAAAGAACAATTCGAGGATAGCCGCAGCAGAAGAAACTTCTCATTGAAAATATGTGTTCATAAGTCGTAAAAAAACACAAATATCATTTATTTTATGCAAAGTGGATCAGTGTGGTGATCCCAACATGCTCACACTTCTTGGGCAAAGAATTGCTGCATATTCAATCGTTTACGATAATTAAAAAATGCTAAATACAATATGTGTTACAAATTGGGACGACGGATTACAGAACATATCACATGTTGATAAGGAGAGTCCTATTTTGGGTATTATACAATCTAGTTCTCCAAATATTATAATTTACTACATAAAATTTTATAATCTATGGGATCATAGACCATTAAGTATCATACAAACTATTGCATCAACTTTTGTAATCTACTGCATCAATTTTTATAGTCTACTGCATCATAGCACATTAAGTATCATACAATCTACTGCATAAACTTTTATACAACTACTATACACACCTTATATCAAGCACATTATAAGTAAACTACCATAGCATAACAAAATATTATACACCTACTGCGTCAGTCTTTACGCATATTATTTGAGTCACATTTTATCAAACACATCAGAGGTAAACACATCAGATTTGATGCTACTACAGTTAATGTATGGGTTAAAGCTAGGAGGAAAAAATTAATTCACAAAGAAATGAATCATGCAGCTAACATAGCCTCGATCAAATAAAAGTGAATGAATATCTTAACAAGTAATCCACAGAGAACTGTGTAGTCTCCGTATTCTTTTCTTATTTAAATATCGTTTAATACCAAGAATCAAGGTGCATGAATCCAATTCTTCACACAAAAAGGCTGCCCCTTTCAAATGCACATATACAGCTGCATATGCTAGGTGCCGCCTTAACAGATTTATGGTTGTGGTGCTATATTGTGAA